>OY982562.1:25337879-25922771 GCA_963859945.1 Euplagia quadripunctaria
TATTGATATTACAATACGGACGTCATGGGATGTTACAATGTTTTGCAAAACTAATAAACTCCAAAAGTAAGGTGTTGTGAGTTATAATAATAATTTTCAATTACCCATTAAATAGGTGCTACCGACTGCAGGGGTCGCTAGAAATTATAATAAAAAAAAATTGTATGAAAACACTTAAAATACGAGTATTTAGATCCTTAGATACAAAATCCTGATTCAATGATGAAAGCTTACGAAACGAACTAATTAAAAAACTATTACATTTTTAACATTCATTCATCCAACCATTTCATTCAACCTACTATTACATTTTTAACATTCACTTAATAACAGCAAAACGCACGACAAAACCACTAGAAGTAGAACAAGGTACGGCTAGGCGAACCATTTACCATTTTATGTATTTATGAACATATATCAACTATAGACTTACTTCTATTGTACAATTTTATTGCCATAATATGACACTTTCCATTTTATTTTCTCGCCATTGTAATGATGACTATTGAATATGCTGTTCTTCATGAAGACACTATACATTCATTGTTTTTAAACTTTCGAGACTTTGATACATATCAGTAACTCGGGACTCGGGACTAAGAGGTGTTGTACCTTTTAAATATTATCGCGATTAAGTCCCGAGTTACACACTTTATACATTAGTTCTTCAATAATATAACTAAACTAAAGATTGACTGGTAGAGAATGCCTTAGGCTTTAAGTCCCTGTATGTTTCACAGGGAATTTCTTTCAAGGAAACCTGAGGCCCCGGTAATAAAGACTGTTAAAGAACACCGTGTGGTTTTAGTCGGTTCGAGTTCAACATACCCTACCGCTTAGCCCCGGTGGGGTAACGAACCGTGGGGGTAACGAGCCGTGGGCAGGCCTATGTCACTCGATGTACTTGCGCGCGCTAAATGCCTACCGTCCGCTTGTCCGCCGGCGGATCTTATAAGCAGTCTCGCGCAGTGGGTTGCCTACAGCGGCTACAGCTGCATCGCGTGCACACGGTTTTATTTTTAAAGTACAAAAAACGTAATTCGAGATTGTATTGATAGATTGATAGATATGATACTTTAAATAGTGTATAATTCATAGTGAAAATTCATATGGTTGTTTATGTGCAGTATGAGAATGTAGATAAAGTAAGAGAAAAAAGCCTGGCAGCACTATTTATGAAATTATAAAAAAAATATTCTTTTAAACCTGTTTGCCTTTGTTTCCCTCAAATGATTTATTAAAAAAAGTTGTAAAATTTAGAATATTTGCCACCGTATAGTTTAATAATCTAGATTTTAGAAAAGGGAAGATGTTTATTTATTAATCTTTACATAAACATATGTCTCGTATAGGATATCTATATACTAGTAATTAATTTACATACCACATAAAAAAAATATATTGAAAATATTGAAGAGTACACACCTACACACATTTTAAAGCCCGGAAAAAGTAGGTAGTTAAAACGGTAGGTATCGATGTTTTTGTAGGGAGTGATTTATCTGTTACGTAGTAACTACTTAGTAATCTGTGCCGTGGGGGTTTCCACACGTTAAAAAAATGGTGTTAAGTCGGCGTATGTACCAAATATGCAAAAAGTTGAAATAATGAAATTCATTTAGGATTAATTTTTTTTTTAAATAATATACTTTTACTGCACTAAAAGGAGTTTACATTACTGTACTAGCATAAAAATACACTGAACAACGTAATGGCACCAAACAAAAAAAAAAACCCGGCAAGTACGGGGTTCCGTAACCAAACAAATTGTATGTAGATAATACGTCCATCTCGGGACACCAAAACACGTCAATAGAAACAAAACAAAAGAAAACCGGACAAGAGCGAGTCTGACTCCAGCAGCAAGGGTTCCGTAAGCATACAAACTTGAATGTAGGTAGTACGTTCATTTCGGGTATCGATTCTCGAAGATTTTTCCGAAAGCCAAACTTAACTATACAGTTCTGAAAATACTCTCCTGTACATCGACATACGACAAAGCCACAAATTACCAAATTTCGGAATTTTCCTTTACTTGTGCTGTGAGACCTTGCTACTTACCAAATTACCTGATTCTAGGTCAATGGAAAGTACCTTACCCCTATAGGTTTTGATTTATCTGCGAAATGTTAAAATATAATGCTTAAATGGCCGTATCTTTTGATTGCGTTGTTTTCTGCGAATTAAAAGCTTGATTTTTTTAAATCTTCAAGGAACTGCAGACAAGCACTTGATGTTAATTTCAACTTGCCCGAGAAAAAGGGTCTTGAGAGACAAACAAACAGAAGGACATCAAAGTGATTCTTTCTTTCCTTTTCTTCCTTTGAGGAATGGAACCCTAAAAAGAAAATTCGTTGACAAACAGTAAAGAACAGGCATTGAACAGTTTTTATTTTTATTTTCTTTGTATAAATATAACATAATCTAATTACCTTCGATAGTATTTTATTTTATAAACAACAAAGTAAGTAGACACTGATCTTATTGACCACGTTTTGCGTAGGTAAATTACATTCTATCCTTTTTTTCACATTCAGGTCCTCCTCCGAATCATCATTATCATCATTTCAGCCATAAGACGTCCATTGTTGGACATAGGCCTCCCTTAATGACTTTCAAGAAAACCGCTTGGAAGCGGCCTGCATCCACCGACGGCCTGCGATCACTACTAGGTCGTATGTCCACCGCGATAATGGACTCTACGATTTCCGGTCCGTGGTCTCCATTCGAGAACTTTTCGAGCCCGTTCTACGTGCTTTGTGCCCTGCCCATTGCCACTTCAATTTGCTAACTCGTTCGGCTACGTCGGTAACCTTCGTTCGTCTGCGTATCTCCTCATGTCTGATTCGATCGCGCTGAGAAATACCAAGCATAGCCCTCTCCATAGCTCGGTGAGCGACTCTGAGCTTGCTTATCAAAATGACAAGCAAGGTCATATGACCTTGCTTGAACATAATATGTTTAGGACCTCATATGATAACAATAGAATTTATTTTTAAAAGGGTTACATTTTTGCACATGAGCATTCTTCGACGGCAATCGGATATAAGAAAGGGTCTTTTATATGGTCATCTCCGAAGCCAGGTGCACTAATCTGTATAGTAATACGTAAAGAAAATTTTGGCCACTAGCCGATCATTAGCATAGATTAGTTGAAAAGTTTAAATGTACCGGATATTGTACATACTCGTAGTTTCAATTCTCGGTGACGGTAAAAATATTTTTATGATCAGCACACGTTTGTTCTTTGTTGTGTGTGTGGTACATTTAAAAACAATGCATGTATTGTATGACTGGAATATTTTTATCGAAAGCTTATCGAATGTATTCAAGGAGCATACCATTTAAGTTATTTGCAATATTATTATATTCATTGGAGAACTTTGGTAAAGATATGTTCTTGTTACTACATTTCTTTTGCAGATTGATTACTTTATTTTATTCTTGCGATCTCAGTAGTTACATCATTTATTCAAGGAGTTACAGGGACAAAAGAAGGATTTACTCCTCATACTTTAAAAAAAAGAGTTTCTTCCCGCTCGCATTGTAAACTTATCTGCGGTCACGGTTTTCCAAAAAAAAAAAACTTGCGGAATCTTAAGGTTGTTACAGTACGGGCTTCGCCAAAAGTGTATAATAGGGTAGTTACAGGATTGGCACTTCATACAACTGTTTCTAGCGACTGACCGTTACCATCAAACAAGCCATTATCTTACGGCCCACTGAGTGATAAAAAAAAATCAATTCCTCTATTCCACTACTCCTTAGTATTTCATTTGATTACGTTTTTATCGGTTAATGATATTAACTGGTAGAATATACAAATGTACTCGTTATCAATTTTATTATCGCCTCTAATATGTAACATTCAAATATATCTTTGATATCAATGAGTAGGATAGATTCCACGTTTGCGGGTTGATAAAGGCATTAAACATAATAATGGTCTATTTTAGTTGACCAAATTGATAAGAAAGTTCAATCACACATAAATATATCAAACCCTGAACTTACATTATTGTAGACCAATCCAAGTCGTTACCCATGAACAGAAACTAATATCATATGAAATAACATTCGACTTCAAATAATACTCTTAGCAAACCACAGATTATAATAATTCAGAGACACAAACAAAGTTGTACTTCAGCAAAGACAGCTATAAAACTTTTAAATACAAAAGAAAAATAAAGCTAAATTTTACTCACCACCAGTCACTAATCCTCGGTAAAAACTTTTACAATGTCGATAAAAAACACAGCACTACACAGTATAATAATAAACTTTTTTGTGACACTGGCACTGAATAAAAAAATGTTTATCGTGCGCGACAAGTCACAGCAAAAAGTCGGTCGTGCGGGCTTGGCCGACAGAAGTCTGGATACGACTGGCGGGTCCGACTAGTTCGAAGTGGACTCGGTTAGATACACAGTAAACTCTGTGTTCTACACAATGACTGTGTGTAAAGTTACAGAGAAGCTTTTTTCGAGGAAACGCTTCGTTACTATTCGAAACCAATCTGAGTTACATCTATAGGGTTGGAGTACTCAGAACAGATAAGTTTTTATTTAAAATATAAATAGTTTACAAGTTTCAATGACTTCATTATGTATTATAGACGGTCATAAAAGCATTATCTTGCCCCACTCTTTACAAACACGTAAATCAATTATGATAGGTAATAAATAATTTATTCTTCCCTGATCTATTTCTAAAAAAAATGGATTCACAAAACGATTAATGCTAGACCCCCGTTTCGGGAAGGTACAAATTTGTTTTAATTTTTTTTAACTAATTTTGTATATTCTAAATTATTTCTAGAAAAATATGATGAATGGGATCTTCTATAAAGTACAATTGCGTCCCTTTTTAAATATGAATACCCATTCATATGAATATATATCCTTACAGATTCTTTTACATATTTTATATGCTTAAAATGCCTAAAAACTGTTCTGTGTAAGTCTTAGTATCACACTAATACGACTTTTTCCTGATCTCTTTAATCGTAATATTACTTTAGTACTATATTTAAACTCTTAAGTCACAGTCTACAGTCAAATCAGTTGTCTAGCATAAATTAAAGTACCTGGAGAGCTTTATTCAATATAAAGTGTAATAAATTGTAGTATTTAAAATTAGCACACAACACTGTAACTGGCCGTAGCAAGACCAAATACCTGAGAGCAATAGCCCAATACTAAGAAAATGTAACTTAAATATCGAACACTGTGTCTATAGGTGGAATACAGACTGTTCAAAGTTTTACTGGTGTTTGGCGCGTGCGCGGTACATGCTGTGATTGGGAAGACGAAACTTGAATACTATTATTTAAAAAAAAAGTGTGTGTGTACTTATGTACGCACGTAAGAAGTTATATTTTTATCTATATTAATAAAGTTTATTTAAATATCATAATAAATAATACATACCGTCAACTAACCTCAAATTCTACAAACGTACTCAAAGTAATATATAAAAACCATTTTTATCACTTATAATCACAGTAAATTATCATAAATAATACATACCGTCAATTAACCTCAAATTTTACAAACGTACTCAAAGTAATATGTAAAAACCATTTTTATCACTATCGTGAAGTTGGTAATTTTTTTTAAAAACTAAAATGTTGACTAGCTAACTTCAGGGTGTCGGTTTTTCGGGTGTGCGTGCGCATCGTAAAAATTTAATCTCATCATTTTTCCATAACGCGCCAAAAGAATTATAACTTCAAAAATTTGGAACGTTTATTTTATAAGCATCACAGTAACTGCTTGATAAGTTAGGTCACGTGAGAGGGGTTCAAGTTTATGTAATCTACTCAACATTAAAACTTCATTGATGAAGTTCTGACTGTATAGGAACCAGACTCGAGTGCTCGAGGTCAAATTATTTTATAAAATTATTATTATTGACTCTCTCTTACATAACGTAGTATATTATGGACAGTATTGTTCTGTTTGTGTCAGCGGTAGATATCTGATACGATTAATAAAATTTTACCAAACAGATTTCAGGATATTGATATTTTATTTGAACGACTTTTTTTTACATAAGAGTCACGATGCATAGGTCAAAGGTTAGTAAATTTACATACACGTGTACCTATATTAAATAGAAAACTATCAAAATTATGGAACCCTACCGTAAGTTATCTCCTTAACATTATCTTAACACACTCACACACACACACACACACACACACACACACACACACACACACACACACACACACACACACACACACACACACACACACACACACACACACACACACACACACACACACACACACACACACACACACACACACACACACACACACACACACACACATTTTTAGGCAATATATTTTTGTTCTCTCAACAAAGGCTTTGTAATTACCTAATATATGATATACATAACTATTTAAATAGGGGGCCTGGTAATCTGTGTGACAGGGTTCCCTAGTGCAGATACCTCTCCCACAAAGGATCAACTTTTATTTTGCATTATGTATGTTTGTTAGATTTAAGGTACCTTTGTGGCAGAGAAAATAAACGTTATTATTATTATCTCTTTGTGCATGACCTGTGTGATGTGATGAAAGATATGAGATGTGTGAGAATGATTTACTAATTGTTTCAGAAAGTACGAAAATCATGAAGACTATTAGTTTAAGAAACTTGCACTTAAGGGTACGGTATATGATTTTGTTGTTATGAAATCTAGATTTATGTCTAACTAAGTCCCGATCCCGTGGGAATATCGGGATAAAAAGTAGCCTATTCGTTAATCCAGGTCTCCAGCTATCTACATACCAAGTTTCATCGCAATCGGTTTAGTGATTTTTGCGTGAAAGAGTAACAAACATCCATCCATCCAAACTTTCAAATTTATAATATTAGTGGGATAATAATTCCTTACCTGATAAAATGATTTCTGATATTTAATACTAGCGAGTGTGAAGAGCGAGGATTTTTATTTTACTTAGAATTCCAAATTTAAATCAGTTTTTTTTTTTAAAGTCTGTATTTTTTCATATAAAACTCCAATTTAGAATACATGCGAGAGCAATGAAAGTTTTTAAAACAATTACACCTATTCATCTGATTAGGTATAATTGTTTTAAAAACTTTAAATACTGTACTGACCATTTTTTACTGTTAAATAAATTTGTGATACATTTATGGGGGCTATTAAAACTGGAACAAGAAATCCTTCACTCGTCTAAAGTAAACATTTCCAGTATATATACCTCTCTATTGATATCTTCTCTCTCATTATTCGTACCACACGACTCCGAAGTGATGTTTACAAAATGGACACAAACCGCTTAATAAATCCATTTCAAATAACATACCTTGTAGCTAGTTCTCAAGTCTGTCGTGTACTCACTTTAGCAACAACTAAATCTACCCAGTATTTCACGGAACCTTTCTACCAAGACTATAAATACGAACTCGCGAAATGTGAGAACTGAATAAAACTAATAGTTGGTGTTTGAAAACTGTCCGGCTTCCCATTCACGCTGCAGGAATATCGGAAGAAATGAGCCGTAAATATGAAATATATTTATAGAAGCCATTTTACACATTTCGTAATGTTGGTGTCGTTTTATAGTAAAATGATTAAACCATTAATTATTTGTACAACAAGTGATTATTGATTAATTATTTACAGTGGTAGAGCCATACTTCGGCACGTATGGGCCGGCTGGACCGGAATGATACTACGGCCTCATAGAAAACCCGTAGTGAAGCAATGCTTGAGTTGTATTTCGCCGAGTGAGTGAGATTACCGCAGGCCCTAAACCTTCCCTCTCCCCCTCTTCCCCTACTCCCACCTTAAAGGCCGGCAACGCACTTGTAACTCTTGAGTTACATGTCCCATGGGCGGCGGTAGTCACTTACCATCAGGTGACCCGTCTGCTCGTTTGCCCTCAATCGCATAAAAAAAATCATCTGCTTCATCAAATAATTTCTTATTAGTTTTTGCGAAACACAAATACCAATGGCATTTGGTTCACGAAAACGTAAAAAAAATTAATTGTGATATCAAAACTGTATTTAAATCGTCAATAAAATTGCTAAGACGAGCAAGTGATTACTTAACACTGCATGCAAAAAGTGTACTTCATCCCGCATACTTGAAATATATACTTCAAATGCAACATCGCTACACACAAAAGTAGCACCATGAATGTACAGCATTATACCAGTTATTTAATGCTCCGTCGCTCTCCAAAGAGCCGGGAACTCTTACAGAGCCATTTATGTTGCTAGAAAAGGGTCGCAGTTGATGAGCTAGCTCCATCACTGGGTGGTTCAGAGAAAGGGGAATCGGTGCAGGTGTTTTGAAAAACATCGATGGATGAATGGAAAAATGTAGAAAGTCAATTAGCAAATGAAGTGGCTTTTTCGAAGCCTCCTTTTACTGTTTGATATTCTTCAGCACACATATGTATATGTATATGTGTATAATTAATTTTGGTTATACTTTCTTCAGAAGTTCTGACACGTGACGTAAAGTTATAAACTGTAATTTAAAAAAGTAATGCCTTTTTAGTTGGATAAATGTTCGTTTTTTGATATTACACGTATTTTATACACTGTTGACATTGTAGTTATGATACGCTTTTTATTTTCTGTTAATTAAAAAAAATTGAATTGTACATGTGAGAACTGTGTAGTCACTTAAGTATAAATATATATAGGAAAATTTTCTATGTTCTCTAGCAGCTCTGTGATTTTCTTTTTAATTTTAGAACAATATTATATTAAATTGTCTTCAACAACAAGAAACTTGTAAAAAAAAACATGTTGAAAAAGAGTGTCCTTGGAGTTTCTTGCCTGTTCTTCTCCATAGGATGACTAACCCCTACTCCTGACAATTCAATAATACCTACAATGAGTTTACTTGAAATAAATAATTTTGATTTTGATTTGTCAAGGTGTAATATTCTAGCACAACTCTTTGTTTGTTTTTTCTTCTTCTTGTGTATTCCACGATATTATAGATGTGTTTAAATGTAAATTGTGTAGTATGATTACATTTGATAAGCTGTTTATAGCTTCTGCTGGTAGATGGACAGATAAATACTATTTCACAGTAAAACTTTAAAGTATCTCCTCACTACAATAATAGACCGATCTATAAAATAATTTCTTATAAAAAATTCTGAAAATACACTTAATAATGAGAGAAAAAAAAACAAAAATATTTTCATAAGCTGACATCGTGTTAACAACAAAATATAGAACTAAAACAAAAGAAAGAAAGAGATTCAAGATTTTCGCGCTCTATCTCTTAGTCATTAAAGTATTTAAGGGCACACTACAATTCGATGACCTTACCTACTGAAGTGATTCGTTTTATTTATAACGAAAGTTGTTGTGAAAAAGAATTTACACAAGAAATATTAAACCTGCAACGGTAGACATTTTGGGAATGGTGAGTTTTTGAACTACATTCTTAGTGGGGAAAGTCTAAGTTATCATTAAAGAAATGGTTAGTAATATTATTATTACAAAAGTTTAAAAGACAAAAAAGCTAAAACAGAAAAGAAGAAGTAAGAAAACACTTTTTTATGGTATAGAGGGCAAACGAGCAGGCGGGTCACCTGATGGTAAATGACTACCGCCACCCATGGGCACCTGCAACTCAAGAGTCACAAGTGCCAGCCTTTAAGGTTTCCGGAGTAGGGGAAGAGTGGAAGAGGGGGAAGGGGGGGCGGTAGAGATGGGTTAGGGCCTCCGGCAACCTCACTCACTCGGCGAAAAGCAATAGCTTCACTGCCGGCTTTCTGTGAGGCCGTGGTATCACTCCAGTCCGGCCCATACGTGCCGAAGCATGGCTCTCCCACGATCTGAATATAAATATACTTCTTAAAAACGAATATTTATTATTTGTTTTTAAGAAGTGTTTTCTTTTTTAATAATAAAAAAAAATAGAATACTTACCTCTCAAACTGTTATGGTTTGATGGCAAATACTATCCGAAATTCATACTTTTACAGTTGCAGTAGTTTGATAACGATACTTTTGTGTTCTTCGTCATTTTATCGTCTTTTATTCTTTAAAATTGTCTGTCATCTGGATCTTCCATGGTATGTTTGACAAAGTAGTAATTAAAGAAAAAAGTTGTACTCCACTGAAGAAGTTAAAATTATTTAGAAATAAATCACACAAAGGGACTGGCGAGAGTTGTTTAAGTAAATACACTGTAAATAAATGGATCCAAAGGTCGGGATGGTAAAACGAAATTAATGAAGTTAAAATTACCCGTTTTAAAACATTTCCGTTTAAAATTTAGAAAATTATAAATGCTGAAATTTTACGACTGTTATAAGGTACACATTATTTTATATTTGTTTATTGGATTTAATTACTGTTCGGTAAATATTTTTAGTAAATTGTTTTCTTCTGTACAAAACATCTACTATAGTGATGAGAAAACTTAGAAGTTTTTTGATGAAGTTTATTTTTCGACCAAATAAACCTTCGTATCTTGCCTTACACGTTGTAACTACGTGAACTACAAGTTCAGTAGGTAAGTCCTTTATTAGTTTCATTTGTGTAGGTAATACAGATAATGTCAGAAGTTAAGAACATATATCTAACACAATCTGGAAACACGAACAGTGCATTAAACGAACGGCAACTTATCTAATGATTGTGCAAACTTAAAGTTCGCCGAGTAAAATTATAATTTATTTCTACGCTTAAATTAAATATGAATTGTTAAATATGAGAGCTTTGTCTGTGTTTTGTGTGTAGTATTTTTCATACATAATATTTCTTTGACTTATAAAAAACACATGTGAAGACATATAAGACAAAGACAGACCTTCGAGTGTGGTGCTAGAAGGATCCATCATCAGCAATGATCCTTTAAAGTTTAATATGTAATAAGTATTATAGGTATGTGTAAATCGGAACTTAATCGCGATAACAATGCAATGAATATAAGGCACAATACCTTTTTTGGTATTAGTATATGGTGGTGTTTTTGGTATTTCGAAGTCCGATCGTGGTCACTGGTGGACTGGTAAGATCTCAGCGACGCGTCCGTGAAGTGCAAGTTTCAGTAATAAGCGTAATCTCTGGGAAAGGCAAACTATAGCTCTTTGCAGGAGTTGTCATCATATGATTTTCATCGTTATTAAATTTAATGATTGCGTTCTTGACAGTGAAGCGTTTGGATTTTTTTTATGTTACATGTTAAATCGTTTTACATTAGTTAGTTGAGCATATTCCCTCTTTTTTTTTTTTTAAATCTTGAGTAAGCATCTTCAAAAAAAAACCAGAGGGGTTTTTTTGGGTCAGCTTAGAGAATTAATTTTCCTCCATTTCCTATTACCTATTTTTTTCTGTTAGCTGAAGTCATAAGTAATTCAAGTACTATATATATGTTTACGTATCCATTACTAGCTTTTCACGCATTTTCGCGTTGTTGGTCAAAAGTGATTTATGAAACCCTCGGGCACAGAACATTTTTTTTAAATGAGTGGCCCCTGACGACATGTACACGAAATTTCATGATAATCGGTTGAGAAATGATTATGCCAACACATTTTCGGAACAATCAGACAAAGTAATATCGGAAAAATGTCGGGTAGTACGTTGGTATGTAATATCATTTATAATATTAAACCCACAGGTTGTCATAAAAACTTACGATCACCTTCAGATATCCTTAATTTAGTCCTGTCGCAAAAACCATTCTTGGCTGAATACTCCTACTAGCTATAAAGTACGTGTTTGCCAATATGAGCTTTGGGTTTAAACAAAAAAGCGAAAGAATACCTGAATGAAACATATATCTTTAGACATTACGCCGTCTCTGTGAAAATAAATCCTACTACCCTATTTTTTATTTTACATTGTAATCCAGAATAACTGAACCTTATGACTCTAGTAGCAAAAAACTATCGTAAATGCCGTTCTTAGCTGATATGTTCAACCAGTAAACTACCTTCCTGCCGAATTTCATCTTCATGGGTTAAGTACTTTTATTTTCAAGTTATTTTTTGAGATTAGTCATTGAGTGAGTACGTATCCTTTTACCTTATAAGATATGGATGACAATATATTTCAATATCAAGCGTTCCTTTCACAGAACTTCGTACATTCCAATACATTTTATAAGGTCGGGGAAAAAGTTTCTTCGTATTTTATATAAAAATTCAAGACATTTTGTTTTCAAAGTTAATTTATTATTAACCATTTAATTATAATATAATAATATATGTGCCATTTTGTTCGATAACTTGTCGCCCTCTTGTTCTGACAGTCCTCTTTTGATATTAACCTAACACTACCCAAATAATGGTGATACCCGGTGAAAATCGGACGGTGCAAGGTCAGGACTATATGATGGATGCATTAACATGTCCCAACCAAGCTTTCTCAATTTTTACTGAGTGGCCAAACATGTGTGTGGTCTGGCGTTATCATGATGAAAACCACTCCTTTTCTGTTGACCAATTCCGACCGTTCTTAATTTCTTGCTTGAGTCTCATTAGTTGTTGGCGGTAGAGATCCGAATCGATGGTTTTGTCCGGTGGTAAAAGCTCATAATGAACGATGCCCTTCCAATCTCACCATACACACAGCATCACCTCATTGCGTGTTAATCCGGGTTTCGCTACAGTCTGTGGAGCTTGACTAACCTTTGACCATGATCTTTATCGCACGTTCTTGTCGTAGGTGATCCACTTTTCATCACCAGTAATCAATCTTTTAAAAAATGGTTCGGTTTCATTACGTTTCAATAGAGAATCGCAAATGAATAATCGATTCATTAGGTTTCTTTCAGTGAGTTCGTGTGGCACCCAAATATAAAGCTTTTTTGTCTAGCCAGACTTTTTCAAATCGGTCAAAACTGCTTTGTGGACAATCCTCAGTTCTTCGGTTATGTCGTAACTACTAATATGCCAATCTTGCTCTATTTTTTCAAAAAGGGCATCGACTTTATCTGTATTAGGGCGACCAGAGCGAGCTGCATCTTTGACATCAAAATTCCCGTACTTAACACACTTGAACCAACTTTGTGCTACTCTTACTGACGCTGCATTAAGTCCGTAAACATCACAAATATTTTTCACGGCTTGAGTCGCATTTTTCCCTTTTTTGTGGCAGAAAAGTGTTTTTACCTAAGAGCAATAATTTTTACTTTTAATTTATCTTTTTCTTTATGTTCTTTATTTATTGATATTAAAACCAGCCAGATACAAACAGTACAACCAAAGAGATGTTTCTATATTTCTTCGTTAGATTCACTTTGGCTTTGGATTTATTTTGGGCGACAGAAAAACGGGCAGGAAAGTGTTTTTTGCTTTTCTTTTTCTCAATGTCCTATATTTATTGATAATAAAACCAGCACGATACAAACAATACAACCAAAGAGATTTTTCTTCAATTCATACATACAAAATACGAAAAGACTTTTTCCCGACCGATATTATACATAAAAAATCTAACAAACTGGTTTACTCTCAAAATAAGGCTACGTGAAATGGGGGATTTTGTGCGAGCCACAGTTCAACATGTTGGAACATCAAGCAATGTGTGTTTTCCACCTTAGATATAAATATTTTGGCGCAAACACCCGACACAGCTCGCTACTAAAGTCAGGTAGATTCTCTCTTTCTCGAAGGCTTTTATAGACACATATAGTGTTAATTGATCAGTAGATAATCCTCCAAGGAATGATGTGTAAAGCATTCTAAGAGGAACTTGTTACGCCAAACTTAACTATACCAAAAAAAAAAAAAACTTACAGAAGGGTTTGTACATAGAAGGGCTTTCTTGGGGATGCAAAACACACCTATTACACCAGCCACTAATTTCGGTTTGACCAGAACGTTAAAAAGGTGCAAGGGCACAGTGCACACTCTGGGATTTGCCAGAATTCAGAAGAACAAATCCAAACCGCTTAAATAATTCTTGAACGATTACAGGTGGCGGGAGACTGGCAGCATGTATATTTTTTTTAATTCCCATAAAGTTAAAAAATCCTACAGTAATAGTGACCAATACTAACTTTAAACTTTTGCGTTCCATGATATAATTATGTTTTATGTAAGAACGGCGAGGAAATCAAATTCTATAACACTTTAAAATGTAATACTTTAAAAAACAGATTTTTTTAATAAAATATATCCATAACAATATTCCGCCTCTATTGTCAGTTTAATAAAATGTAGTCGTCCTTTATTAAGTCTGAACACATTATCGATTACACAATCAATTTCATAAATCGATTTATTATCTTTGCATTGTCAAATCTGGTTTGACATCGATCAATCATACCGATGATCGGCATACGTGAGGCCATTGATAAAATCATAAAAAAGCATACACTGTGACATTAATCGAGTGGTTGTTTTGAGAGTATTGAGAGATGATGGTTTGTAAAACACCTATTAGCAGTGTTTAGGGGCATTATAGCACATATAGAATAGAAAAATTACATCTATGTATATGTAAATAGACAAAGACATAACATTTTAGCGGCTTAGTGGTTGTGGGCCACCAATTTATTTGACTGGCCTAGTGGTTAGTGACCCTGACTGCTATGCCATAGGTCGTGGGTTCGATTCCCACCTGAGTCTGGGTGTTCTTTGTGTCCGTTGTTTGTATGTTTGTAAAGTCCCCTGCGACACAGGAGTAATTCCTAATGCGGGAGTTGTCCTTTTTCTAAAAAAATACAAAAAAAATTAGGCCCTGTGCTTTGTGTAAATGTTCGATTTTTATTCTATACAAAAGTTTAATCATGTTTTAGAAGCGTTTTGCAGATATAGCTGCTAAATACATACATAGTTAAGGAGCTTGAATAATTTAGGTTTTGAAACAAATAATAATATTGAAAGTTTTCTTCTGGAAATGGTTTTCTTCGTATATGCACATTTCTAAACAATGTCTTGTCAATTTTAATGACTTTTATAATTTATTTTCATAAACGGACACCAGATATTTCATAAAACGTTCTAAGTACCTATTACAAAAAGTTTCATTCATTTCATTCATGTCAGCTTTCTCTTCTCTAGCTTTCGGTAAATTTTCAAGTTCATATTTTTAGTTTCAGGTAAAAAATAATAATAATAAATTCTTTATTGACACTAAAAACCACAACAATAATAAGTAAATATACCTCTTTAAATTACTTATAATATGGCTTAAGCTAGGTACAATATAATTAGGAGCTAAACTGGGTTAATAATATTCCTGTATCTTAGGAAGTCAGAAACTCCGTTACAGTATTGGATGGTTAAGCCAGCTCAGTATGGTAACTGAAATAGGAAAAGGTGTGTGCGTTTGTCGTTTGAGTATGATCACTTGTGTCCTAGTTTTGTTTGTTTTTTTGGAGCAACGTGTGTGCGCATGTACGTGTGTGTGTAATGCGCGAGTGAGTTTGTGTGTGTGTGTGTATGGGTATGTGTTTTTGTTATATTTATTAGTTGAATGTAAATGGGTGTTATATACGTGCTTTCATTATAACAATTGTCTGTAACACGTTATACAATGGATTACTAGTTTAGTCTAGTTTTTTAGATTAAAGTTTAGATTAACCTATAAAGCAAAAATACCTAGACACACTATGCAGCTTGTAGACAAACTCATGGAGAAAGTAGCACCGTTCAATCTTAATTACTCACTATTGTTATAAATATCAAACTAGTATCATATATTGTGAGCTCAACACGAACAAATCATTGCGCGACAGATACAAGATAACCGATTTCGTCCGCGTCGTAAATCTGAACGTGTTACCATTAAATGAGTGTTCTGTTAAGGATAAGTTATATTTAACAACATGGGTACACAATGCAGCGTAATAATAAAAAAAATAGTTTTTTTTTTAAATTTGATATGTAATATTTTTTATAATATTGGTAACCTTGTCGAGAAAGAACTCCCCTGACTCAGAAATTCCTTTTACGATTGGAAAAGAGCTGATGGTCTTCGAACAGCTGAACAGTTTTTCTTGAACTATCGCTAAGAACACTCGGTCAAGTATCCTATAAACAAAAATCGGTCCACCCGTTTAGGAGCTATGATACCACAGACAGACACACAGATACATACACAAATTGTAAATAACCATACGGCGAAAAACATTCAGCATTGTACCTGTGATACCACACCAGATGTACTGAAGATATTTTTGGCAACCCTATGACCATGGATCACGCTAACAAAAAACGAAACTACAAGAGTAGTTTTGGTGAACCACAGTCTTCTATAAGCTTTACTGTCATTCAAAGTACACGGTACATTTTTGAATTGCAGTAGTATCAGTTTTAAGCACCGCTAGATCTCTATGGACGATGACGGTGAGTAACGCGCGATTGTTGCTGTGAAATCCGTAGGCACCGTAAACCGCTTACGTTGGTAGTAAAAAAAATGATTGTTTCATGTATGTAGGTATGAGACTCCAACGCTCCAACGACGCAATTGTGGCATGTATTCCAGTATCGCTTTGGATTTTACAGACACAAAGTATACCTAAACTACGAAAAACTGTCTATGCAATACAAAATTGCTACTTATTTCATGTGGAGATAAAACACTCATTGTTCGACGCACTGGCAGTTGGTTAAACTGTGTTTGTATTACGGCAATATTTGAATAAAAACTTTCGTGAGTGGTATTCATATTAATTAAGATATATGGTTTTACGCATGTGTATATTTTGGGGATGCCCGACTAGTTTCGGACCCGATGGGGGCCCCTTTATCATCAAGGGGTGAGGCGTCCTGGCGAGTCGGTTGCAGGTGTCAGATGCAGCTTGAGTAGTTAAGACGTAAAGCGTAAGAAACCGACTTCCCATTTATAATAATAGTTAACATTAATATTACCTGTTAATTCTTTTTAAAGAGTCTGGCACCGACGCGGCAGGAAGCCTCACTCCTTGATAAAGGGCCCCCGTTGGGTCCGAAACTAGTCGAGCATCCCCGAAATATACACGTGAATAAAACCGTAAATCCTAATTGATGACAATATTTATTATTATTTTTTTAATAAAAGTGTAATGTAATGATAATACTGTCAATATTATATTAAGCAACTACTTTAAATAGTCACATTGTCAATATAATTAACAACTACTTACTATATATAATTCATTTAAAATAGATAAGTGCACTGAATCCAGTTTCATTGTCACTTAAAATATTCATAGCTACAAAGTGCTCCGTCCATTTCTATGTATTTAGCCCTTAATAGCCAACCGGAGTGACTTCACAACTGGAACCTGTACAATGTAATTGGAACGTCAGTGGTTATTGATCGAGATTTATCTCGATTGAATCGAGTGTTTCTATCGAATGTGAAACGCCAATTTATTTCTTGTTACAAATCCTTCAGATATGTCAGCTTTCAATTAAACAGCTGACGGTTAAATGCTTTTGTATGTATCGAACTTGCGTTTCATAAACATGTTTATTCGATTTCCTTATTCGATTACAAGTTGAGAAATGAAATATTCATTTATTACACTTTATTGTATACTAAGTTAAACTTATAAATAGATAGCGGGATTTCTTGTCTCATTTCTGTGCCACCTGATATGTTAAGTACAGAAAAATACAGTTGTAAGTTTTAGGTTCTTTTAGGAGGGATGAAATTATAAGAGTTTTGGCTATCTAACTATCTACACTAGAAACGTCTCGTTGAGTGATTTTTTATTGCCGGTATCTACTTATCATCAGGAGAACCAAGGGTTCAGGTGCACAACGTCGGTTTCGAAAAACGCCCGGTGAGAAAAAAAAGGTCCGATTCGCATATTGTCCGGTTTACATAATGTCCTATTCTCAAATTGTCTGATTCGCTAAATGTCCGATTCTCAGACTACGTGCTCCATCTGGTTTCGGCCGCACCGACGCTTAACATCAGGCGAGTTGGCGGCCAAACGTAGACCTATTCTATAAAAAAAATCCCAAATAAAAAATGTAACTGCACGGATGATGCAATAGTTTAAGTGGTCACCTCGCCACTACGCCGTGCCGAGTGTTGTGGGTTCAAATCCCACACGGGCCAAAAATTTGTGTGATCCACAAATAGTTGTCCCGAGTCTGGGTATTCTTTGTGTCCGTTGTTTGAATGTTTGTGAAGCCCCCCGCGACATAAGCATATTCCTAATGCGGGAGTTGTCTTTTCAACACAAAAAAAGAAAAAGAAATTACGCGTATCGGATTGCCAATCAGACGTTGTGCGCCTGCCTGATTGCATTAGTGTATAAATACATCTTAGTAATATTATAACTAGCCCTGTTCCGCAGGTCCGTTGACGTTAATGTCAATCAATCAATTCAAGTATGCGAGAACAATACTTTTTTTTTTGAATTAAATATACCCTATGACCTTTCTGTACCCCTGATAACGTCTATGCAAGATTGAATGATGATCAGCTGAGCAGTTAAGACATAAAGTGTTAGAAACCAACTCACATACACATTTATAATAACAGTTAAGATTAATATTACCTGTTAATTCATGTTAAAGAAATAGTATCGTTGAATTGTTACTTAACCCAAGAAGATATTCTACAGAGAACCTATAGTAAGTAATAGATTAAATAAAAATTAAAAATATCTATGTACGGTAGTAGAGGGTCCACAGTTTAACAGTCAATTCTGACAGTCTCACAATATATTCAAATTTAATGTATGCAGTTCTTAACGGGATATATTATAATATACAATAAACATCCTACCCAGTTACAGTTGTAAAAAAAAACAAATATTCTTCGTATATCATCTAATTTCTCACAACACAAAAGACTAGTGAAATCATTAGGCATCGCCCGCATAGGGGCGGGCAGCCTATTACAATTGTCATCAACTATTAACGCCATGTACAACAATTAAACGGATTAAGTTGCCCAATTTATATCGTGGGGCGTGTTGTTTTGTATATTGGTGGGAACAGATACACTTACATTTGTGTTAAATAGGCTACTCTGTGTAAATGTGATCAATGATTATATGATTATGATTGAACGACATACATATTCACTTTCTATTGGGAACAAAGGAGGAATTAACATACGCTTACAAGTCGTGCCTCTGCCTATCTATCTATTTTGAGCAAAAATTTAAGATGGTTTAAAATGTATGTTTATGTAAGATCTAAAACTAACTGATTGTACAGACGTTGTCCTGATCAGTATTAAATAAATTACAAGTATTTGTGATCGTTTTTATGCAGTAGAAAAAATTACTTCCAGTTTAGCAACATTTTAATAATAATAACAACTTCACATATCTCACACACGGCTGTCTGATCCCAAACTAGACAGAGCCTGTACTATGGTAACCAGACTGCTGATAAACATACTTATATATTTCTAAATACATACATATTACAGATAAATTATACCCAGACACAGAACAAATGATCATGCTCATCACACAATTATTTGTCCTGGGTGGGAATCGAACCCACGACCACTGGCCTAGCAATTAGGGTCACTAACCACTAGACCAACAGGCCAGTCGAAAATTCAATATTTTTATCAAAAAATCTTGTTCGTGCCATTATTATTATTATTATTTGTTGAAAGAGCCCATAGCTACTTCGACCATTTCTGGTCTTTTGTAGCGCGGTCTTGCTTTATAGTGCACTGCTCAGACTCGTAGCTCCGAGAAACATTCAGATAATTGTTATTTTCTGCGGTTGCATGATGTGCAACGGAGTTCGTGCGAAATTCGTCCTGCCATTTTCAAGTGAATATTACCAAAAAACAGCGTTTAATTTTTTTGTACAACAAACAGCAGGAGAGTGCGGTGACAATGCCCTTTAGCTCTTATTTTTACCAATAATAGTTTTTCTTAGTTAAAATTGTACATCATAACGATTTGTTACCTCAGGTTTTAAAACAATATACATTTAAAATGAAATAGGTCTAAACTTGTATATTCAATTAATAAATACTCAGGTTACTCAAGTTTTTATAGTTTATAGCAGTATCAGTACGTGATTAGTATTCACTATTAGAAGTTAAAACAAGTAAGGAAAGAAAACAAAGTTAAACAACCCAAAACAATCAAACGTAATGAATTAACGAGCTCATTGTATTCGAATTTTCCAAAAATAAAACATTTGAATTTGGAATAATCGTAAACATTTGTAGGTATCCGTGCGCACGCGTCGACACATCAAAAGGAGCGGCGTTCTGCATCGCGGCAAAACGGCGACAAGTGGGTTCACAGAGTAATAATAAAGAAAGACGTGTAGATTCTTTGATTTTAAATATGTAAAATTTTATGTTCTACTTATAAAAAAAATGTTATTTATGTTTTATTTTATTATATCTTACTTTATGAAATTTCCTAAGTTTCTACCTGTGGCTGTTTTTTGTAGATGCTCGATAAATATTCCAATGTCTCTCTTAACTACTTTATATTATATAGTTTTTAAAAAATTATACGTCTTTATAGAAATGTTCAGATTTCCGCCACGTAACGCCCAGTTCAATAAAGAAGTACACTAAAACTCAATCGGGTGATTGAAAATAATTTAGATATACAGGCTATAAACATTTATGTTGGTATGAATATACCACCCCAATCGCTTAGCAATAGGCCGTTGCGTTTTTCTTACATTTCTTAAGTATGAATTTCTGTTGAACTGTAAATAATTTTTGATGAAGGATATAGAATAACTTACCCTACCATTAACTTATGGTGATGGAAATATTAGGACGTAACATGTAAAGCTGAAGGATTTAATTTGAATTTAAAGTTAAAATTGATTGAATATAAAAAAATTACTGAACCAAATTATCAAAATAATACTTTTACCAGGTTAGGTATAAAACAATCTTAACAACAAAATGTCATGTCTGCGAAACGCTTAATCTTGCTCTGACCACCGCGAAGTCGTGATAAACGTGACGGAAGTCCGCCTGTCATTTTATTGAAATGTCGACGCTTTGTGGAAACTGTTAATAAAGTGTGTATTCTGTATATCATTATAGCATCTTTGGTTTGTGACAACCACACGGGGTTTACACACGGTTATAAATGTGTTGACGTTAGGTTTACACAAAGGCTTTGTGACACAAATAGCGGCAGTTTTCACAATTAGTATGTTTAACACAGACGAAATTATTTCTTTTCAACAATTTATATGTTTCAGTCTAATGTAGAAAGTACTGTTTTTGAGTATTAAGGAAGGTTTTGTGGAACGGTGGTTTTTATAGCCAAAGTCTACTATTACATTGTGTCAGAATGCTCTTTCACTGACACTGTTATTGGTGGTTTTACAAATTATTACCAAAAATGTGTAAATATAAAAACTGTCAATCATAAGACTGCAAGCCAAAAGTGAAAACACACACATATTTGTATTAATGTATTTGAGCATGTCGGTCACTCGAGTTCAGTGGTTTTTCCCCATACCAAAAGTGCCCAACGGGCCTAAGAAGTTTTCACTTCAAAAAGAAAATACTTACAATAAAACAGCAAGCCTGGAGTGTTATATTTTGTGGTGAAATTCGGCAAAGTAGTGATTCAGTCAATTGTTGCAGGGTATCTATCTAATAGAATCTTTTGAACGGTCGTACGGCCTAATAAGAAAGGGCTTTTTTATTTCATGGCTTGTGTAAAATGACCGTACCTTAAAATATATTTAAACCCATAAAATAATACAATTAGTACCTATTTTTTAAGTGAAAACTTCTTTAGACACTTTGGGCACTTTTGATATGGGGAAAAAGCACTAAACTCGCGTGACCGCTCGTGCGTGACTGACTCGCTCACATACAAATATATACTGATATGTGTGTGTGTGTGTGTGTACGTTCATGTAAGTTATGTTGACGTGCAGTCCTACAACTGAGAGACAGAATTTTTTTATAAGCGCATTTAAATGCGTGCAAATTTTCTATGATTTTCTATCCCGCCCCCCTGTAAAGAAAAAAAAGTATTGATATTGGATATCCCTAATGAGAACACGAATAAGATTTTATCCTATTTAACTAGACTTTTAATAAATAATATAACTTAGTTATTAAATGTAATTTATTCTACTTTTACCAAACTGAAATTAAAATTTTACTTGTGATAAAGATGTTTCCATTTCTGTCCCTCTTAGGGAATGTATTTTTTTAATATACAAATACATTTTGTATATTCAATCAAAAACATTTGATACAAAACCTCCCGCGCTCACATTGCTTGCATTATTTAAGTATTAAATGACCTCTTGATCTTGACCCACTACATGTTACAATTAAAACTGTTAATTTAAAAGGCAAAATTTAACGAGTCTCACATTAATAGAAATCGTTCTCTACGTTTTTCTAACAGTAGAAAGATAAAAAAAATGTTTTTGCAACTTCAATATATTACTGCTTAATTTAACTCTTTTAATTTCAAAAATAACGTCTACTAACATATATTTGACAATTACAACTCAAGCAATAACAACTTAAAATCAAAATAACATGACCCAAATCTTGCAAATCTTAGAGGATATCTATCAAGAAGAGGGGAGAGGACCGCATCGCGGAGGAGTAAATTTAAATTTATGTCCTGCTTACAGAGGACGCTCCGCAAATAGAACATTGTCCCAAACATTTACAATCGGATCTTAATGTATGTTTAATGTATTAATGAGTTCAGAACTACCAGAACTCAGTGTTACCAGGTCAGACAATTTGGACTAACTCAGTAGCTATATAATTGTATACTAGTATAATAAAGCTGAGGAGATTTTTTGTTTGTTTAAACGAGCTAATCTCTGGAACTACCAGTCAAATTCGAAAAACCTTTTGTTTATGATAGCCAGATTCATGAAGAATAATATAGGCTATGTAACATCACGCTACGACCCTTAGGAAAGAAGCAGTGACCATAAATGCGGGTGAAACCCGGTTTTATAATAAAACCGAAATTTTACTTGACATAAACATTTATGTATTGAAATAAAATGACAATGATGGCAAAGGTAATGAACACATGAATTATCTTTGTAAATCATTATCATTTTATTTCAATGACCTATACAATGATAAAAAAGTATACTCAATGGATTACTTTAAAAACTTATATATAAGTCTTCGGGCTGATGACTCCAAGGTTTATTCTTCAAACAAAAACTTCACTTCGTCCCGCAATGCTTCTTTGGTCTTCTCCAGTGTCTTTTACATTTATTAAATTAGTTGTAGATAAAACCAAAAGTTACAGAATAGAACAAAAAAAAAAAAAAAATTAATTTAAGTTAACTAAAGTTCGATATTGATCGCGCGTCCAAACCTGAATGATTAATTTAACTTGTGTCCTATCACAAAATTTTGAGATCCCCTATTTAGTACTTAATCCCTGCTTACTCCCCTATTTGGTGAGTGCTAACTGGTGAATGGCAAGCGTAAGTATATTTTTAAAACTGCACCGCTATCTGAGCAAAGGTTAGCTAAAGTAAAAACATTATTTAAAATTGTCCCTGACCATAATAGTCATTAAAAAATGTGTATATGCTTTAAGAATCTCCATCAATTAATGATGTTACACTAACATTACGGCTTCGCTCGCCTTAATCTAAATGTTGCCAATCTATTAACTATTCCTTCCGGAATAGTATTTTTTTCTAGACGTAATGTACCGTTTTTTTTACCTCTACCAGGCTGTATATAAAATTTTACGATGAACGGTTGAGTGATTAATTTATCTATACATATAGCTATGTATTACTACATATTTCCATTAGATTAAACATTATAGTACATTTAATTATTTTACAGTATATAAATTTACTTTTATAATATGGTAACACTAATGTCCTGTACCATGTGCGCCTAAACTTAACTGTTTCGTTTGGTTAAGCAAAACCTGTTTGCTCTGTGTTTAATCGTTCCGATTCAATATTGACACTGTTCCCGAACTTGTCTGTTAATGTGAAATGGACTAAGATTATGTGTCCTTTTGTATAATATTGTTTGTCTTTAGCTGTTGTCCGATCTGTGGTTGGGGAAGCACGTTTAGTTGAAGTATTTAAAGTGTTTTGGATAAAATGGATAATAGAACAATTAATATAAAATGTTTACGTGTTGCCACGTGCAAATTACTTTTAATTATCAGGTTATGAAATAAACACACAGCAAATTAAATGGTAACAGGAGCCCTAGTATGGTTTTTTAAAGTTTAAACAATAATAAAAAGAAAACAGAACACCTTTTATCACAGATTTTCGATTTTTGCAAATGCTACAATTTGCTAGAATTATTAAAAATAGTTGATTAATATTTTAGTACCTATTCTTGTTACCCTTCCAACTAAGTAAAAGGCTTGTGTTGGGAGTGGTTTCACACAGGCTGTACTTGCGGTGTGTGGTGATGTGGTCCTAAACCACAACCGACCATGCAAATCCGACGTAATTAACCGCCCTTACGTAACTTATTATTTCTGAAGTTAAATTTAGCATCATTATAAACGAGTACAATGGATATGAGCCACTTAAACTATCAAAGGAAAATTAAGTATAGACAGGTGGTCCAAATACTCTTTCAAATCTTATCACTGAAGAAACAAAAGGTTCGCCTTATCATGCGGAACTTTTAAGCTTTTTTACATAAAATGAGTGTGGTCCTTCCGGTGGTCGCTATTACGATATGTGTGGTTAGATAAATGAGGCCAAGATAGAGACCACACTGTGGGCGAAGAATGTGGGATGGAATATTTCCTAGTAACATTTAAATTCTAATGACTAATCAGTGATTCTAAACCCTGACATCGGAAATTGAAACATCAATATTAAATGAATCGACAGTTGAATACCAGTTCTGATTTATAGATGACGATGAAACTAACGAATAAGTTAATTATAATGTGAACTGTTCAAAAGGGCTACAGTTGTTTAAATAAAAATGTAAATCGGAAAACCGAAGTTTGCCAAAAAGCAGAATAAAAAGTATTAACCTCACTAAATGTAACAGGATATAATGACAGGCTGATTTTCTGCTTTAAAAAAAAGGTAACATTCAAAATTGGAAGCCGAACACACTGCGTGTCAGAAACTATTGTAATTTTTTTTCTCATTCGCCACGCGCAATAATGTTCATCTATCGTCTTGCAAGCGGCACAAAGTATTTCTTTTTTAAGCGTCCAGATCAAACGTGACCGAACACGTTGAAAAAAGTTGCAAATGCGATTTAAATTTTAATTTGGCTTCTTTTTTGGAACGCCCACTAAGTCTATGTCTAGATGACAGTGGGTGGGAATTGATTTGTAAATTGAATGATTTTTAATAATGGTAACTTAGCTTAATTTTTTTTATTATTACTTGGTTCGTAATCAATATCTATGTTCTATACTTTAAGTTTGAATCTCGTATATATTATATATGCAAATTATATAAGATCATTCTTATATAATTTGCTTTTATTAGACTGGACATGGGAATTGTATAACATAATTTGAGTTATAGGGCCCGGACTTCCTGGTAATAGACAATTTGAGTTACAGGTATGTGACCCTCACCTTCTCGAGGTCCTCTTCATCCGCCTCTTCTCCTTTATGAAGGAAGCTCAAAACCACCGTTTCTGAAAGGCTTATATCATTATCAAGATGGTATATTTTAATAGTCATCACTGCGTGATCGGGTCGGGGAAAAAGTCTTTTCGTATTTTGTATGTATAAAATGTAAGTAAAATCTCTTTGGTTGTACTGTTTGCATCTGGCTGGTTTTAATATCAATAAATATAGGAGAGAAAGAAAGAAAGAAAAAGAAAAGGAAAAAGTATAAAACACTTTCCTGCCATTTTTCAATTGTTTTTCTGTCTGCCAAAATAAGTGAATCTAGCGAAGAAAAATTCGATGCATTCTGAAGTTTTATTACAAAAAGAAAGGGAAAAATGCGACTCAAGTCGCGGACAAAAATTGTGTCAGTAGGAGTAGCACAAAGTCGCTCGTCCCTCTGGTCGCCCTCATACGGATAAAGTGGATGCCATTTTTAAAAAGGTGGAGCAAGATCGACATAATATTAGTTACGACATAGCCAAAAAACTGAAGATTGACCACAAAACACTTTTGACCCATTTGAAAAAAAAAGCTCGAAATATTGGCTGCCCCACGAGCTCACTGAAAGAAATCTAATGAATAGTGTACTCATTTGCGGTTCTTTATATCTATAATATTATATGTCTTATTTATCTAAGATCAAGACTGTTTTTACGATGAATTACACCAACCCATACATAAACCATCAGGACTCCTCCAAAACTCGAAGCGGACTAGAGACCGGAGGCAACCACTTACTGTTATACCGGTGCGAAACATAACAAACAACTTTAGAGATGTCCTACAAACAAACCTTAGAGATATAGAAATGTTCAATAATATACTTAAATTTCTACTAACTCTAAAAAAAATAACCACTTCACAAATACATGTAATTTACCAAAACAACCTTGTAAATGACTGACAATTTATAGTGATGTACACAGATAACTATAAATTGTCAGAGAACTACACAAACTAAATGACAGAGAAACTATTTTAATATATCGAAATCATTTACGCCCTTACATAACTAAGTCGGGACAGGTTATTAATCCGAGTTAAACCAACGTACAAAGTATTAAAGCCATCAGAAACTCAGAATTACTTAAATAAAAGTAATTGTAGATATAATTTAAAACGTCAAGTGAATCGTGACCAGGGCGTTACGGAATACTAAATATGTATGAGAGAATTAAAATATAACCAAAAGAGAAATGAGAATATAAAGCGTTACTAAAAATATTCAAAAACGTATCTACACTGAGTACACAATCCATTGCGCGACTTCGTCATTGATCATTGTAAAGTTTCTATACAAATCTTCCAATATAATTAAAAGTGATTATTGGATATTCGTGAGTATAGTTATCGTGGTAAAACGACATAAGATGGTTGGCCTATTTGAATAAAACAAGCCAGGCAACCTTCTGGACATAGTCACATTACCATAGAACATGGGAACTGTTCATTTGTTAGTCTATTTTTTGGTATAGAGATTTGTCTAATGATTCTATCGAAACATACTCACAGTAAACTATACATTTGGTATTTCATAAACTTTCTAGAACTACTCTAGAAGCCTAAATAGTTATAATAAAACATTATTGATTGACACTGTACATATAACTAATAAGGTTCCTACGAATGAGTGCCTGAATGGCATTAATTAAAAATACAATTTAAAAAATTATTACACATACCCAATCCGTTTTAACAACTATAATATAAGTCTGCTAAAAACACAAATTTATATGTTTAAAATTAAACGCTTCAGAACAATTACCTGAAAAAAATACAAATTTCTGTGTTTAAAATATTCACGAGAACAGGTAACACTGCCATCACCTAAAGACGTTGATACCAAACATACTAAGGCAGAGACAATCAACAATCAATCAAATGGCGGTATATTAAAAGGTATAACAGGTTTTGTAAATGCCTCCAGATCTTTTTAATTAAAACTGTCAATCAAGTGTGCTAAGAAACGAACATTTATTATTCTTTTTGGTCAAAGTTTAAATAAAAAAACAACAATCTTTAAAGGATTTCGAAGAAATCTTAATATAATTAATATTATAAACTAATGATTTTCGCAGTTTCTTAAAAAGACGTTTTAAAATTAATTATGAAATATATGGTTTCACGCTTGACTTTCTAAGTTAATTATCTTATTCATTTCATAATTTACACGTATGATACAATTCATGACAACTTGTTCTATTATTAAACTCTGTATGATTCTTTTTATACTCTATAAGTAACTATCAATTCCATTTCGGTCACGGAGTTCTTGTCATTGCACATATCACTTAACTATTTAAATTCAATTCATAAATAACCTAAAAAGATCGCTTTCCGTTCTATTTTTACAATTGGTAATATACGTTTACAACGCCATCTTTGTAAACTTTAAACTCCAGGAAGTACACATAAACATCGTCAAATTAACGCTTAAGCTTATCGCTTCAATGGAACCGAACTCGTTAATGAGCCAACGCTTCGAGAATTATTATTATTTGAACACCTCTGAACGAATATAAGATTTTATTGCACATTTCTTCAGAGGTACAACACTAATTAATTGTCTGAAGACAGAAAATGAACGTAAAGTACGATTTGTGACGCCTTTAACGGTTGGCCGGTAACATGAGATCTGTGGGCACGATAGACGAGCTGGTATTGCTGCTGTAACTAACCGTGAAGTACAATAAGGTGGTGCACAGTTAAGATTTAATTTTAACGTAGTAAAATTTAAATTACGAGTATTGCACTTACTAGACTTAAAAACAAATGTAATTTGTTGCATTTGACTCATGAGGATATGCTTACTTGTTAATTTATTAGTTATTTTATGCTGTTGTATGCTGTTTACGATATTATCTTCATTTACAAATAGGCTAATCATATTCACAACTTATGTCACTTTTGTCAAAGTTCCACCAGAGCATCTGTAATCTAGACACGTGGCAGCGTGTCAAGCCAAGTTCAAGAAAAAGGAACTGGCGACGCAGTATTACACGAACCATTTGGAGCCACTTTTGACGTCTTAATAACTCAAAATATATTTAACAAAAATACATGAAATTTGGTCTATATATATATAAACCCCTCAGGTGAACTAGAATACCAAATTTCAAAAATACAGGTCAAACAGTCATTAAGATATTAACGTCTAAAAATCGTAATTTTTTATCACTGACAGTAAACTTAAAACACCAATTCTTGTTATTTACTGCTACAACAATGTTTGTTATTTAAAAATATAACTTCTTAAATTTGAGCAGTCGATTTTTTATACAAATCAGATAACTTACGATTAATTGAAGCTCAAGATTTGACTTGACCCCCATGGGTCGTCAACTCACCAAGGCCAAACGGCAAAGTGGTATGTTGGACTCGAACCGACTAAATTAACACAGTGTTCCATCACCGGGTCCTATGGCCGGGGTCTCAGAGTTGAAAACCTTGTAGAAGATTTATACCTGCATTTGTATCTGGTGTATCTCCCGTGAAGACTAAAATTGCAAAAATGCAAAAAGCTGCCCATTTTCTAACTTTTTATCCCTTTTCTTATGCTAATAAATAAAGTCCAGCTGATGATAATTAATACCTCTGCTGTAATTTGTGTGCTCGCAACTTTAACCCCTACGCCAGTGAACCTAGTGTAGTGTGCTCCTCTGACTCTTCATGGATTACTTTCGAAGTAAATATGTTTATAGTCCTATATATTCAACATGTTAGACTTTAGATTTAAACAAGTATTCCATGGTCATTCTAAGCGTTTATTGGCCAATAACCTACTAAGACATGTCTCAGACAATCATTAAATTCTATTTAGTTATTTCCTTCTACACAGCTGTTGCTGTGTGGTCTTCGTAAGTTTCATTAGGATAATTATTTTGAACATATCCATTAAAAGTCTTAATTATGTCAACGGCGTCCTTGTTTGTTATATTTTATTACACAAACAGGTAAACTGGTAAAATAAACAAATAAAATCAGGGACAATGGGCAAAGCGGATTTCAATTCGAAGGAGTCGGCAGACTGATTCAGTATCTCTACGTGTGTACTTTGCCTCTATCATACAAGATTTCGTTAAAGTCAGTTAGACAAGACCTACTGTTAGCCCAGCGTGATAAAATTTATGTTTTTACGTTATTGAAATAAAGATAGAGCTAACAAAGAACAAGTGATATTTTTGGCTGACCATGTGCTTTTTGGAAACTAATTTACAAAAAAGTTGATCATGTTTAATTTTTTTATGTAATTTTGTTTACCACAGCTGTTGATTTCTAACTAACACATACTCAATCAAATCAAATCAAATTTACCATATATATACCATCAATTAAACCAATTACAGGTATTTTTGACAGGAGTACGAGTCAGTCAGAATAAGTCAGTCGTGAAGCTAGTTGCCTGTTCCAATATGTAGATCCTATGGAGAAGAACAGGTACACTCCAAGAATCCTCTTTTTCAACTTATAAGTGCAAATTAAATTAAAGGACAATGTAACATATTGTTCTAAAATATAAACAGTCGCTCAAAATTATTACTACATTTAAATATTAATACTATTTGAAATGATAACAGGTATAAAATTCAGTTGATGTCCCTGTCCTAGTGGCCTCACCAACTACAAGATTGACATACGAGTACGCGACCTCGGCTTCTTCGAGCTACTGCAGTCTCAGCCCCGATTGTCCAAACAAAGTAGCCAAAACCCTTTGCATTGTGCGCCATTGCGCTGACCCCAAATAAAATTGGGACAAGATAAGAGGGGCTCGTGGCTAAGTGGTAACCGAGTAGGTTAGCACATTACAAAGTTAAGGAATACTAGTCAGGTCAAACTAGGATAGGTGACCATTCTTAACAGATTGAGAGCCTCCGTGCCTCGGGGAGCTTGTTAAACCGTCGGTCTTGGGTGCATACAAACACCTGAGGCGTTCGTTAGGGGTAGTTGAAGCCTTAAAAAGTCCGACAACCTGTCTAACTACAGAACTTCGATATCCCCAAGTACTTGGGATGTGGAGGTCTGATGGCAGTCGCTTCACGTAAAATATGAAAGTTCGGCGGTATCGTAGTTAGACTGAAAGCCGACTCCAACTTAGTTGGGAAAAGGCGCGGAGGATGATGATGATGAACATGATATCAGGGATAAAAGTTGAAGCACTCAAAACAGTAATATACAAACTCTTCGTGATTACGTAAACCTTTATGCATTTTATGTAACACACAAGTTAACAAAGTGTCTCTTTGTTATATCAATTTATGAAGTTATAAACTCGTGATAATCTACGGTGGCCTCCCGCGTAAATTGATACGAGCTTGTTTAACTTTTTAATTTATTGGTAGCTGTAAACTTTTCGGTAGGTTTTATTTACCCACCTTCGACGTAGACTCTTAGTTTCATATTGTAGAGGATGTATTGCGTATTTAGATAAAATTTGATACCTTCTTTTGACCGGCTAGCGGTAGAACGTGTCAGGTCTACAGAAGACTCACGATAACCATGAAAATCCTGCGTCGAGATTTGCCTGGATACGTTTCTAAGGCTATTATAGTAAACTAGCTTTGGCCCCAGGCTAGATTTAGTCAAGCCGGACGACCGCCTAAGACTTATTTTTCTATTCCTTTGGCATTTTTACTTTTTTTTTCAATTTCTGGACGTTTTTCCATCCAGAAAAAAAGTACCGTTTTCATATGTGGTTTTATGTATCCCTCTTAATGTGTGTGTGAAATTGAAAGATAATTGGTTGAGTAGTTAAGGCATGAAGGAGTAACAAACAAACCCACATACACATTATAATAATTTAATCTTAGGATTGGGACGATATGTAAAACCATTATATAATACTAGCAGCACCCTGCGGTTTCACCCGCGTAAGTCCCGATCCCGTGGGAATATCGGGATAAAAAGTAGAATATGCGTTAATCCAGGTCTCCGGCTATTTACATACCAGGTTTCATTCCAATCGGTTTAGTGGTTTTTGCGTGAAAGAGTAACAAACATCAATCCAATTTCACATATTAGTGGGATTTAACTTCACATATAATTATTTACTACATATTTAACATATTGTGATCTACTTAAATATGTTGATATTTAAAGAATAGCTTTAGTGGTAGTAACTTTAGTATCTATATATGGATCTCAACGATATATGCATCTGGCAATTTTTTGTAGAAATAATTTCGCTGAATAAAAACAAACAACCTTTTCTACTTTGCAACATTAATGGTTAAGCCTATTTATCTTGAAATGAAAATAGAAAAAAATCTAGTGATCCTACTCAACAGAAGAAGAAAAGAGCATTACCCAGGACGTTCCGCCTTAAGGCGATCTTCTAGAGGCTGGAGGTTCTTAACTTGTTTACCTCGGTTTAATATCTTGAAAGTGTCAGCTATGTGTCAACCAACTATATATTATAGGGGAGTATAATCAGACAATACAATAATACCTCACGAACTTATGAATTCCAAAACATTATTTCCAAAAATTTAAAAAGAAAGACAAAAAGTAAAAAGCCTTTAGCATCGCGAATAAAGATTGATGAAGAATCAATCGCGGCATGTCCCACAGATAAAGGCAATGTCCACACAATCAATTTTAATCTGGCAACTTTTGTTTCACCTCTCCTGCAACACCCACCAAAAGAAAGACAGGGACATGTATAGTTCCGTTAGTGCTGATGCACCTTTGCTATTACAATGATGACGCCAGCCTACTTACAAAATTAAAGTCTGCTAAGGAAGATTGAGGAGCGCGTCTTATCGGCAAAGACAATGACGTAACAAAAACACTGATGGATATTGTAAAAAATGTTGTTTGTAATGGGCCCGTGCTGTAATCTACACTGAATATTAGCTACAGGCTTACATTTTTAGGCTCTTGAAAAAGTATCAAACATGAGTCTAATGAGGAAGGCGATTTATGATGGTAGTGATATTGTTTTTGCAATAAAAGTAATATAACTACGAAATTAATAGTTTAGAGTTAAAGTTGCGTGTATAGACAGAGACTTAATTAATTAAATTATTGTAGCAAAAAAGGGAACATAAAAAAATATATCGAAAAAGACTTAAAAGTGTTTTCACCCTGATTTTATTTAATACTATCACATATTAATAAAATACTTGTTAGTGTTCCATACCCAAAAACACATTTCATAATTCACATTAAAAATTGTCGTCACTATGTTCACTATTAATTATAATAACAATAGCAAAAGGTTTAAAATTTTTGCAAAAGACGAATCTCGGGCAACTTTAATTGGATGAGGTGTAAAAATCATTGAAAGGTACCGAAAAACAAAAACTGTCAGTCGTAGGACTGCACATCAGAAGTGAAAACACATATAAACATAAATATATACATATACACAGACACATCCATATACCATCATGACAATATATGTCATCTGAGCGTGACGGTCACGCGAGTTCAGTGCTTTTTCCCCATACCAAAAGTGCTCCGTTGGGCACTTTGCCTAAAGAAGTTTTCACTTCAAAAAGGATGATGACACCACACAGTTGCATAACCTTATCATATGACTTAAGCTCTATGTTAGCTAAAAATGTGGGTTAATATTATGCTGATAAGCGTTATGCTACCAAAATTTTGTTTAAGCTACTAGCTATTAATATGCATATATCGTGAGTCAACCATTTTTGTTTTCGAAGGGAACTGAAAGGATACATTTATTTCAGGTTATGTCGGACACACATACAATTACACCACGCATTTATTTGTTTCTTTTTTTTTGCAGTTGTCTCTAAAAAAGTTAAATCACAAAACAAATACTTTTAAAAGAAAAGGGCTTATATGCGTCCAAGTTGCTAAAAGAAAGTACTACCGCACTAGAGACAAATCGATACAACGAGGGAAAACTGTGTAGTTGTAGATAATGCAGTACGTTTCATTTAACTTTTAAGTGCGCTAACGAGACATAAACTTAGCGGATCATATCGAAGACCAAAAGAAAGTTATATGTATCTATGACTTTAAAACTAAGATCATGAAGGCCTTAACTGTTGCATAAGATACTTTTGAGAACATTAAACACCACTATAAATTACATGCTTACAAATGTGAGGATTAAACATAAATATCTTTGGTAAGTAGTTACACCAAGTATTTGCTCACTGTATTGAGGTGTCAAGCAAAATGATTAATGACACCATACCTTACTCGATCGAGTAAACGAATCCAGTGTAAAATCAGAACTCTGACTTCCTTCTTAAGTTAAAGAAATAAGGTTTATTTTTAAATGGCTAAAGTTCAAGATGTAATTGACAATATTTTTTGCATCATCTTAGAAGTATGATTTGTTGTGGATACTGAAGTATTGCTTCCAACGATTGCAAATATCAACAAGGTTATTGTATAAGTATAGGTCGGTGAATTTACAAAAAAATATTTGAAACACAATGGTACAAACCACAATTTATAATGATGAAGGACTCGTTGCCAAAGTAGATTTAAGTGTAGTGTCTGAACCTTGGTCACATGAAACTACAGAAAAAAGAAAAAATAAAGTGTTAGAAATGATGATACGAAATCATTTGTACATCAAAAACAAGGTTTGGGACTCATAATATAGTATTAAGAATGCATTCATCGAATCTGTCGTGGGGTTTCATGACTAATGTCTCTAATGTACTATACTACATACTATACACAGTATGTAATGTACTACAAATTCACCAAGACAAGAACTTAAAATATACAAATACGATTAAATCAATTATGATTATGTCAGTAGGTTGTAATAACTTGCAAATGGTCTTTGAAATACTTAGGACTATTTTTAATACACAACATTTAGGAATCAAACACCGATTCTAAAAGAAAATTAACCAAAGAAATTTGACAAGGCTAAAGATAGACATATCTTTTATTTCTGATTATAATTTTCTTAGTGCAATATTATAACTGAAAGTTAATGATGAATTAATACTGGTACCACAAAATATGTAGTTGACAGATCAAATACAACTAAATTTGGACCTATAATTAATATATCTCTACGGGTTTTACGTAAAACCCAGGACATTAATTTCCAAAAATTTCGATACTAAATTTATATGTGAATGTGTTATACCACATCCTTCATAAAATCTTCAAAACGTGTCGTAACAAAGACATCAATATTGTCATAAATAATGTATGCTATTCCGTACAAATTAAAGCCCTGAGGCTATTCCTGGCTTACTGTTGGAATAGCAGGTTTCAACATTTCGTTTGCACACCCCTGAGAATGAACAGATGGTTCTTGTGTTCAGGTTAGGAAGTATGAAGAAACGGAGAGGGTGTTGTATAATATTAAAACATAAAAGGTAATATAACTTAAGAAAGTTGATTTAAGCAATGAAGTAAATATACATAGCCATACTTTAGTTTTGCCAACTGCAGATGCCACGCACACAAATAGAACTCTTTCATATTTGGATGCATTTCTGAACAGTTAATTTCTTTGAGAAAAGTAAATTATGTATTTTTTAGAGGTAGGAAATGTTATAAACACAAAGTGAAGGCAGTTAATAATATCTAGCGGGGCGCGGCATATACATGTATATACCAATCAGCGATTACGATTGATAGTGTAATACGATATCTTATATATGTATTTACAGTGTATGCACTATAACGAACTACATATTTACCTTCTTTCGTTAAGATTTATTATTAAATCATGACAGATAAACCCCATTCTAGTTAAGATTACAATAATAAAACGAAACACGAATACACTTATTTGTAAACGGAAAACAAAAATATGTACTCGCAGTATTGTTGTACATAAAATACACAATGAGCAAGTATCTTATGTAATTAAAATATGTGTTCTGACTTCCAGCCAGGCTTACGTGAGCATGAGATTGTATATATGATAACAAAAGTGAAAGAAGACCGTAATATAAATTTATCAGATCAGATAAATGAAGTGCATAAAGATATAACAATGTGGCTATTGAATTCAATAATCAATAAGCCAGAACTTTTTTACTTTAAAAAATTGCAAAATGTTGATAGTATTATTAAATAGCCAGAAAAACAATAAACCTTGCACTGAAATGTAACATTTTTATTTTCATTAATCAGTTATTTGATTGTGTTTTGATTTATAATTATATTTGATGTATAATTACTCTATTAGCCCCAGTACTCTAGAAACCGTGTTCGATTACTAGATTGGGCCTGATTTTTTTATGGGATGGGCAAACGAGCAGACGAGTCACCTAATGGTAAGTGACTACCGCCGCCCATGGACACTTGTAACTCAAAAGTCAAGAGTCACAAGTGCGTTGCCGGCTTTTAAGGTTAGAGTAGAGGAAGGAGGAGAGGGAGGTTTGGGCCTCCGATAACCTCAATCACTCGGCGAAACACAACACAAGCATTACTTCGCGGCCGGATTTCTGTGAGGCCATGGTATCACTCCGGTCGAGCCACCTTAGAATTAGTAATAAAATAGATTTATGGGATTTGACCAAGAATTTTTTCACAGGAGTTTTCAGTTGGGACCGAATATATGGTGGGTAAACATGGCTCTTATGTATGTTTGGCGTATACTTGACTATCAAGTTGATCAACGAAATTGAGCTGTATACACGTTTATGAAAAACTTTGATATATTTTAGTAAGTAAATGTGTCTAAGTTAAAAAATATTTAACCACATCCTTGCTTTATAGTTCACGAATCCCGATAGCAACGGACGTTTATTAGTCTTTTCCCTAGCAAGGCGGTGTTTTTCTAAGGGGCATGGCGCCCCACACCATAAAAAATTCACGCCTCCACAAGTAGCCTTTGGTTAACCGTGGTTTTTCTTTATAGAAACCACCATTCTTCGGTTCCCAGTTGTGAATTTTTGAGTAGCTAGAATTGTATTCCAATTTTTGTTGTTAATGTGTGTATTGAAAAAGAAATTGTGGGTGGCATTTGCAGGGCTCCATTTTATTTATTTAGATACTGATAGTTTGATCTAACAAATTTTAGAGACCTTTATTTTAGAAACTATACATAATTATTGATTTTTTTTTTATATCTTAAGAAGCTTATTTCAAGAACCACTAAAAATCTGAAATTTAAAAAAACTAAAAGAAACTTAGAACTCTAAGTGATTTGGAATTTACTACTGTGCCATTTTATTGAAATCGACTTGATTATTTAATGAATAGGTTAAATCACACACTAGTTTAATTGTGAGTTGTTTGTTGTTGTTTAATTGTAGTGCATGAAATACATGTACATAAACATATATGAATACATGTACAAATATATCATAAAAATCTCTGGTAATTACATTTATTTTGCACGAATGTAGGCATTTGATACCCGCATTTTAGGCTTTAAAGTTTGATTTAATTGCCAACAAACGATACACATAACCAATGTGATAAAAAAATTACAAATACATACCTTGATCTATATTATAGGCAGCCAAAACTAACAATGAAATAACAACATACATATTGAAAAATTAATCATTAAAGGTAACATATATTTTTTTAAATTGAGGTAAAAATACAGACGAAACTTAAACTTGAATAAGTTTAATGAGGTTCATTATAATATAATTAGTGCTGTTGGGAGAAGGATTTTACGGAGCTGTACCTATTATGTAAATCCTTGTGGGATAAACATTTATTATTATGATCATCATATCAGTCAGAGAGGCCTTTTGAATACAGCTTTCATGTACATAAAATACAATTAATGCAAAAGGATTGTGGACGATACCGGTAATACGCTGATAATTAATCATTTAAAAGGTCTCCAATTTTATAGATAGATATCTCCATTTATGTAGCACGCTCTATTTTTGTTATGTATTTACCTATCAAAATGACCCCTACCGGTAGGGTTAGATGGAAAAAAAATTCATTCATATATTATGGAACAGGCGAAATTAACAGTACACGGTAACAGTACTGTGCGTGCCAACCAAACAGTGCAAAAGACGAGCAAGTTTCAAAAGAGTTAGTGACAACAATAATACGAGTACTTGGTCGAGATTCGTCTTCATTTTATTACAATGAGGAACTTATACAACATGTAAAAAAATACCAGGTGCCACCCAGTTAATGAAATATTTGAAAATGATTTTAGTTACGTAATCTCAGTAAGCTGTTGCAGTACTTAAATGTTTAGAAACTCATTCAAACATGGCCCTCAAAGGTCCTTAATAACATTCAGTACAGGAGTGGCAAAGGCATCAAACCAAACTAACACGGCCAAATTGAATATATTGAGCCCACCCCTCACTTGTACCTGTTTTACATACCAACATATAGCAGAAAGTAAACACGAATAAACTAAAGGAACATTGTAAAACAATTAAGAGTTTTTAAATTTAAGTTCATTATTATAAGCCAAGCACTTGGATCTGTCGCTGTCATGTCAGATATTGTAACGTATATTTATTATTCTCTGTCTCCCTCCCCCCCCCCCCCTTTTTAAGTTAATACTAGTAAAGTCAAATCTTCAGACGTGGGTAAGTCCTTGTTACACAAATTTTACTTAGTAAAATTATGTTATATAATAAAATTTAATAAGATACTCTTGGTGTATCTTTCTCTTACACTTTGTAACTTTCTCATCAAGTTCACATTCGTTTAGTGATGCGGTAGTTCAGTACGGATATTGAATAATTTTAGATTAGTGTACTACGAAACTATTATTTATATAAGCTATACAATAATTATTCTGGGACAGTATGATACTATATTGCTTAGAAAGAAATAAAATAAAATTCAACAAAGGACAAAATGTGCCGTCGCAGTGTATAAATTCAGATCCCGAGGAGGCACTGACTAGTGAATGCGAGTAACGCGGGAATTGAAGCGGACAGTAGCATACACTTTGTTGGATACTCTTATTCAATTCTATCATTAATAGTTAATAGTTTTGATCAATTAATTTAACAAAGAGAGAGTAACTTTTTTTTAAATATTGTGAGCGTGTTTACCGACTAAAGTTTACATTGATATAACTCTACGACACAGTATACGTACATTATTACATTCAAACGTTTAGCAAACAAGCTTAGCTATAGTAACCAATCTCGGTAATTAATTTGTAGATTTATTTGCAGTCAATTAAGACTTGTTTTGATTTATTTGAGACGTGATGAAATAGTGCAGCAACTATGTGGTACCACTAACTCGAACTGACTCGAAGTAAGTAAATAAATAACTAACGCTTTGGTTCATTCAACTCATGGTTACTTATAATTAAACCTTATAATCTTTAGGATTTCTTTTAACATTAAATCCTTTATGTAGCTTAATGGGATAACTATAACTCATCTGTAGGCCTAAAATTCCCGCTAAATTAATTGTGTTTTGTAACAACCAAACTAAGTACCTACTATTAACAGTTTGTAACAAAAGCTACAGTAATCAAGTTATGAATGTGTAGAAGTTGATACATACAAGTGATATCATAGAAATATACGGTTATTCCCAAAGGGACCAAGTGAACCGTTCATAGTTGCGAACCGAGCAGAGATACCCATGGAGTCCAAAAAATAAAATAAAAATTCCCAATGAGCCACGTCGTCAACTACATATCTCAATGAATCGTGGGAAGTATAATATGTCAGTGTTTTGTTAACTAATAAAGCTCCATAGTACGATCTCTAAGGTACTTATTGTACATTAATATAGATTGTTACTACGTAAGGTGGTCGGAAACTCTTGCGTGGTCCGATGCAACTGACATGGTATAGTTGTCGGATAGTTTTAGTAATTTTTTTGTTCTCTGAAAAATATAAAAGCCCTTGGCATATTTCACTGATTGTACTTTAATGCACGTGCGACAAAAACAGACCTCAGCTTTTAAAAGACTTAAGCGGCTTCCGTTCCTACAAGTATATGCCTATCGATATCAACACAGTTATTATGACGGCGCCAAAGCAAATTACTGCTGCAAGCCACTCAACGTGATTAACATGCTTTAATTACGCCTATCATGATATTATTACCATAGTTGCCAATTGTCCATGAAGGTTTAGCCGACAATAAGTAGGTTGTAATATACCTAATTGTTACGTTCGGTTTAATAAGTATAAAATATTTTAAATAATTTAAGATAAGGTTTACTAGTTTTTCAGCCCAACAGGGGCCCTTTATCGGGGGTAAAGTGACCTGTGATATATTTTAATACCAACACTAATGATTCGCATAAAACGGGTACTGAAAAGCTATACATACAAAATGCCCATTTAGCATATTTGTTTATTAAAAAAAAGTCGGCCCTCGGTCAAGAAAATTGGAATATCTTTCTTATTTTCCTTGGAGGCGACGTTGCTGCTGCAAGATCTACGGAAACTGAAATGCCTACTACTAATAACCTACTATTAATAATAATAATTTGACATCTTTTTAACAATTTTTGTAATTAATTTTAGAATTGACAAAGCAACCTATTATTGCGCGGACTCTGTGTGTGTTGATCTATAATTTTTAACTTTGATATTTTTTTGATTTTGAATAATTAATGATCAATTTTATGAAAAAAAAGAAAAAAAACTTTATTTTTTTTCTTTGGAAGAAGAAGATCGACGGCAGCTGAAAGGCCCTTATTAATAATAATTTGAAATCTAAACTAATATAATAACGCTAAAGAGTTTTGTTGTTTGTTTAAACGCACTAATCTCTAGAACTGTCAGTCAGATTTGAAAAAATCTTTTTGTATTGGGTTAGAGTATTCATAGAAAAGAATTATAGGCTATGTAACATCACGCTACGATGCTTAGGAGCGAAGCAGTAACCATAATCGTAGGTGAAACTGCGGGGAACTGCTAGTATTCAAATATAGTAAACAGACTTAAAATAAATAATTAAGTACTTACTATAACAAAACAGTATTCAAATAAAACGCAGTGAAATAATACTTGGTATAATATATAGTATATTATTAAAATTTTAATTTAATTATCTTAGTTTTACTGCAATGCGTCATTTAGTAATAAAAAAGAACAAAATATGAAGCTTTTTAACCGACTTCAAAAAGGAGGAGGTTCTCAATTCGACTGTTTTCCTCAGAACTTTCGACTTCGTGAACCGATTTTGATGGTTCTTTTTTATTTGAAAGCTGGTGTTTCCCGAGTGGTCCTATTTCAATTTGATCTAGTTCTGACAATGGCATCCATGAGAAAACCATATAAGTTACATCATACTATTAGTTTAACTTATCATCAATGGTCAGAACAGGTAGAATGATTTCATGCACCTACGTACTTTTTTTTGCATTATCCTTGCATCATGACATGACGCCCGAAAATGGCCCGAATATGCCTTCTTCCGTGTAAATAACGCTATTTTTATTTATACCAACTATAGTGCTATACTTTCTAAAGATATAAAACTTAATACATTTTGAATTATGACTGTGCCATTTCTAACGGCACTATTCGAATATTCGATAATGAAACGATGTACAGGTTACAATCAAATTTAATTAAACTAGTTTACTGACTATTAAATAGTTTCTATAAAATGTATTCGGTATATTATCGATGTTATAATTGGAATTGGACATTTTATTGGTTGCAGATTCCCATTACTAACCGATGCATGTATGAAATATATTTTGTAATTAATCGCTTGTAATGAAAAGTATGGAATTTAATTAGAAAGACCTATTCTACGTTTGGCATACCGTTGAAATATGTATGACTGAAATCAATGAACACGCTTGCGTTAATCAATTTTGACTGTTTATTACTTTTATTAAGTAGTATCATTTGTAATATAATGTTTAACGGTGCGGTGATCGAGCATTTGACCGTAATGTCAAAGGTTCGATTCCCTCTTAGATACTTATCTCAGAGTTACCATTTACATTCGCCTTTTTATTTGTAGGTATAATATGTAGTTTTAGTAGTACTTATTATGTTATACAATCTATGTCTAGATTTAATACTATTAAATAATTATGAATTAGTCAACGAGATCAACAAGAAATATGTCGATTTAGATTAATTTGAATGTATCTGTGTATAAAATAAACGTATTTACAAAAAAAAGTTTATTAAAACTATTTAGAACTTAACGCTTAAATAGCGCTATGTGCGCATTTTAATCCATTCTAAGGTTGCCTCGATCTAGAAATAAGTCCGCCCCTTGTACATTATCTGTCTGATATAATTACACAAATTTATGATACTTCCACTATAATAGTAGCGTATAAATAAAATGTTTTCTTTCGTACGTATTTCGTGGGAGAGCCATGCTTCGGCACGTATGGGCCAGCTCCACTGGAGTGATACCACGGCCTCATAGAAAACCGGTAGTAAAGCAATTGCATTGCTTTTCACGGAGTGAGTGAATCTACCGGAAGCCCTAACCCTTCCCCCCCCCCTCTCTTTCTCTTCCATTCTTACCCAGTAGGGTGGGAGTACCCACCTTAAAGGCCGCAACGCACTTGTGACTCTTGAGTTGAAGGTGCCCATGGGCGGCGGTAATCGTTTACCATTAGGTGATCCATCTGCTCGTTTGCCCCCTGTAGAGGGTACGCTTGTATGCCTTATATATATTTTTACTTACTCTAGAGCTTCAACTTTCAAGAACTTTAAGACTTTAAATAGAAAACATAAACCGTTTGTCTATCGGCAACCTTAATATCACCTGGCGTCTCACACTCATCAGCGATAAGGCGGCATCCTGTTTTGTCGCCGAGATTAATCGCTCCACCAGTAATCTAAGCTAAGTGGCTTACTTATGATATCTGATTCTATGTAGGTGGCGCTTTACTTAAGGCTCTCAGCGAAAGGGTGTGATGTGACAACTCAACTGAAGTAGACGAGTGGGCTAATGGAAGCTGTTGGTGCTTTTATGAATGATAACGGTTTTGAATAACTGGTTATTTATTATAAGCTTTAAATAAGTTGTAACCTACCTCAGTGATCTTGGTTTATCTTTATAAGAAATATTCATATTCTAAGGCAAACAGACGAACAAAACGGCGTTTTTAAGATTATTAAATTTAATTAAACTAAGATTGGCAGATGTTTGGGTTAACTTATATAGACCCTAGGGTCGTTAATCATGGAGCGACACTACCTGTCTGTATTAAGAGCTGCACATTCAAGTAATTAGTCTAGTATTGTAAGAGTTTTTTTCACACAACCAAATTGCTCACGACATGTCTGATGGTAAATAGTTACCATTATCTATAAGGACTAGTAACACCAGTGATGTCCCTTGTGCCTTACCAACCCTATACCCCCTCCCAACACCCCACCATATATAATGGTGGCAACCCTTATCTTGCTGGGTCTGGTGCCGGATTACCTCAATTTAGGAAACATTCACAGCTGTTTTGGCCTACCACCTTCAACATACAATTATAATGGTAGCTCTTGAGTTTTTTGTTATTTTTTAATAAATACGATTTCAATCCGGAACGGTAATTGAAAATTATTGTAACACTCGATCTTGGTACAGTGCTGTTCTTTGGCTAAGACGTAGACGTTGACCCCGGAACTTAATACATTCGCATCACCGAATCGAATTGCATTACGTATTAATTACATTCATTTTTAAGACCTAATCAAAATCTGTTAGATTTATTATTATCTATATATTTACTAGACCTAAAATATAATTATGACTGCTATGTGACAAAGAAGTAATAGCGGCATCTTGTTTTAATTAAGGCTTTTAGAAAATAGGTGCCTAATCAAAAATAAGTTTTGAATTGTTACTAAAGGAGATGTAACCACAAACAACTTCAAATCACAGACAAATAAGGTCTCTCAAACTGCTACGATCATAATCTAATATATTTATGAATAAAGCTTACTGGCGCAAAGCATGTCGAGATTTACTTTACTTTGGTAAATAAAATGGCTTTACATGCAAAGTTTGTTTTGTACTTAGACGGGTATTTTTTTTTTTTTAACTTCACACATCTCACACATGGCCGTCTGATCCCAAACTAGGCAGAGCCTGTACTATGGTAACCAGATTGCTGATACACATACTTATATATTACTAAATACATACATATTATAGATAAATTACACCCAGACACAGAACAAATTATCGTGCTCATCACACAATCATTTGTCCTGGGTGGGAATCGAACCCTGCTAAGCCAGAGGTCGTCCTCTGGCTTAGCAGTCAGGGTCACTAACTACTAGACCAACAGGCCAGTCATTGTGTGTAAAAAAGAATGTAAACTTGAGTCAGATTTACAGTACAACGAAAAGATACTGAATATGAATAAGGTGCAACCTGTAACCACGATCGGTACAATTTGACCGAGACGTAGGGGAAACAAAAAAATATTATATACGTACTCGACCGGAGTCACTCACTCAACCAACGGCTCACTCACTCACTCAACGGCTTCACGGAAAACCGGCAGTGAAGCAATATTTGCATTGTTTTTCACCAAGTGAGTAAGGTTACTGGAGGCCCTAACCCCCCCCCTCTCTTCCTCTTGCTCCTTTCCCCTACTCCTACATTAAAGGCCGGCAACGCATTTGTGACTCTTGAGTTCCAGATACCCATGGGCGGCGGTAATCCTTTACCATCAGGTGACCCATCTGCTCGTTTGCCCCCTATACTATAAAAAAAACATACACTCAGGCCTATATTCCTAAAGGGGTAGGCAGAGGCGTATTAAACTCCCTCCATATTATAGTTAACAAAATGCCAACAAAAATTTGGTCCCACTAAATAATAGGGGGCAAAACTATTGCCGCCGACCGGGCACTTTGGGAATTAAAGGTGGACAAATTTAAAGTATAATGGAAGAAAGAAAGGTGGGTTTTTGGATTGGGGAGTATAGGCATTAGCTCGGCTAGGTCAGGGTCGCACACCTGTATCTCGAAATGGCTGGGGTCGGGAACTCGGGAAGTCCGAGCCTTCTAACAATTTAAAAAGATATTGTACCTTATAAATATTAGTAACGTCAAATTGTAGGACATTCAAACAACAACAAGCAATGAGGTTAAACATAGATGGAGCGTTAACTAATAAAATAACAAATTTACACTAAAACTATTAAGAAGTAGGTCAACATTCAATATACTCAAGGTCTTCAAGGTTCAATCCAAGTGGCTGAGTTTGTGAACAAAATCGGACTGCGTGTACCAACTAGGTCTTTACGCAGATCACACCTCCTATACACTCCTACTGTAATCACTAACTACAGGGAAAATGCTTATTCAATAAGAGCCAGTCGCATGCATAACATGGCATGTCGGAATGTAGATATCGATCTTTTCACTACCAATGTTACTAAAATGAAAAGGATCATGTGTAACCACTTTTTCGATGTTCGATTAAGTTATTTTCAATTTTTTACGATTTATTTTAGATTTATGTTATTTAACTTGTAAGTTGTTTAGATGTTAAGTTATCGAAGTTATTTAGTTGTAGGTGAAAACTTATAATTGGCCATTACCAGTTATTATTAATTTGCACACTGTCCTTTCTAGTTGTAAGTTTTCCAAACATAATAAAACAAAATATAATATTAAATTTAGTATTATATCGTAGTAAAGGAGTTTTTGACCCATAAAAACTTTATTAGAAGCTGACATTCCTTTACACCACGCGCGAAAGCTCATGGACGCGTTCCGTGTTTATATTTATATACTGCGCAAATATGGCCTTTATCTACTCTGTAAGGATTCAACCTCGCGGTTTACAGCGATCAATGGTAACATCTTAGGTGTTCAATGTACGGATTGAAATAGGATCGAATAAATTTTGTACCTTGTTCTAAAAGTCAAACCAGTGACATCATCCATACAGTTTGTAAATTTAAATGGAATTTTCAACTCTTTTTTGCTGCCTACGTACGTCGGGTAGAGCTACCTGTTAGTCCAGTTAGAATGAAGCCGAGACGTTGGAGCAACGAGTTCTTTAGCTGCTCTTTCGCGCAAGACCCTCTGCACTACGTATCACACACTGAACACAATCTGCCGAAGATCTCGAGTCTTTTTTCCTAAGTTATATCTAGATCCTCAGCAATATACACATTTGTAATGAAATACCGTGTAGCTTTAGTCAGTTTGAGTCTATTTCACTTTTAGTCCCGCTGAAGTGAAGGGCTCTCTACTAGTAAAAAAAAAACAAAAGTTCTAAAGAAGCTGTATTCCAAAATTACCACAGAATAGATCTCATAAGATTCTACATGATATCGCACCAATAGGTGGCTAGCCGAGACTCACTACCAACGTAGAGAGTGGCCTATGCACATGTTTCAATAAATTGTAAATGGAAACAGAGGCATTATGGGAGAGTGACTAAACGAAATAAAAAATAAATCGTGATCTAAGTATCTACTTCCTGATTAGATTGTTCGTATTTGTAATAGTGTGTAGGTAAAAGAATTTAGCTTCGATTAGTATTACTGTTTCCATTTAAATTTCATAATCTACATCATTTCAGCCATAGGTTCGACGCCTCGATGCCTTTAAAGAAGACAGGTTGGGAGCGGCCTCCACTAGAGAACATTTCGGTCCCATCGGCAATCTGTTCTGCGTGCTATGTAACCTGTTCACTGCCACTTCAACTTGCTGATCCGTTGGGCTATGTCAGTAATTTTCTTGCATATGGGTATCTCCTCATTGCTGATTCGATACCGAAGAGAAACATCGAACAGAACCCTCTCCATAGCTCGTTGAATAACTCTGAGAGCTTGTTTATCAAGCCCATAGTGAGAGACCACGTTTCTGATCCATATGTCATCACTGGTAATACACACTGATTGAAATCTTTAAATTTTAAGCAATAAGGAAATTTGGACGAAATGATGCTGCGGAGTTTCCCAATATTTAAATGTATGTAAAACAGTTTTATTTTAAAGGAATGTTTATCAATAACTTCAAAGTTTGAAATAATATTATCAAATATATTTCGCAATTTAAATTCCTCATAAATCAAATAATTTCAATATCTGCATTTACTAAAACTGATAACATTCGTTCAATAAAAATGAATGCTCTCAGTAATAAGTAATAACGAATGCAATTTAACACCATAAACATCGGCCACGAATACCGTACTAATGTAATTCTCAAATTGGTTAGCCATTTAGGTATATTTTATCATAGTCGGTAGCAGGAATTCGGTCGCAATCTTACATTTTCTTTGATAAAGTTGTGGCAACTATATATCGACAGATTACTAAGGCGAGTGTTCACGAAGAAATCGTGTCTTACGCTCCATGCAATTATTAATGCCTATCAATTTCGAAAGATATTTTAAATATTATAATATATATATGCTTTTATGTCGCCTTCCTATTTGCAAGAATGCTCAAAGTACCATATTTCCAAAGGTAAACTAGACCAAACTCCAACTGCTTCTTAGACCTTCTTTTGAGAGATCCTCGTCGGGTTCTGGATAAAGTGACGTCCATCTAATTTTATTACCAGCCGGAAATTATTATGCATCTGAGGATAAAAAATCACGGCATTTAATCGCCCGTAGGCTAATCGCTAAAGTGTCGGGCTTGCGATCAAGTAGATGCGAGTTCAAACCACTACCACAAAATACATATTAGTACAGGTATAGTAGGTTAGAAGTCTCCCTCCACAAAATCATAAGAATATATATCTACTCTGACACAATCCTAACTTCTCTTTCTATCTCGTAACTCTTTTCAGTTCTGACGACTCCATGAGGTAAGGGTTGTCTTGTTTTACTTGTGTGCCCATTACTCTATTTTTGTGAACAAATAAACCTAGGCTAGGTACTAATTAACTCAATAGTTAGATACGAATGGATGACGCGACGCAGCGCATGAGTGAATATCGAACTAACGTGCTCGCCGGCTGGCGCGCGGTAACCCACTGAATTTTTAGCACGATTAGTCGAGCACACCACGTACTTGTAGCTTCATACCTAAAATGCGGAGTCGCCCTGGCCTGGCACTGCTAACTGCCTCCCTGGCTGCTGGAGGGGTTCCAACTTTTCAAGTAGTCTTTACTTTAAACAAAAACAATTGTTTAAAAAAAATGATTCTTAGTGCAGACCGGCCATAATGACTTAAAATATAGGTACCCAATGCAACAAGTTGAGGAATTCAGCCTTGGAAACAAAGCGTTGTTTGACTGATACCGTTAATAGCTCGTGATTGATCGCTTAGAGGATAAGTTACACAGTTGAAATTGCTACTGCTGATTACGTTTGAAAATTGTTGTGTAAGAGGATTTAATAAGTATTCACTGCCCGCTGTTTCACTTATTTGATTTGTTTTTTATGACCACTTTTAAAGAATGTAAGATTCCTTAAGAATTAGGCTACAAAATACAAAAAGATTTTTTCTAAACCGACAGGTAGTTCCACAGATTGGCGCGTTCAACCAAAAATAAACTCTTCGGCTTTATTTTATTAGTAGAGCCAGTCTTAGTGGCTTTTGCACAGGACTACTTAAATCACACCAAGTTATTATCATTGCCTCAGATATAGACTAAAATCTACATACGAATACCTTTTATAGAGATGAATATTGTTTAAATATAGAACACAGATTACATGGATGTTCAAAGTTCAACCATAATTATTATTGAAAAAAAAATCACATAATAATGTTTTTTTTTGCTTTTAAGAGACGACAAAAAATGTTACAAATATGCAAATGCATATTTGTATATTTGTAATTTATGTATTTTTTGTACACTCATATACATTCATTCATATATAGTTCATTTGAAACAGGGAAAAAAATGACCGATTTTTTTATTAATAGTACTGAAGCTCGTCTCGCCTTGTTGAAAAAGAGAAAATCAGTCTACAAATAAAGGAGAAAAGGTACTGAACTGTTATATAGTATTTTATCTATTAAAAAAACCGACACATCTGTCATCTGAGCGTGACGATCACGTGAGGTCAGTGCTTTTTCCAAATACCAAAAGTGCCCAACGTGCCTAAAGAAGTTTTCAATTCAAAAATTGTTAAAAAGTAATTGTGAGATGCCATCTGACGTACTTTTGGACGAAATTTTGAATAAAGGTTTTCGCTATTGAGCACTAATAGGCGTTATAAATTTTCACTTTAATTACAATTATATTTTTGTTTATTTTGCCATATGAATTGCGCACACAATAAGTACTTTATTGAACTAATTATATTTTTAAAGATTAATTAATAAGGAGCTGACAGAACTCAATGTTTAGATTAGCGCCCTCTAGTGGATCTATATATGTACTATTAGCGTGACGGTGCGAGTTCAGTGTTTTTTCCAGATAGCAAAAGTGCACAACGTGCCTTAAGAAGTTTTCACTTCAAAAAAACATTTTAATTGTTTTATTGATATCAGATATCATTAAACCTCGTCAACAGCTACTAAGTAAGAAAAAAGAAAATTGGTTAAAAAGCAGAGAAGAAAATGATTGGTTGATAAATTGGTTGTCTTTGCCAATTTATATATACAACAGATAAAAAAAATAAACAGTTCCTAGTTTAAATCATCAACCTCTTTTCGCATTATTAGAAACTAAATAACGAAATGCTATAAGTACAAGTCATCAATAAATAAAGATAGTTCTAAAACTATCACAGAGTATAGCAATAGCCCAACAGTTGCTGTGACTCGTAATCCTGTTACAGTCTTATCGAATTAAGTCAATTGTTAAGTTACGACGCTGTTACACAAGTCCGCATTGTTCAGACAATGGGTATAAATACCGATGTTTATTTTGATTGAAATGCAGGAGTGTTTGTCTCACAGTAATACTATGTAGTTTATCATCAATAATGTGATAAAATATGTTTGGTGTACTGTTGTTGTTTCGACTGTTTACGTGTATGGGGTAGTTAAGACCAACCTACATTTTTAACCTCTCGCTAAATGAATTGGTATTTGAGTAGAGATCAAAAATAGATACACTTTGGAATTTTGTCTGGTTATCCTACTTGATCCTGTGCAAAATAAATAAATAAAATTGAAGTGTCTGTTTGTAATGTCATAATACCAGCATTTTACTAAATGCATTTGAATGTGTACACGGTACATGTAACAAAAAAATTTTTTTTTAAAATCTGTCTGTCTGTTTGTTCCGGCTAATCTCCAGAACGGGTGGACTGATTTACACGGGATTTTCACTGGCAGACACATAACTAGAGTTCCGCCCAAAGTATATAAATATGTACACGCCAGCGAAGGGACAGCTAGTATCTCATATGTCATTGCTTTTTCCTAAAAATATTCATAATTTTACATAAAAACTGAGTAAGTAGAAGCTAAAAAAAACTTTCTTCAGTGGTAGTCTTTCCATCCTTTAGTATTTTATACTTATCAAAAACCGACTATTTAAAGTCTTTCGGGAAAAGTTTATTTTACAAGAAATGTATGATGAAGAAATGACGGTTTCTACCGTCTCACAACCACTGTTTATAATATATTAATATAATATTTATCAACCGACCAATAGTATTGCTTTACCGGCATAACCAGTCATAATAATGTCTATTAATTCATTTTTATTAAATAGTGAACTGTTTTATCACATATTATAGTTTACCCCTATCACTACATATTATTAAACAAAGTCCCCCGCCGCGTCTGTCTGTCTGTCTGTCTTTTCGCGATAAACTGAAAAACTACTGAATGGATTTTCACGCGGTTGTCACTAATAGACAGAGTGATTCATGAGGAAGGTTTAGGTGCAAAATTTGTACCCGTGCGAAGCCGGGGCGGGTTGCTAGTTGCTTCATAAATAAATAACAGTTTTCGATGTGGCGACAAGAGAAAGTATTTTTACAAAGACACAAACAAAATTAAGGCATTAAAATGTAAATCGAATATGATTTATCGACTTTGGAAATCTTATTACTTCAAACACAAGTACGTATGTAAATACAGTTGATAAATAGTTAGTTCTTGATAAATCCATTACTGAGGACAGGCAGGATCTCAATAAGAACAGTGATGGTGGCTGCGATCTGTGTAAAGCCTTGTCGATTAGCGATTGCATACGCAAGGTGCGTTTAGACTTACTAGCTAGAACTGGAAGAAGAACTTGACAGTCATACAAGTTGCATCCATACATACATTGACGCCTGTATACCCGAATCGGTAAGCAGAGGTTGTATTAAACAACCACATTTTGCCAACTATAATTTTGTCTCCCCCAATATAACAGGTGGTAAGCCTATTGACGTCAACCGGGCACATTACGAATGAATGATTGTACGGATAGCGCAATGGTTTAAGTGGTCACCTTGCCACTACGCCGCGCTTAGTGTTGTGCCCATACGGGACCAAAAAATCGTGTGATCCACAAATAGTTGTTTTGAGTATGGATGTTCTTTGTGTTTGTTGTTTGAATGTTTGTGAAACCCCCCCGCGACACAGGATTTTTTATTCCTAATGCGAGACTTGTCTTTTTTAATAAACTAAATATGGGAAAATTATGAGTTTATTAAAAGGGAAAGGTAGATAAGAAAGAAAGATAATGAAAGGAAATTGATAATGCTATACGGATAGATTAGGGAGTATGAGCTAAAGCTCGAGCTCGAGCAGATAAGGGTCACATACTCGAAGAGGCTGTTACCGTCAAGTCTGTGCCCTCCAACCTTCTTGATAGTCATGATTAGGTTAATAGTGAAATAGTGAAAATTTCCTTGTTATGAATCAGACGATTGCTGTTTGTTGATTGAGTTTGTAACAGTGAAAATATGATGTAAGTTATAACTTAATAACTTCCTTAAATTTTGGACAGAATACAAATAAAATCAACAATAAATCTAGAATTGATTACTCTCCAGAAATAATTATAACTAATAAGTTTAACATAGACATAAATCGATTAAATGTTAAATCACACTCTTTATTTTAATAAAATGATACACATGACTGTGATGACTAGATACAGTTCATTGTGTGTGGTGTACAGTTCAGTTCTACAGTCAGTTAAATCCAATTATCTTAAATAAAGTTTGTGTGACCTTTTATAACACTGTATCTTATTTATTTTCTTCCTTCGCCTTGTTTACTAAGTACTTGTACGTGGGCTACACTGAAAATTTCGGGAATCAAGGAAGTGACACAACATTACTATTTAAAAATGTATTTATTGCTTTTCGAAGTATTCTCCACGAAATTTGACACATTTTCCATACGATGGAACCAATCATTGAAGCAACCATTCCATTCAGAAGTTGGGGTCTCCAAAATGGCCGTTTTGTAGGCGTCCACAGCTTCTTCAGGTGATGAAAATCTCTGACCACGCAATTTATTCTTTATTTTAGGGAAAGTATAGAAATCATTAGGGCTTAGGTCGGGACTGTACGGCGGATGGTCTAAAAATTCTATGTTTTCGTGCTCTAAAAACTCTTTTGTTCTGTGCGCGGTGTGAGAACTCGCATTGTCGTGATGGAGGATGATGCGGCGGTTGCAGTTCTCTTTACGGAGTTCGGAAACGACCTGTGGCAAACAAATGCTAGCATACCATTCTGTATTAACCGTTCTTTGTCCCTCAAGAGGAATAGTCGCAACATGGCCGGTTTTGGAGACAAACGTGGCCACCATTTTTTTTTGCAACACTCCGTGAACGAACAATTTTAGTTGGCTTTAACTCATTTTCGAACACCCAAACTCGTGACTGGTTTTTTGTTTCGGGTTCGTACGCGTATATCCAGGATTCGTCACCTGATACAATGTTGTATACAGCATTTGAGGATCCTACGTGGAATCTTTCGAGAGTTGTGACGCACCAAGTAACGGGAGCCGCTTTTTGCTCTTCACAGAGCAAATGCGGTATCCATCGGGAAAACAACTTTTTTACACCTAATTGTTCATGCAAGATTATTTGTATTTGACTCATGCCAATGTCTAAATTTGCTGGATTTCGCGGTATGTCACATGTCGATCTTCCTCAATCAGCTTACGCACAGCATCAACGTTTTCTTAAGTGACTGCAGTTTTAGGACGACCTTGACGGGGATCATCACTGAGCTTGACACGTCCACGTTGAAATTCAGCAAACCAGCGATAAATTGTGGTTTTGGATGGTCAACACACTGGTTTTGTGTTAAACCGCTTCAAAAGTCATAATAAATCATCGCCCTTGAATTTTCTCGAGTCAATTCCATTTTCTCAACGACTAAACAAGTTTGAGAAGACCTTGTGAGAAGACCGAGAATCTTTTTTTTAAATAAACAAATGGTATTCGATTTTTAAAACCAAGGAGTTTTCAATTAAAAAGATTTTAATATGATAGGAATAGTGGAAATATTCCATTCCCGATACTTTTAGTGCCGCCTATGTAAAGTAGCAAATAATCTAACTAACCTTTTTTATAATAGTCAACTCAGACACTAGGGCAACAGACAGTCACAGATGCAGGCACACCTGGTAGATAACAAATTACTACTTTAGTAGGTTACTGTTGTATTAACTATCACACCATAACTATGTACTTTATCTATAGTCAAGATATATATTATTATATGATATTACACGTCACATCCGAACCGAAGAAATAACAATAAACTTGTTATTTACGATATTTAAGCTCAGGAATAGGTGTGATAGCTGTTCTATATATTTCTTTTGACAGATATATATTTATTGTAGCAACTCCAGACAATACCATATTTATGTTGCGGCTCATATTCTTGGTAAAACGACAGACAATAATATCGTTATTCCTAGTGGTGGAAGTTGTATAGGATGCTAGTTAAACGCGGTGTTCATCTAAAACTGCAAAAATATGTAACAAAATGGTAGGGATTAACAAACTTCTGCTTGTTATCTTTAATAAATGTTACGCTAGAAGAATACACCGTTGATCATAATTGTCTATTTTAACTGACTAAATGTTTATTAAAAATAATAAATACGGTTTTAATCACGTGTTTATTTCGAGGATGCCCGACTAGTTTCGGACTTTTTAAGGAATGAAGCAACCCGCCTCGACTGTCTGACACTGTAACGAAGAATTATAGTTTAAAAAACTATAAAACACGCTTTTATAGAAAATTCAACTAAAAAAAATTAAAATTTTAATCGAATTATTGCATTGTCATTAGTCTTTGACACGTGTGCAAAATTTGAATGAAATCTGGCTGTTCAAAGTAGGTCAAAATCGTTCCCAAAGGAGACGGTTACAAACATACAAGTGAAGCTAATATAAAGCGTGTAAAAAGGGAAAAAAGATCCCTCGTTAGGTCTGCAAATAATGTTTTATTGTTCTTACAACTCAGCTCACTAAGAACCACGAAATTATATGTTAATCCTATAAGTAAGCTTGAAGTATACTCTAGCAATGTAGGAAAAATAATTCTGGACCAAAAACTGACTTCAACAAGAAAGCCCTCAAAATGTACAAGTTATTACGAAACTAAATGTGTAGTAAACATTCAAAAAGGCTAGTCTAGTAGTTAATTAGAACGAGGCATAAAGCCACGTACACTTTGTAGCAGGTTTCAAAGTCAAAGCAATAAACGTCACTGTTGCATTGCGATTGTAAAGTGGCGCTTTTAAAACTGAACAAATCGTATTAAGGCGGTTCAAGCCATAGGAGGGGCGCGGATGTACCATCACATTTCAAAAACAGAAAATGAGCTTTGTATCGTGTACTTTTCAATCGCTTACAACTAAAACCCATATTTTTTGTATTTTTTTATATTTTTATTTTCTCTTCTCTGTGGATATTTCTAGTAAATTTATGCAGTGAAACAATTTATAGAAAGAAAAGACATAATTTCAATCGTAATATTGTCATCCAGTATCTTTTCAGTTACATTCATAATCACTTTTAATTTTTTAAGATAAAAAATCGAACTGGGTGTAAGTTTAATTTCAAATTATTCTATAAATGCTGATGGTTCTGCATATCGAATGATATGCAGAACCATCAGCATTTAATAATATCTAATATCTAATAATAAAAACACCACGTTAATAAAATTATTAACGTGGTGTTTTTATTAAGAGGTCATAAATACAATCAAAGAACTCTGCTGTGAGCATATTGTTATCTAGAACGAGAATTGTGTTTGAAAATATAGAAATAAAATATAGTTACTTGTGTGTTTGGGACTATCAAGGATCTGCGTCTCCACCGTCGATAAGCACGATTTCTCATGCATACGGTGTGGTAAACCAGAGCACAATCTATCTGTAAGTTTAAAGCCATGATTGAGTAACCAACATCCTTACACACTTTCACATTAAAATTTTAAATTTATTATTATTACTTAATATTTTTTATTTATCATAGGATAATGTTAAATTAAAATATTTCAATACCATTGATGAAATCGCTCACAGCTTAAAGCTTGTATTTTTTGTTTTCTCTTTATCTGTCGACTTAATAAGGCAAGTATTTGCATTGCAATTGTTTTTACTGCTTGTTTTTAATTGGGCGATGCAAATTGATTAAATAAAAGTATCATTTACATACCGACTTTTTGTGGTTATATTATCATGTAAAGATAAAAAGATGTCTGTATCAGTTACTACAATCGTTACGCGATAAAATCTTGTTATTGATTTTTCCTTTTCATTGATATATTTTTTTTCGATGTACGCATCCTATAATCTACATAATTATGGTTTTCTAGTAAACGTAATGTAGCATATAACGTACTTGACATTTACTTGAAATCGTCTTGAAACTAGATCCAAAAAATTAAAATAAAAGCCCTTTATTTCTAGTATTACTTTCCAAAAAATACTCGTAGACGTAATTACAAGTATTTTTTACATTCCTCGGGAACAGTACTTTTTCTAAGGTACCCAATGTCCTCTATACCAATACTCAACGTGTATGCAAAATTTCATGTTGATCGAATGAATTGTACGGCAGCGTTTTATGTATTAGATTTCAGGTGCTTTTTTATACTTACAGTGTAACTAAAATTTAGCTCATTCGACAATATTGTACTTTGAGGTTGCACAAGAAATATAACATTATTGTTTATTGTATATAACAATATATAATATATTGTTATGTATGGAAAATAGCATGCACAAAGGCGAGCTTGCCTTGAGAGTGAAAAGAGGATAGAAAATGATAGATAGAATAACATATTAAACATATATACAGATTTATACATATATATTACATTGTATACAAATTTTTTATACTATACCAGCAGCGCCCCGCGGTTTCACCCGCGTAAGTCCTGATCCCGTGGGAATATCGGCATAAAAAGTAGCCTATGCGTTAATCGAGGTCTCCAGCTATCTACATACCAAGTTTCATCGCAATCGGTTTAGTAGTTTTGGCGTGAAAGAGTAACAAACATCCATCCATCCATCCAAACTTTCACTTTTATAATATTAGTGGGATTAGTAGGACGATAAACAACGTGAGAAGTTTTCACTTCAATAATATTTTGTTTTTATTATTTCAATTAATGAGATGTTTAAAGTGCCTGCCTTCGTTAGAAACACAGTCCTGTTTATACCATAATCACGTGCTTTATTGCCTGACTTGTTACTAAAAACGAATTTTACATTAAAAATATTAGACAGTGGTGTCAATTCTCTTGTATTTCTCTTTTAACTATAATTGACTAAATTTTCTTCATACAAGATGTAAACCTTGTATCCTTCGAAACAAGGTCTTATTTCAAATATAAACAAGTAGGTAACATACGTCGCTATCGAAATAAGCAATTTATTTGTCGACTAAAGTCTGACACGCTTAAATAAACTTTAATACCACGTAGCGAGAGCTGCTATCCGTTGAATGCCATCTCTTTTGCTCTGTGTTTTTAGTAAGCGTCTTCGTAGGTGTCGATTAAAATAACGTCATCCTAGTTCGTTTTGAACAAGTTTTTATACGGCAATTGTACGGCATTTGCATAAATGGGGATTCTCGCTGCGTGAAAATAAAGTTGAGTATACGTTGACAGGTTTAAGTGAAATTTATTGGCGTGAAATAGACCTTGTTGCGAAGAAGACAAAGTTCATTTCATATGAAGAAATTAAGTTAGGTTTTAGTTTAGTGAGTCTGACAATAGAATCGACACCAGTGTCTGACTTTTCTTACCTTTGAATTTATACTTCAATAAACAATTTATGTAAAGAGACCAACAAAAGACCAAGAAAGATTAACTTGAAATAAAACAACTGTATTCGATATAGAGTGAGGGTGTCATGTATCGTTAAGTGAGACATTTTGCTGTTGGACGCCAGAGGGCGTGGGCGCATAATGTCGTTTGCAGTATGGCTCAAGTGTAGTCTTCGGTATCTTAAAACTGATCATGAATGTTTACGAGAACGACTGTGTCATTTTTGTAAAGGAATAATTTTCATTTTGTTGGCCTACCATTGAAAATGTTAAATCTACTTGTTCGTTTTCTAATAAAAAGTTTGAAAAATACTCAAGCACTCAAAGTTATCATGAACGTACCCAGCTTTTAGTCCAGAGGGGGGAGGGAATTTGTTTTTGTGGCGGGGGGGAGGGGGAAATTAAAACTAACTCAAAATTACCTTACTTTACTACGTAAGCTTGCTAAAGCCAGGGGGGGGGCAGCTGACCTCTTCCTCAGTACGCCCATCGGTATTATCAAACATAATAATCAACATGTTCATGGTAGGTGGTGGTCACTTACCATCAGGTGACCCGTCTACTCGTTTGCCTTTTATATAAATAAAAAAAAACTTCTTAAGACGCTTCGCTACAGCATTTGATTGCAACGTCAGTGGTCGCGATTTCAATTCCTGATCAGGGAAGTATCTGGGTGTTTATTACATGTAAGTATATACAGGCTGTTTCAGAAAGGTGTGGTCACATTTTAGGAGCGTTATGTGTAGAAATAATTGAATTTATTAAATACCTATAGTTTCATTCATGTCAGCTGTCTCACATACGAAATATTAGTTTTATCGGTCAGTTTTCAAGTTATATTTTTCAGTTTCAAAATAAGATTTCTGTATTCAAAATCACGAATTAAAAAAAAAAATAGTCTTTAAGTTATTCACGGGGTCTACTTTACTACCCTAAAATATGACCACATCAGACTGTAACACCCTGTATTTATAACAAATAAGTATCTAAGTATGTTTATCCATGTTTTGGCACCCATATTGGTATAGAAGCTTATCTTGGGATCCTCAGGTCTTTTATACTCTTTTATACTCTTACACAATGTACTGAACGTGCACCATAATGCCCTTTTATCGTTTTCCAACATATTCTCCGTCTCATGATTGCCTGCAAGAGATTGCTACAGTGTCAGTCAAGTGCAAGTTCATTTATTTAGAAACAATCATACAATTGTTTGAATGCATAACAAGTAATAATATTAATACAATAAACTTTAAAAAAAAACAAAAAAATATTAATAACTTAATACATAATCAAAAATAAATTAATTAGATTTTACATGTCAAACAGAATACAAAAGAAACACAATTTATATTAAGACATGTCATGGTTTAAAATATTAAACATTACCTACATATTTGCCAAAAATTCAATTAGGCAGACTGATTTAACTCAGTAATATCGCTACATATTATAAAATAAAGTCCCTCGCCGCGTCAGTCTGTCTGTTCGCGATAAACTGAAAAACTATTGAACAGATTTTTATGCGGTTTTCACCAATAGACAGAATGATGATGATGAGTGCATAATTTGTTAACGTTTTGTATTTGGTAAATTAGTTGAAATATGATGATGATTGTTGAATATGTCTCTACTACCCTTGCGAAGCCGGGGCGTGTTGCTAGTTTTATAATAATAAAATATGCACATATTCAGACCAACCCTATGATGTCTATACAAAGTTATTAAAAATAACATTCAGTTTCAAATATAACTAATTACATTTATTTGTCAATAATGCCAATTGTATTGTCCGCGACTTCGTTCGCGTGGAAAATTTGGTAAACGGGGACTATCGCACGGGAACCGTACATTTTTTCTGGATGAAAAGTTATCTATTACTATTCCAGACTATAATCTATGTTTGTGCCAAATTTCAGCCACATCCGTGTTGGACTCGTCAAAAGGAATCATATAAGCACACACTCAAGGGGTTTCCTAGTAGCCACTGAAGAATTCCACAATCCACCTTCTGACTCCATCAGTAGATCAGCTCCAATATGCCAAATGATAGTATTGTCATCCAAACTACATTTACGTAAGTTTCATTTCATTGACTGGCCTGTTGGTCTAGTGGTTTTTGACCCTGACCGCTAGGCTTATAGGTCGTGGGTTCGATTCCCACCTGAGTCTGGGTGTTCTTTGTGCCCGTTGTTTCTATGTTTGTAAAGTCCCCCGTGAAACAGGAGTAATTCCTAATGCGGAAGTTGTCTTTTTAAAAATGAAAAAATGAAAATGAATTTCCAAACGACATTTAAAAGTAGGTTAAAATTGACTTCCAATTTTCCAAGATTTGTTTTTATAGTTGCTAAGTTAGTTACAAGTGAAGCTAATAAAAGGGTGTTAATTAAACGAGAAATGTGCAAAAGAAGTTCTTAATAAGATTAAATTAATCAAGGTGTGCATACATACACAGGGTGTTACAGAAAGGTGTGGTCAAATTTTAGTTTAGTACATTTCCCATTAACCTTTTAAACTGCGATAAAATTCAGATCTCAAAAAATTATTAAAGAATACTTAAAAAAAATTTTTTTTTTTTTCTAAAATATTTTTTTACGAGTATGCGACTGTTAAAAAATAGGATATGGAATCTAAATCTTCTTTTCGATTTTTTTTCATATTTTGTTTAAGAAGTTATTTACAGTCAAAATATTTCCATTTATACCTACAAGCAAAATTGTACTTACTCGTAGTTTACACTGTGAGGATTTTATAGCAATAAAACCAATTTTAAAATATTTCGTTGCATTAAAATCAATCTAAAAATATTTGTTCAGCCGAATTTTCAATATATTCCATCACGTTATTAATTAACAAAAATATTTGACCTCACAAGGTAAAAAATAAATAATTATAATATGCATCAATAATAATTAATAATCGCTTACCGCTTACTGCTTGCACTTTATTTGGTTTTTAAGAGTAAGTTGTAAGATTGCACTAAGCCCAATCGTAACATTGAGATAGGATTTTTACATCTTGTTACCCGAAGCGAATAACCTGATTGTTCATAACAAGAAAAATCAGCAGAGCTAGTGTATTCTTCGCAATTTATGCGAAGAAAACATGTCCATAAATGTCGATGTCAGACCTGCCATCTTGGATTCCTTTTTATTGAATCTCATATTATTATTATGATCCCATTTTAGCATTTTTGTCATTCGATCCCACAGTTATTGATTCCTATTTTAAATAATCCACAAGAAATTAATTTATCTTTTGTTCAATGCCTACTAAACTACTTCTTACTGTTACATCGCAAATGTTAATAAATAATATAAGTTAGTATACCTACTTTGAAAAACAGTGTTGTTAATGTGTTAGTTTAGCATCTGCTAAGAACCAGAAATCTTTGGAATATAGAACAGAAACACGCCCATATATTAAAAATCACATTATTTAAACAGTGCTTTTAATATATGGAAATTTAACAATTGAAATACCTCCAACTCAAAAATCCCTGCTAATGACTGAAAAAGGTTATGATTTTCTTGAATTACAACTAAGAAAAGTCTCGATCGGGTCCCCTTTTAAACAAAAAAAAACTATATCCAAATTGGTTCATACGTTTAGGAGCTATGATGCTACAAACATATACACACGTTAAACATGTAACAGCCGTCCTTTTTGCATCGGGGGTCAAAAAGGAATTTAAAGATCCCGTCGTGGCGGTGAAAGATTTTGCAACATATATTTTTATATTCGTGCGCTCTTCTCTAGTGAGTTGACAACCTATGTCCGCAGTACTAAGTTCTAATGACTCTTCTCAGCAATAGAAATTTAACACTGTGTTATTGAACACTAGTTTAACAGCATCGGTTGTCGGTTGGCGCGCTTAACCCTACAGGAAAGGAAAAGTTACGTTAGTAGTCGCGTGGATTACATATGTAATCCATTTAAAAATACGAATAAAACTTGAATTTATTAATCAATTTGGTTTATTATGCTTATAAACGAAGAAACATTACAGTATTCTCAATTATTTAAATGAACAAAACATAAAATATTCACTATAAGTACTTATAAAAAATAAATAAAAAAACTTGTGATTATTTGCATATATAAATGGCTCTGTTGTTTCAAATTGAGATCAAACACAAAATTTAAATGAAATAATAAAGCTAATAATTTGTTTCTAAACAAGAAGAACATATATATTTGGAATGGTCCGGGCAAACGAATTTGTGACAAGAATTACATGACCGGCGAGTGCTTTTATTCTGTGACCCGCCGCAGTCATGACAGCGACCTATCGACCTACTATTGGATGATTTTGAGATAGATGGTTGGGCTTCGACTTCAGAAATGTTCAGAAAGTCTTTTATTTTGAAAGCTAGATTTCATGGTATTGATTTCTGCTGTATCCTCAGGTGAGCCAACGATTCATCCATGTCAAAGAGAGTGTTATGAGAAACTAGTAGCGAGTAATTCTTTCGAAATTTCTATTCGCTGTATACACGTATAGCATGTTCTGCCTGCGAGTCAGTACTGTCTACACCAACAATGTATTGGTCTGTCTACATCGACTGATATATAATTATTTTCAGGTGTTGGAAAATAAATTGACATTTGAGATGTCTGCCTCCTGCTCAGATTTAGACTCGTGGTTCTGCATCTCAAAAAGTATTCTTTATCATCCGAGCTGGAACCACCTTCTGAAACTCTCCTATTCTCATCATCTTCATTGAGCCAAGCTTTGATTTGATCAGCACGCCTTTGTTCCATGGTGATTCTAAAATAAACTATATTTATTTAAAATATGCATTAAGCCAGTACTTTTTGAGCTTAAATTTATGTATATCGTGGTCTACAGTTAAAAAAAAATATGTACATGAACAAATGTATTTCAAAATAACGATAAAATGTTAAAAAACATAAATAATAACTTGACAAAAATACTCACGTAATAAGTCGCGCGGATTACAATAGTAATCCAAAAACTTTACGGGACTGCTGTCGGACAACCACAAACGATCGGTGCACGCGCTGCATTGAGTAACTATCCAATATAAAGTACACGGAACGGCAGATAATACCTATGCGTAGTTTTTCTGAAAAACTTAGTTTTGCAACGGTGGATTACTATTGGAATCCGCGCGACGACTCTAGGGTTAACTCGTCACACTATCGTACCTATCTGCGATACTCCTGCTAAGATGCGGCAAGAACGGCAAGTTAACAAAATCAAAGACATCGCGGGTCATGATCCCTTTAACTTCCATCAGATAGTATAGTGTGAATTCTTGTAAAACGTTCGCATTAGGCTACTAAACAAAATACATTTTGTTCATTGACTTCTCATTGACATCAAAAGTCTTTAATGTAATGAAAAACACTAATTCGTGAGTTGCTCTTATGTGTATGAAAATTCCAACTCCCATCACAGTCTATAAATAGTACACAGTATTGTAAGCCGTTTCACTATATATTGAATATCACGATGTACGCCGACGTTATTTCATAATATATTGGCTTTAATCCATTCCCATTTAAAGGCTTCAAGTTTGCGTTGCAACAATAAACTTTATGCATTCATTTGCATGTCAAAACCACTGGCTAAATAACCGGCCATTGTATAGTAGTAGGTACCCGTTTCAACTATGCATCTGATGAACGAAATAGATATAATAATGTATTTGTCGAATATCTTATAGACTAAAAGATTTTGATTATATACCTAAATATTGAATTCTTGTGATTAAGGGCAAGTCACCAAGTTTCATTCCCCTAATAAAATTGTAATAAGAAATATTTGAAACGGTTTTCTGTTAGCTTGTAGCATAAACATAGTAACGAAAGCTTTATTTGTGAACGTGTTAAAACCAAAAACAATAGTCGCTCTGTTTCCGTGTTGACAGTTTCCTAGGGTTACCATTACGGAAGAGATTTAATAAATTATTTATAATACCAACATTCTTCCTTATAATTATAATAGTTTGACAATTGTAGTCTTTACACTCACTATTATAAAGCAATGTGTGCTTAAAATAAAATATACAATATTGAAATTAAATGAAAGGTGTAAGCCTAAAAATTATATTTATATCATTGACTTGTGAAATGAATGAAATGAAATGAAATGAAACTATTTACGGGAACTGGGTAACGAAAGGTCTTATGTCATAAAGTAACAAGTTCATGTTCCGCCTTGGTTAAGGCATGCACATATTAAAAATAACATTTTTGTTTGCATTTAAACTACATACTTAAACATTACTTAATAATATCATTTGTAAGCAAGGTACAATTACAATCGTTAAAGCATTTACTTGTATAAATCGTTCATCAAAGCCATATCAAAGTGTATTACCTATTTATAGTTCTGTTTCCATTGATCAACAAGTAGGATCTAACGTTTAATTGTTATTGATTTTGAATAATCACATAAAAAATCCCAAACGGCATACTCCTCCTTAATTAAAGTCGGTTAAAAATGTAGAAATGTATTTTGTTAATAAGGCTGATTGTGGTTCATACTTGGTACACGAATTACTATGCTGAGAACACGAACTATAGTCAGACTTCCGAGTTTGAATTCTCTAATCAAAAATTTACTGTGTAAATGTTCTATCAAGAGCGACAATGGAGCCACAACCATAGAATCTTTAATACTGCCTATATACTGTCAGAACAAAGTTTTGTCTTAGGAGAGGGCGAATAGCGGAATTCAGAATGCTATACTTGGTTCCAGACTACAGTTTAACTTCTTTGATGTAAAGTTTCGTTTTAAACTCACAAACGCAATGCCTTCATACTATGTTGAGCTTTTATTTAATTTAAATTAAATTCGCTTAACACGCAAGGGAATCTCCAATAAGACCTTTTAAGTTCAATGTTTTAAATTTTAATCCTTTAAATATAATTCATTATATCTTTAATTCATGTTCGGGGCTATTTTTAAAAGGCCTATTGTGACCTTATGCTTCTAGATGTATACTGATCTTTTCTCAGCAATAAGGCTTCTAAAGCATTCTATATGTTTATAAATTTAATTAAAACCTTCAACAGCCCTAGAACGAAAACACAACACCACAAATTTGTGTAGTGAACCTGTTATACCCAGTAATGAGACAAGCTGTGACATGTTCACGGCTACCGGTCACACTCAACAATGGCTAATAGTGATAAAGAGGAAATTGTATTGACATCCTGCACTATTTTAATGGTACAAAGATGAATGTTTGTTAAGGTCCACATCGACATTTGTAGCCATATAAAAACTTTAGTTAATAATGGCAATTGAAACTTCGACGTAAACTTGGAGTAGTAGATATTTTTTGATACAAAGATCAGGGGGGAATTACTGTACTGTTTGACATTTAATTTTTCCATCAAATGTTAAGCTAGATATCAACCCCTATCCGCTCGTTTGCTCCCTTTACCATAAAAAAAAAAACGAATTTGATTGGAAGTAATAAACATAAATTTTGTAAAGAAATAAAGTGATTTAAAAACGCCTGCAAGAATGCGTGTTTCAAAACTAAGTTTCAAGTAATGTCAGGTATAAATGGGTTTTTCTTCTTTTGGTCACATTTTCATTTATAATTTTGGTTTATTTGAAATACCAAGGTAAAGTGTGTTAAATAATTCTTTCAAAAGGAATGTTTTAAACTGACAGCTGCATTTTTTTATTTATCTCTTTGTTGTACACCTTTTAAGTGAAACATAACATTTTTTTTTTCTAATAAATTGTTTTTGAAATACTTCTGTTACATAAGTTCTATTCTTTTACATTATCTTAAAAAAATATTTATTAACATTTATATTGTACTAGCTGCGCCCCACGTAGGAATATCGGAATAAAAAGTAGCCTATGTGTCAATCCAGATCTCCAGCTATCTACATACCAAGTTTCATCGCAATCGGTTCAGTAGTTTTTGCGTGAAAGAGTAACAAACATCCATCCATCCATTCTCACAAACTTTCACCTTTATAATATAAGATATTGTATTGTATTCACACACAAAACTTAATTAACTTAATCAAGAGGTACTCGTATCCTAATACCCACTTCTCCGAAGTCTGGTGAGACTCGTGAACTGTCATACAGGTCTACTAGTTTACAGTTGCTCACGTAGTCAAAGTACCGAATTTACAACAACATTAAGTACATTAATTACTGTAAACATTTCCAGAACAAATAAACATAAGTTTTATTTAAAAGGTATTTTTATTTTTATTGCAAGGGAGCATTAAATAACAAACAGTTTTGCAAACGAAAATCCGTCTCAGACCACCACAAAAATTTAGTCATTGTATTCTCTTCTTCAACTTCACAAAAAATTTTCCCTAACCATTATAATGTCTACCATTTAAACGATACGTAAGCACCTACTTTAGAAACAAATACAAGTGAAGGTATTATGACAAACATTAGTCCAAACGTTCAAAACTTTCATGTTCTAATAAGGATAATATAGTCTACAATCAACTCTTCAAATAGCAAAAGCAGTATCGATTGCATTCACTCCACTGAATATTGTATGAATCCACTACGTCGATTTAAGCATACGGTATTGTACACAGTATGAGGCTAAAATGTTCTATTGCATTGAATACTAACTTTTGCTAACGGATTCGCTCGCGTTTATTCAAGATATCAATTCAAGTATCTCGAGAACAGTAGGTTTAAATCTCTATCTAAATATAAAATATAATAAATAAAATCTCTATTAAAGGACATAGGATCCTTTTCTCTATCTCTGTCAACGTGTGTGCAAAATTTCACGTTGATCGGTTGACTAGTTAACACGTTGCTGGACAGTACTTGTTATTTATTTTTGGTCTAGTTGACAGTACTTTTTTTATACATTTATTTCTAATGGCCATAACAGTTGTGCCACGGTAAGACTGTAGAGTTCGATCTAGTAAATCAGAACGGCTCGGCTTTTATATGAAGCGTCAACGGTCATAGACGTAGTATCGATGTGTTAGTATCTAAGTGTGGCAACACATTCAAACAACTGAATACCTAAAAAACAGTGACGTAGAATGACAGTAGCGTCTTGCAAAGTCGTTGTAATATGACAGTATAAATGTATTCCATAGTCATTCTGTCCATAACTGACGGCCGGTAGGTCATATTACGAAGTACCTTATGCACGGCAATGACCGCACTGTCCAGCAACGTGTGAAAGCGTAACAAAAAAAAACAAACTCAGTTTCGCATTTATAACATTGGTTAGAATTTACCGTCATGCTACATTTTACCTCTGGGTGACTACTAGCACAGATACATGAAGAGACCGGCCTACCGATAATCGTCTAGGGAATTCTTCGTCACAGTTGTAAAGAACGGAGGCTTTTTGGAGCTGCCATTTATACCGTAACTTTGATTAGAACACCAGTTCTTTGATGTTTCTGGATTGTGTAAAACGTTTTACTATGACAGATAGTAAAATACACTCCTGAAGCATTCAAAGTTGATAAAGTAAGATGACCCCTCACGTTTTCCGTCTGCTAATTACGCGTCACGTAGATAACGGGAACACCGAAATACAACACACATATTTTAAAATTCGAACTGTTTCTCTGCACACATATTTTAAATTTTGAACTATTTCTTTACTTATGATTTGTATTTCAATTATGAAAAGTCCACAAAGCTGAATCACTCCAATAAGAAAGTAATATCCGTAAGCAAAAACCTTATTTACACCTATAGTACATAGTCCAAGAATACCATATAACTTGCAAATTGCATACTTTGCGGTACCATATGGTTTTTCACACAATTTCTTATTCATAATCATAGTATCTTTGTCATGCCGTCTTTCAATTCTGATTCCGGGTATTGTGGAGCAATTACTGCTTCCCATGACATGTTATTATTCTCTTTGTTTTGTTGGTATTAGAGGCAGTGTGAATAGAAATGATGAGTGTAAGGACTTGATGACGGGGTTCTGTTAGATTTACCACCTCAATATTTGAATAGGGAAATTATATTTGCTTTTGTGGAAAATAATTCTTATGTTTAGATCATTGAGATTTGAAGAAGGTAAAAAATGTATTTTTATAAATTTTGTATTATTTTAATCCATTTTGCAGAATTCTACATATGTATATCTATTAATCTTTTCCACATATTTGTTTATTAATGTCAATTATTTAAGCAACGTTCTTTACAAACTAAACTGAATAGATTTTTTTCGTAATTTTGTACGAAGGCACCAATTTCACATGACAGTAAATTATAAAAGGTTCTCAGTTACTAATTTACTAACAAAAAACTTTGACAAAGCTACTAAAAATACTACTGTGATGTAAAAAAACAAAATTGGGTTTGCTCCGCCTTCTTTTGCGAGGAAGTGATGTACGAAAAAGAGGCGGCGCGGGATCCTATGACGGAACACTGTAAACGGTGTTAGTTGGTTCGAGTCTCGGTGACGTGACAACCCATGGGAGTTCCCATATGAAAGAAATGAAATGTGCAACTTTGATACGAACAATAACCATCAATGTGGGTGACGTAACAGAAAGTTAAAAGTCCCGAATCTTAAAAAAAGTAACATAATTATGTAAGATGCTTTTTTTTTTTTTTTTTAAAGACAACTCCCGCATTTATTACTCCTGTGTCGCGGGGGCCTTTACAAACATAGAAATAACGGACACAAAGAACACCCAGACTCAGGTGGGAATCGAACCCACGACCTATAAGCATAGCGGTCAGGGTCACTAACCACTAGACCAACAGGCCAGTCAATAAAATATATATATTATATAAGCTATATATTTCTCATAGAACATACATCTTAGAACTTATTTGAGGTACTTAGTCGGTCACTTACTCATACCATTAGATGAACAATGCTATCTGCTTGCAAAGATTTTTCAAGACCTACAGTATTAATGTACCGGTATTCTATTCGTTTAGACACAATTCATTTTCATTTTATAACGATTCTAAAAGTAACCTACAATCGACTTCATATCGATTACATGCTAATAGAAGATCGTTTTACCAGTTTGTATATGGCTCCTGTCGGGAGGAGCCTTTCCGGCCTTCCCCAAAATACACAAGTAAAATCGTAAATATTTAATGAATATGAATCCAGTCACGAAGGTTCTAATTTTCGCATTAGAAATTTGACTTATGTAGCATTCAGTTTAAGCCAAGAAATGTATATTCAAAAATTCAAAGCACCAACTTTATAGCAACAAACAACGATTACCGATGACGTCACGCGGCACGCTCTCCAGTATGCGAGCAAATATTGAACAGAGTCTCAAGTACTGCGCAAACTTGCGCTAGACGGAACACTATTATCTGATTTGTATACACGAATATTGGAATTTTGTTCAATGATAAATGGCTTGAAACATATTGTATAATATACGGTATAATGCGGAGATTCATATCTTTGCTTCAATATTTATGGAGTATGGGGTTGATATTATTCTGTGTTATAAATATGGGTTACGAGTTTTATTATGTCTTTTCTGTCATCGTAGTGAGAATGATTATCTTTGCTATGACTAAATAGCTCGTTCTTGAATTTTGCTTTTTATTATATATATTTGTACTCTTACTGATGTTTAATATAATCAATTTTTATTATATTTATGATTTCATTAGAGTACAGGGCACATTAGATGGTAATTTTTTTTTTCTTTTAAAGTTTAATGTTTGAATTAAGAGTAGGTTCAAGTCGATAGAATACTGTGTGAGTTACACCCCCAGGGGTCGAGAGTAAACTATAGTTAGGGGTCCAGTGGACACATTATTTATTGGGGGTCCAGGGGTCGAGAGTGGACTAAACCCATAAAACTTATCTAATACTATTTTGACACCTTAGTATTGTTGCTGTCCATAAACTTGTGCCAGTTTTTAATGAAAATAATAAGAGATTGCACTGTAAAATGCATTAGGCCTGTAAAATACGTAGTAAGCACAAAAATAAAAAAGTGTGTTTGGTATAAAAATAATACATTTTTATACCAAACACACTTTTGTATTTTAATTTACGCTGACCCAAAGTAATTGGAATCAACAATATTTCGGTCTGTCTATTCAAAATGATTTTCATAGAGTTAATAACTACTATGGATGAATATCATATTTTTAGTCGAACCATCAAGAAATATTGTATTCCAATTTAACAAATGCTATTAATAAAATAACTGTATAGAAATTAATTTGCAACTTTGAGAATGTCGGTATCATTTTTGATCCTCTGTATACATTTCAATGTACAACAATTTCAGAGAGATTCAACATTAAAAAGTTTTCAAACTGAAAATGAAAGTAATTTCTCGAATCGTTGATCCCAAAACATTGCTGGGAGCCAAACTCAAAAACAATAAACAGATTCCCGAACCTTTCCAACAAAAATTCCAAGATAATTTTCCTGCCGGTAAAGCATTAAGTCGGGAGGTCTCCAGCTTTCATAAAGGAGTTGATCAATTAAGCCTTTATGGAGGTAGGGTTGTTTTGTGCCTGAGTATTTTAAGTCAAATTTAAAAAAAAAGTTTTTCCATTTGCAATATTTAATGGCCAAATATATAATATATATACTTTATCCATAAATGTCATTCATGCTTTTGTAAATTATATTTATTGATACAATATTTTGATTAAGTAAATGTTCGATTACACATAGATAATTTTGTGTTAACACTTTTTTGACGTACACTATATTGTCGTTGCTGAAAAATGACCTTTCAGTACTAACATTATTGTCTACAAAAACGCTTATGAGAGACATATCTACTAAAGAGATACAATGTTATGTACTAGCAGTCTTTTGATAGTGAACCATTACGATTATTAATATTTTTGGTAGCCCATTCAGCTACTGAATCGCTATTTTTCAGCAACGACTCTGAGAATCACATTGGAGCTCTAGGCCCATCCTCAATTTTAACACTACCAAGAAGATCGACTAGATTTTACCTACAGCGTTTTATAAAGTTATAAAACTTTGTATCTACAACCACCTTTCGAAAACCCTGAGGGCTTCCAACCATATAAAAAACTTATAAACTTTTAAGATAAGTGTGCTTAGTTTTGCTTTCCCAATTTTTTTACATATTTCTTTAACAATCAGGAATCAGGAAAATTAAATGCTCAATCATGCGCACCATGGCCGCAATAATTCAGCGGCTATTTGCCATTTTGACAACTTTGCCATGGCCAGCAATCTACGCAACTGAGATGCTGAGGATAACGTTATTTAAATACCAATCTGATACAACGTTCCATACCCATTTACTTACTTAAGCACGTTTCAAAACAAAACATCCCAAATATCAACACGACTTGTTACAGTCCAGTCGGCGTGTACCTTAAATATTTCTTATAAATATTCCCGCTGTGTACAGATACAGATTTAATCTTCAAAAGGATTGTTTACAATAAACATTTTGATTCCAAGCTAACTGGTAGGATCGGTAGGACCAACAGTTGGGTCATTTACAATTATAATTAATCCTTAGTCCTCAAGATGAACGTCTTAGCGTTTTGTTATAACTAAATTGGACGAACAGAAATGTCCAAGCTTTGCATTTTAATGTGCTTGAACAAATTTCGACGGTGGAATACTAATTTGGGTTTAGGGTCATCTGTTTTTATTAACTTTGGTAAAATTTGACGTATTTAAATAAGTATTTTGATTGCGTAACTTTGACTAAATTAATGTGATTAATTATTTAGTTCAGAGGAAAGAGATAATTTGTTGTTAATGAAAACAACCATTATTTTAGTTTTTTTTTTAAGATATTGTAATACCTACATATTAAATTACAATATAGTATTATAGAATGGTAAATGTCTTGCCTAATTGTGTTACATTTCTCTCTCATAAAAAAGATAAAGTTACTTCTTTAAATGGTGTGCAATTATAAGGACGGTGTCATTTGTTAACTGAGGTGCCACTATAACAACAATAATGCAGCTGAAATTTGCAAAAAAAGCACAAAATGGAAATACTTCCTTTTAACATTGAATGGCACATGTGTTAAATAACTAAATTTATATTCAAATACGTCATTAGAGAGTATCAAAGAAGTAACGAATACTGAAGCATCTACTCTTAACCATATTCTATTATCACCAATGGAGGATAAAACTACAGGTCATTATGATGTCCTTTTCATGGATCTATGTATTATAGTGACTATTACGTGGAATGTATTATGAGTCAGAATAACGAATACTATAAAAAAGTAGTGTTAACCATGACTTTCGTAATACACAGATTGAAAACAATTCTACTAATTTTCCTGCCACTGTTTACTAAAGTTGAGACTACAGCTTTATCGCACATATTCCATTGGTTAAAACTTTACAAATACATTATGAGAATTTATTCGTACAGCCGTACTATGAGGTCTTTCAGTTCGGACGGACACGTTAGAATCAGTGAAACCTATGCAAAAAAAAACAGTACTTATGTGTCTAATACTTAAGTTATTACACCTTTTGTTTATAAATATGCCCACAATTTTCTTTTGCAAGATTTTGCAAACTTCTAGTCTAAGCCTAACATCAAAACCTTTCGATTGGGACCACAGTCCATGTAGGACGTAGCACGCTCCACTAATTGGCGTCCATTGTCGCGCTGGTCGCATAGTAAAGTGTTCGTGACCAACATACAACCGCTAGCCTCTTTGCTGCGGTAACACGGTTGGTTGACGCACAGGATTTGAGTATTGAAAATTCCAGTAGTAGAACGAGAATGTGATGTTAGAAAGGCAGATTAGATTTTATATTGTCTAATAAAAATCCAAATCAAAATCATTTATTTCAATTAAACCAATTGTAGGTATTTTTGAATTTTCAGGAGTAGGTAGGTAGTATTTGACTTAATAGTCAAAATAAGTAAGTCTTGAAGCTAGTTTCCTGTTTCAACACTAAAATCCTTTGGAGAAAAAAAAAAAATATAAGAAACTCGATGGACACACTTTTTCAACATTTTTTTTTTACAATTGGTGGTTACATTGCTTATACCTAAGTGAAACTTATATGTACCTACATGTAAGGACAATGAAACATAATTTTCAAACATATAACATTAATTTTTATTATTATAAATGTTTAGTAAAGAAATAGGGTTTAGTTTCGGACTCTTCATCAAGGCGTTAAGCGTACTGCCGTGACGGTGTCAAGCATTACACTCACACAACTATGTAGTCGTGCATCCCCAAGATACACACGTGAATAAAATATCGTATATCTTTAATAAATATTGAATACCACTGACGAAAGTGGGTGAGCGTGAGTTACTCGTAGTGTGTTCTGTTGCTCCTTCACGCTTAAACATCTGGAATAAATGGTAAAGTATCTCCGTCCAACTGACCTGCTCGAGCTATTACTCACACTCTACAATCCATCTAATGAGCAATGACAATGGAAGAAAAGGGATATTCTTCTTACCTACCGTTCCCTTTCAATATACTCCAAATTTTTCTATCTTTAATTCCCGAAGTGCCTTTGGCATGTAAGGCACTTTTACTGCAATAGGCCCCCTTTAATCCCCCCCCCCCCCTATTACGTGATTAGGACTCAGTTATAGTTGGCAAAATGTGGGAGTTTAATAGGCCTCTACCTACCCCGTCGGTGAGTGTCTGTATGTTTCTGCTGGTCAATAGGGACACCAATCCTCCATGGGAAGAAGAAATATGATTGTGTGCTTACAAAAGATTGGAGATAATTCTCCAATTCTTGCGACATATTTAAAAAAACCTTATGATGTACCGCAATATCACGACAAGATGCTCCAAATTATACGATTGCGTTCCATAAACAATCATTCAAAATTTTCCCGTACCCATATATGCATATGTCTGTGATTGACCTGTATTCCAAGTAATCATTTAAACATACATCGCCTCACGTACCATCGACACAGCCAATATTAATCCGACGAAGTATTCAGGCCTGGATTCCAATTACCTAAAAACGCGGGCCCATTCAATTTGGGCCCCTAGGCGTGCGGTTATAGGCATAAACTGGCTATGAAGTATGTATGGAAGGTGGCTTCGAAACGATTGGCAAGCATTCTCGGTAAGTTCATAACATTGCATATGTAATAAGATCATTAATCGTAGATTTATCTTTAGATACTTTTAAAATACCAAGTCAATTTATGAACGAACTTAACATTTGACTCGTAGTTATTTGACTGGATATTAAAAAAAAATAAAAATAGTCTTTATTCTACCACAAACACCGATCACGATTACATTAAATTAACTATAAATTGAATTTAGGACTTATGGGGATACTATATTTAGGAATTAAGAAATAAAATATAAACAAAAATGTACATGTTTGGGCTCAACGCCCTCTCGCGTACTTAAACTGTCCTTATTACTTATACAATACTAATTCACTGTTTTTTTCTTATATAGATTTTACTATAGACCGTTAGGACTACTTGTCTCTTTGTGTTGGAGAGAAAGAAGGCCAAAGAATGGCAGTATGGCGACGTTTCAAACGAAATTCACCACAATAAGTTAAATGAACTATTTTTTTTTTATTTAAAAAAAAGACAATCCCGCATTAGGAATTACTCCTGTGTCGCGGGGGACTTCACAAACATAGAAACAACGGACACAAAGAACACCCAGACTCAGGTGGGAATCGAACCCACGACCTCTAAGCATAGCGGTCAGGGTCACTAACCACTAGACCAACAGGCCAGTCAAAAGTCAGTCAACTAATACTTCCATGTGACTAAGTTAATGCAACCTTTTGTTTTTTTTTTTTTGTTACCTGTGGAAAACCTTTACGGGTACCACTTCACCGATTGCACGATGACGTGGTTATGTCGGACTCAAACCGACTAAAACCACACGGCTTACGAAACTTTAGCCTATAGTCGGGAGTTGAGGTATGCCCTAGAAGGGTTACCACTCAACCCCCGACAGACTTCGCCTGCCTGTCTGGACGTCAGACGGCGTCTAATAGTGTGTGGGGGCTTTCCTCCCTCCTACACAGAGTTGCGTCGGCCGAGACATCGGCTGAACCCGCTGCTCCTAGGTCAGCGCTCGTGGAGGCCGAAGATCGTTAAGCGCTCTCCGGCGCCCGGTGCGTCTCCTGCGGGATGGGAGAGTACTGATTCTCTCCCGTTCCCTCTCCGCCACCTCTTTGGTGTGCATCACCTCCTCGCAAAATGAGGCGATGGAATCCCATGCGGTCTCGCTGTGGACCATTGACAAAACCATGGTCTCCAACGAGAGGCAACCCGCAACGATAGCCGTCACGAGGTCACGGCGTTGATTCCCCCATGCGGGAAGTCAATGCAACCTAAAAAAGTGATAAAGTTCTCTGTTTTTTGTAATACCAAAAGTATAATAAGAACCACAAATATTTAAAAAGATTGATTTTTGCCTTCACTATGACTTAAAATTTCTGTGAGCCCTACTTCTCTGAAGCGCTTAACGGGAATGTATAAATATTAAAATAGTCTAAGAATAACAGCCATTGTTGCAAAGTTAATTGTATGCTGATAATAAGCTATTAAATGTTCCAAAACGGTTGAATGTATTGGCAGAGTAAGTCAAGAATAAAATCAATCAATATTCAAATGGTCACCGTGACTCGCTTTCGCTAGGGTGACCACTGAGAAACCACTGCGAAAACATTTACTTAGTTTGCACGATTTTTAAAACTGTTAGTCCATGGACTACACATTCCTGGTATTCGTAAGATGACGTTAAAAGTTATTATTACTTGGGTTATTGCTCCTATTTTCTTTTTGTAATTTTTATCTTTGGTTGTTAAGGAAGAGTAAATCAATGAAGTCCAACTGTATATAATTAATAAAGAGTGTTAAAAGTTTACATTATTGAAATGGATTCGACTAATCAACATTAACGAGAACGCAGGTCGTATTCTGTGCTCCTGCGTTTCATACTGAATCGTGACTTATCAAGGTCCGAACTACATCGATTTCGTAGGACTTCATATTTTTTTATGAGTTTTACTTTCATAATAATCTTTTTGCTTTAAGAAAGTTAAAGTTGCTTAGAAATATGTGGGAGAGCCATGCTTCGGCACGTATGGGCCGGCTCGACTCCGCTCGTTACCACGGCCTCACAGAAAACCGGCCACACAGAAAGCCGTGAAGCAATGCTTGCATTACATTTTGCCGCGTGAGTGAGGTTACCGGAGGCCCTAACCCTTCCGTCTCCCTTATTCCCGTCCTTTCCCTCTCCCCCCTCTTCCCTCCCTCCCCCTCTTCTCCTACTCCCACCTTAAAGGGCGGCAACGCACTTGTGACTCTCGAGTTGCAGGTGCCCATGGGCGGCGGTAGTCATTTATCATCAGGTGACCCGTCTGCTCGTTTGCCCCCTATACAATAAAAAAAACACCAACAACAACATATACAATAAATGTGTATGTGTATACTAATACTCTCACAGTAAAGGGGAAATGTAGCGACTTTATGCAAGTACTAATAATTTTCTAAGTTAATGGTATTAAGTATTGAAATAGGTTTGTAGTATAAACTGAAGGCTATGTAGTATCTTATTCTCATCGCGTTTAGTACTTAAGGTAAATAAATACATTGAATTGCAAGTGCTAAACGTGATTAAGACTCTTGGACTAAAAAATAGAAAAACGCGGCTCCAATTTTCTATTACGAATGTAAAATATTACTCTCTAGAGGTCACTGTATTTGATAATATAATCAACAATAACTAATAAATTGTCACTAAGTATATATCTATTTTGAAAATCCAAATAGTCATATTGCGATCTAATTCGATCTTAACGCCATCTATCGAGCCCGAAGTCAATTTATATGGATCAACTGCCTTGGCGCTTTTTTAAACAACTCTTTAGTTATAAATAGCCAAAATTTATCAACAATTTAACAACAACGAACATAACGAATATGGTAAAAATTTGATTATTTTTTAAAAAGTAAACGAAGAAAGTATTAAATAGATAAAAGCTCGAACGTCGCCATTATCGCGATGCTTGAAAGTCTTTTGTAAATTTCAAAATGGCTGTAATTTCAATAAATTTTAATAACACAGAACCCTTACGAATAGAAAAGGTAATATCGCTGATAGCTTTGAAGGGAGTCAAAGGGACACAGCTGCGAAGTTCCGCGCGTACCAATTACCTTGCTTTGAATAAAAGTGTTTTTCTTGAAAGCTTTGTGGAACCCCGATAAACGTGTTGTTGTCGTGGAATGGTTTTGAGACGTTGTTATTAAAACAAAAAAGAGCTTTCTTTTATTTTATATAATCGGAAAAAGACGTCACTTCACACAGTTTGTACTTTAATTATCGAGAAAAGAAGTTCGCAACTCCTGATGTTGCGAATTCAAATCATCATGTGAGCAATTATTGTCATCAATTACACTGCTGTTAAATCCTTACTATATGAATTATTCAATAAATTTAAAACACACCCAACTTGAAAATCCCTTCAACGATTAAAAAGAGCTGATGATCTTCAAACGGCTGAACAGATTTTCTTGAATTATATCTAAGAACAATCTCGATCAAGTTACCTTTACAAACACAAAAACGCACTTAAATCGGTCCATTCGTTTGGGAACTACGATGCCATAGACAGACAGAGATACACAGATACGTTAAACATATAACACCCCTCTTTTTGCGTCGGGGTTAAAAAGAACCTTATCTGACTTACTTTAAAGTTTAGGGCCGTTACTTCTAGTAGCCATTAAAATTTGTAATTTGAAATTAACAAAATTCTCCGTCTCTTCTCGACCAATGGGAGACCGAAGCATTATATTTCCACTTAGTACATAGTTAATAATTCCTTATTTACTGTTTATCAATAAATGATGATCACTATCACAATTCAGCCAAAGTATGATTATCACTTGACTTTCACTCCATTTGGTATAACGAGCAATATTTATTACATCTAATTCCAGTCGTAGGTAATTTTTTAAAGAGACATTACTATGATTTATTCGAAGCACCGTTTAGCAAGTAATTAAGACTTATACCGTTATATTGGGAGTGATAGATGTTCTACGTTCGACCCGAATGTATTATTGGTAGTAGAAGGAATGTTTGTAAGTTATTTTAAGCTGTAATAGATTATGTGGTTTAATGATTTAGTAGAGTAAAATGAAATTTAAAGATGCGTATAAGTTAAGGAATCCTATCCGAGAATATTTGGTTCGGTATTTGAATAGCGTACGTTGTTTTGTAGTGTTTGTTGTTTATAATTTCTAAGTTCAGGCCGTGGTCATTAATCTTAATCCGATGATAATCTGTTTAATCAAACATTTGATTAAACAGATGATCATCAAATGCAACCATTTTGAGTGTCTACACAAAATGGTTGAATTTGATATTGATCTGTTTATTTGAACCTGTAAAATTGAATATACATAAGAACTTAATTAAAAATCAAATAGTTTTTAGTTAAACTATTAGTGACGTGATTCACAAACTACTAGTATTCTCGGTACAGGATCCGTGAGGTCCTTTTTAAGGTTCCGTACCCAAAGGGTAAAACGAGACTCTATTACTAAGACGCCGCTGTCCGTCCGTTTATCGGTCCGTCTGTCACCAGGCTGTATCTCATAATCAGATAGACAGATAGACGGTTGAAATTTTCACAGAATGTGTATATCTGTTACCGCTATAACAACAAATATTAGAAATAAAAATAAATAAAAATTAAAGGTCGCTCGCCTACTAGAGATGTATTTTTTTGGCTTATAGTATTAAATCTTGTACGATGGTGCGGAACCTGTTATGCGCGAGTCCGACTCGCATGGCCGGCCGGTTTTTTGTATCCATGAAAACGTGCATGAAAAATTTCATGATCTACGGTCAAGTAGTTAAGGCATGAAAGTAAAACACACAAACTTATAAGCACAAAATAATAAAATTATGATCTATGTGTAACAGTATTTCTCAGCGTCAATACACATAACTTGTTGTGGATAAGTTATGTCGCGTACAAAAACTCGCGATGCGAAGTCGCAACGCTAAAATATTTGTGCTCTGAAGCCACTGCGCAAAAACTTGCGATGCCATTCGCATTCCAATTTGATGTCGCACTTTTAACACTGTGGAATAAAGGGGATATAAAAAATGAGAATGTAATACCAATAATAATTCTTACATCTTGTCACACATAATATTTACAAAGACGTAACAAGATCTTTTTTCAAGATTATTTATAAAACTAGCATATAGCACATAGGTAGCATATGGGAATATGGGACACCATACTTTTATCCTTTTGAGACTTGCCAACAATCTGTGCTGTTGATCGAAACGGCTGGATCGAAATGACACGGTAATCAAGACAAAGAAATATCCAGTTTCCAAATCATCGTTATGGATACAATATTCAGTCAGTCTGTCTGTCAAAATTTAGAGTTAAACTAAGTCATATTAAATTACACTTAACAAGACTTATGGTATAAGTCCTTTACAAATTATTCTCAATATTATTTATACGTATAGCTTGAACAGTTTGCTCTATACGCTGTTTTATTATCACGAGTACATCTAAAAAGTACTAAAAACACTTAAACTTGTGCGAGCCCAAATATAAAATCCAATTAAACGAGCACAATATTTACTTTAACCGACACACACATAACTATAAACGGATAAGGGCCACCGCTTACTTCTTCAGTTTCATTGTGACTAAAAAATATTAACTTAGAATTATAACCCAGACTTCAAGGTTTAACCCTTCAAGAAAAATTTTATAGATAGGTAGCCCATAAAATCAGTTTAATATATTTTAGTTACCCTATTTCCACGACTATCTGCCATCGCGTAGCTGTGTTTTCGAAATTTTATCGTTGAACGATTTTCGTATCTTGGCTGGTCCTACTAGACCGTGACGATAATTTACTGTTTCACGGCAGTCCTTCTATTATTTGTATTATTAAATTTACAATGGAAAAAAATGATATTTTAAATGACTTTTTAAAAAGATCGAAGACAGAGTAATCAAAGTAGAAAATTTTGGGGATACTAAGACAGATCTACTCTCGACTTAGATTTACAAGATCACTTGCGACTACTTTTTGTCTTTTGACACTGTCGTTTAAATGTTTCCATTATCTTGAGAGTCTGTCGCTTTACAGTCAAAAGACGTATACGACAGATTATGGTACTGTAATGTATGTGGACAACTACATTTAAATATACAACCCACGCTGCTTTAGATAGGACGACTATGAAGATAATGGGAACGCACCCTTAGGGAACAATTTAAATTGTGATGGACCATAAAAAAGTCAGCACCTACAGCAGATTTGCTATATAATTTCCCGTGCACATCGATCACATAAGTGCTATTTCTAGTCACAAACCAATCATAAATCAATGTGTCGTTCGCGCTCGCGCCGAACGCTGGCTCACACGTTCGTATATATGATGTTTCACCCTTACCTTTTCATACAGTTGTCATTAGGCATTCAATTAAGTAAAACGCATCAGTGTTTGCCGTACACTCCCGCTTCGATATTTGCGCACATTTGAATGCTGATGACAGAGCAGTTACATTAGAACTGTTGTGCGAAGAACGTGAAAGAAATAACGTTGAACTGTCTAAAGCTACTCATACTAGTTCCATACGCTATACTTATGATTATAACTTCTGACCTGGCATTTGAGCTTATTGGATAGTGATCCTGACTGCTGAGCCCCAGGTTCGATTTCCACCCGAGAAAATACATATACATTTTTTTTTTAGATGCAACTCCCGCATTAGGACTTTACAAGCATACAAAGTACGGACACAAAGAACACCCAGACTCATGTATAGCAGTCAGGGTCACTAACCACTAGGCCAACAGGCCAGTCAAAATTTTGTGATGAGCACGATCAATTTGTTCTGAAATTTATCTAAAATAATATGTATGTATTTAGTAATATATAAGTATATTTATCAGCAGTCTGGTTACAATAGTACAGGCTTTGGCTAGTGTGAGATGTGTCGAGTTATTATTATTATTATAGCTTTCAAGGAACCTATATATATGAATGGTTTAGTATACACATACCTTTGAACTGAGTGAAGACAGGTGAAATTCACGGCCAGATGAAATATTCTTAGTGCATGAAATCATGATATGATATAATCTGACCAAATCATAGAATCAACGTTTGACGAAATGAACAGCTAAACGCACTACTGCTTCAGGATATGATCAAACACAGTGATCATATCGGAAAGTATATCCACAGTTAGAGGCGCTCATGTCGTTTTGTTTTTGTGATGCATCATGGCGGCGGACAATTACTTTCTATCAAAAGTGAATAATAATGAGCAAATAAAAGTAAGCAATACACCTATAAGTTTCTTCTTTATTTAAATTGTTTATTAATTATTTTATATCATGCAGACATTCATGATATGGCCAACATAGATTGATATATTACCAAACGTTGAAGTTTAAACGATACGATCAGTGTTAGCTGGCTTTATGATGATATACAACCATTTCATCAAATGGTCGGATACATCATGAAGTGGTCAATTCTAAGATCTGGCCACAAAAATAATATCCATAAATTTCACCATCAACTACCTTGGGATGTTCAATAATCATCATCAAATATTATTGTCATCCTAAAGACGTATGTTACTGTAAAGTGATTGTGCACGGTATGTCAGAATAAGCGAGGTTCGAGCCAAAACTGGCATATCGTAGAAGGTGACGCTCCAATCACATCCGTCGTCCCATCCTGTGACTACGACACGTATTGAGGTCCACCTTGGGAAGTTTAATTTCTGTACTAATTGCAATTGAGACCTGTTCTTGTTAATATTGAGAATCCTTGACAATTTATTCAAATCATTTTGAAATGAAATTAAAATTGACCCATGACTTTCGAGACACGTAAGTAAACGGCTAGCAGTAGGTACTGTTGTCGCATTTTCGACATGGGAATTGTATACTAAACGTGGTACATTGTTGCTTGGATTTTACCTAGGTTGTATATCTAAAGTTAGGAGCTAAATTGTTATTTTATATTGAAAAAGTTAACATCTAGACAAGTTCAACCGTTAGCATAGAAGTTTTTTGTTATATTCCAAATGCTTCTGACTTTCACACATTTCTGTTACGAAATATTCAAAGAGAAAAATGACAATTAAAATTTTATTTAAGCACGAACTTGATTTTTTTTTAATTTTATATATTTTAGTTAGTTAAAGAATCTGTGCAAGCGTTATATAGATTTTAAATATACATTCTTTATATTATAATAACTAAATAGCGTAATATAATACTTAAAACATCTTGCACGTATGCGCTGTAAATTGGGTGTAAAGATAAATTCATTTCTTTTTCTAATGTAATTAATGATTCCTGTCTTTACATTTTTCTAACATTTAATTAAATGTATATTAGTTGTTTACCAATTTAACATAGAATTTATTCTTAGATCGTCATCGATAGTCATTATTATAAAGTTATTAAAGTTCTAACTACTTTGATGTTGCACAACGCGTGGCAGATTTTAAAACAACTTTAATTAAGTAAAAAAACAAACAAAGTGATAGAAGTGATAATCATCTCATTCTTATTCTGTATCTAGGTTATCACAGCTGTATTCAAATGTTTTCTTTATCTAATCGGCCATGAAGAATGCACATTTAAAAGCATTAGTAAATTTTTTTTTAAGAGAAATGCTATCTACCAACTTCAAATAATGCCATTCTCTGTACATTATTGTGTAACAATTTTAGATTTATAGTCACGTTTTTATTATAATTGCAAATATGTTTTTGTATTTTTTATGACTTTTATTTTATAAACAATTACATTTGAATGTGACCTAAATTACTTTTCAGTGAGAAACACTTACCAATTTCACTATTCCACGTTCTTTATCCTTGAAAGCGCTCTTAAAATATCCCTGTATATCCGATATCCTCCAATACAATACCTAGCCAGCACCTGTTAGACCGGCTGAGAGCTGAGAGTACTTAGTCCAAGTAACATCCAGTCAAGTTATCTTAAAGCAAAAGACTTTTCTTTTCGCACTTCACATGATCGTAGATTCTACGATATTATTGGAGTTTATCTAGCGCATAACGAATGCCAGGAGGGAACTTGATGAGATTTGGTGAGGTCAGTGTTATTTCAGTCAATTTTATTTTTATTACGTTATTCGGACTCAATTCGATTTAAAAATGCCTACCTCTTTGGGAACACCTCTTTATACGACTATTTCGATATTATCAATTAACGTAAATGAAAAAAATACCCTCTAAAACCCCCACACACCACCTTCTTCTTTACTTTCTTTCTTGAAGTCGGTAAATATCAAAAGTAAACTTGGTGGTTTCATTACGAAGTTAAATATCCCCATTTATCTCATCGTCTGCTATACTTAAATTCTCGTTAATGTGACATGACTTACAGCTGATCATATCGGCCCACATCACGGCAGATCAGTTTGAGATAGCCGCACTGAATTAATTTGTGTTGCACATGTGACATTTGAAGTATTTTTACTGCACTACCGACTGTTGTGGCTTCTGGGTATTAGGAATAAAGACAGCTTTAAGAAGAACAGGAAATTAATTAATGCTATACTTTACTTATTAATCAGTTAAATAAATATAAAAAACTTAAAAAGTAATGGGACTAGCGATGACTACGTTTAAAGAAAGTAAAACATGATAGATTACCGGACGAATTGCTGGACAAAGGATATGAATTTGTTTAATTATATTTTTCAGAACTGTCAGTGTATTATTGTATTTTGTATTTCTCATAAGCTCTACAGACACTACGAGCACAGACCCTATAAACGCGCAATGAAATATCAGGTGAGAATAAGCCTTAAAAGAAATGGGATGCAATGGGCTCCTCATTTAAAGCCGCTTGACTTAAGAAATATCCTCATCGGATTTAAGGAATTGATTGTGGGAAGGAAACAAAAACTACTTTTGTGTTACTGTTGCTACTAGTTCTATGCGGTTTATTTTCCGAGAAATTTACTTTTTTTCTATTATCAATGTATCGAATTCATGAAATGTCGGTACCTTTTTAGATTATTACCAGACTGGCTACGGTAACTCCTTACTATATTTCCTTTTGCTACATTGTTGCATTATTAAATGGTCAGTTTTTATTACCATAATTTTAGATATTTTCAAAAAAATATTTGGGTTTCATTATTCCTGAAAGATAACTAAAAGCATTAAAGTGAAATGTTGACAATTTGAACACAAAATAAAAATTGTGTAGTGATTGTATCGTTATTCCATTGAAATATTAACCCTTACACGCTACCAAACTGTCAGTTGAAAACACTTTTGTACTAAATAAAAGCTCTTGTCACACCAATAAACATCGTCGCACCTTAACAGTAAACACAAATCTCAATCCCTTATTAAGTTAGCTTTAAATTTTTATGAGCGACATAACTCAGTAGTCGAGTGCCCCTAAAAATAAAACGAGGACAAACAGGGACAATTGTCGCGAATTCTGGATGAGTTCCAAGTCGACACTGGAGCGGACATGGCAGCTGTCAGTGCGCAGAATTTCCCCAGTTTTGGACATCTTTTTGTCAACAAGTTTGTGATGAAATTTTAGCGCTGCTAAAATGGTATCACGTTTAATGTTTTACAACAAAAACTACTTGGAGTCTTTTTTTTCGTCTCTAATGACATTTAAGAAACACAAACAAATACCTATAATATAAATATACATGTTATGTATATTTATATTATAGATATTGTGTAACCAAATATTTTTCTTAGAATAATCAAATATTAAGCGGCAATGCTTCGTTCCTATTCACTTTCTTTGTTAAAACATTTTTAACCATCTTACATAAAGAACAGCGAACAAATATATACACTGGGGCCCATGATACAGTCCCGGCCGCGGCGGTTCGCTTCGTCCCTTGATAAAGAATTTTTGTTGGGCTCAAAACTAGTCCGACAACCCCGAAATAAACTCTTGAGTACACCTAATGTTTTTTTATTTAAATATACATACATAAATGCTTGTTATCTCATATATATGAAAATATTTTAAATTTAAAAAACAAGTCCATTTATAATTAAAAGTCTCTTTCTTCGTAATGCGACTTAACCGAGATGTTGGAGATAGCGATTAAATTGGCTATGCACAGATAAGTGTTATTGATGTATATCAATTTACCGCTATCGCAGGCTTAATTACATATCGTACAGTTGTGACTTTAATTTGTTACCTGGACATGTTGAGTTTAATTTGTTGAATCGCATAATAACTTCTCATTTAGTTTTGTATCAGAATAAATTGGCTCTTAGGTCCAACTCGATTACATTATTACGACAGTAGTTGTTAGTTTCCCATCGTTATCTTTATCATTCATGATTTCGTTAGAAGAAATTTATTTAGTATACAAGACATGCCGTGTTTCGCAATTTCAGAGACGTTGACAGTTACTGCTGTTTCACTCTTACAGGCCACGTAATGTTAAATAAATCAAAAATTTTCTCAATAATTTGGCTTTCTAACACAAAAAGTATTTTACTAATCAGGCTTTCAGAATTTGAGATTAGTGAGTTAAAATCAAGCAATTAATCCTAGCTTAGTATTATGATAATAACAACAATAGTAGGATCTCGACAATATCTTCAATTTCCTACTACAGCTAGGAACCATTCATAAAAAAGGCCTTATACATTCACAACATCACGTAATTCACCCATGTACTTAATAGTATTATTATCACGCCACACTGTCGATACCTTAAGATACTTAAACCTAATGCAAAGATAAGAACGCCAGCTATGTAGTTGAAGCTGTCACTGTGTTTGAAATCAGCCGAAGATCATCATCATCATATTTCTGTAGGGAGATCAATTCATACTTAATATTTTTTGGATTACTGAGATCGAATAAAATTATGTTGGGCGATTGAAATCCCACGATAAAAGAACAAAAAAGTTTCACCCACGTTTATGGTCACTGCTCTGATCCTAAAGGTCGTACCTATAATTGACTACATATAAACTTCCTCAAAAATTTGGATATTAAATAAAAAAATAAAATTAATTCGACTGATAGTTACAAAAATTTTCCAAAAAATAGTTAACATAATAAAACTATTCATACTTATTATAATTCCTATAAATATTTAGATTATTTTACGGCAAAAACTCGAGACAAGATATAAGAAGCAACATAATTTTCGTAAGTCGTTTGTAAATCCTCGCAGTACATTATCAATGCGATACATCTCCTGTTTCATGTTCTGTGTAAAATCTTGGTCATGTCTTGGTGTACAAATAAAGCATTATCTATGTATTTCCACTCACTTTGACAAATTTAAAGCCATCAAGAAAAACTCTAAACGAATAGACAATGGCACTATTGTCGACAATTTAGGTTAGGCAAGTTCACTCAACTCACGCTTGTGCTCCCGCAGGATATACAATCCCTTCACTCTCTACTCTGTCATCTATTTTGTACCCAACTGCGGGTAGAAAATCGACAAGTTTTCTATTCATGGTACGTTGTGTTGCAAGTTTAACTATCATGAGTGTGTCAAATCCAGCGTTGGATGCAGTCTTTGCTAACATAATAGTATTTACGTTAAATCACTGGTGCATCAGTAACGCTATACCACGGAACCTCATGTGGTTTACACAGTAAACACAATATGAAGTGACTATTGACTATTCCTGTTCTCAAGCCTCGTTCGTCTTTTTAATTTTGCATTTTCTATATACAGGATAGGTTTCGGATTTCAAAAGCTTCTTTGAACTGAACGGTTTCAACCTTTTATTATGAAATAATGAGAGCCCACGGGATCGCATTACCGCTCTTTATAATTTTGATTGACGTCTCATCGATCTTCACTTGCTTTAAGATTTCCTCGTTATTAAAGAATTTTGGACACGTCTCACGTATTTGAAGATATATGAGTGTTAATTATGGCCTCTTTTGCTGTTTCTCTATTATTATTTAGTGCGCTGTGCTGACTTGTAGCTTACTGTTTATTTAAATCTTCCATATTTTGTAGGTGTGTGTATTTGTCAATATTTTCTAAGGTGGACCAAAGACAAATATTATAATACATCAGTCTTCACACTTTCAAACTACTTAACATACGGATACATCAAAATTATCAATGTTTACTATAATATTAAAATCAGGTGTTTATCAATGTTTATCTGTTAGATAAGCAAATAGTTTAGGTGTCGATGCCGGCAATGGTTAAAGATAAGATATCTGATGAGGAAGTAGTAATCTGAAAGCCATAGCACGATATGTGGGGAACTTATTGACTGGATATTGCCGTATTTGATTTGACTTTGAATGTATTAGACGAGCTTTGGTTTTAGTAACAGTTGTTTTTAACGAAGGTACATCTTGTTAATATATGTATTTAAGATACGAATCGAACTTAAATGGATTGTAACAATAAATGAGTTCAGAGATTTTATTTTTTATTTTTAGTAGATTGTAATTACGTTACTAGGTTCATGACACTGATAAATGGATTGTAAATCTAAGATAGATACGATAATAAATTGTGACCTAAAGTACTATAAATATAGCTAAGATGAGATAACCAAAAGATATAGATGAATACTAAAATAAAGGGAAAATATTTCAACCAACAGACCAAATGATTGTGTCTGTTGTATTGCTGTAGGGTTGTTGAATTCGAGCGGAAATTCCGATATTATACATATATATTAAACCCTATTGCAGAGAATTGTAGATCAACATTAATTAATATAGTTTGCCCAAATATCCACGAAAGAATACATTTCCAAAGATAACAACGGTAACCCTTCTACCGCAACAGAAATTGGACATTTCCAAAAATCAACCCAAACGGCGAATTCGGGTCGGTGGCGTGTAGATTTTATTTATTCATGTGCACGGGTATGTTAGACCGGATTGCATGTATTTTAAATGGATTAATTTGTGTAGCGCCCGTGACCCGCATCACGGAAGGGTTACGGCAAAATTAGGAGTAAAATCGTTGACGTGGGTCATTTCGCTCGCATTATATTACTTTTTTTGGCGTGTTTGTCACCCGTTAAAAAAATAATGGCATAGAGTATGATGATGGGGTATTTTTGGTAGACTGGTATGGGCCAAAATGTCACATTCTCGCCCCACATAGCTTTGGGTTAGGTGACGTCGAGGTCGTGATTGTGAGATGTCAGAGTTTGCAATAAATTATCCATTCATGTTAAATATTAATGATGTGAAGGTTTTCCTTTGTGTGTTGTTGACAAATTGTATCTTTTTTAGCAATTTTATCTAGCTATCTATCTATTTTATTTAATGTAAAACAAATATACATTTGGTTTCACGACCTTAGCGTCACTGATTTTGTAATTTATCTATGGCAATATTTACGTCAAAACACAGAGTAAAGATACGTTTTATACTACCTCAACAAAAAACCACGAAGCTCAATACGCAAGTGTTCAGTATTTAGTTTTGTTAGTTAAAGATGGCCAAGAAAATTGCAGATAAAGTCACGGGCACCAGCTAGTAATTTATAGTGAAACAACATCCACAATAAACCCGTAACAATATATTACTAAAAATTCTACCGTATTCCGGTAAGATTTAGTCATAAATCATAATTATACCATAGTTTTACACGTGTCTTCTATATATTAATTAAGTTTCTCCCTGGGGCATATTTCTAGGGTAATTAGGAGAGCCCTTGGATGTTGGCGGTTGCATGTGTCTCCAATTACTCGTCAAATTTAAGCCGTGAGAATTCGATACGTATATTTCATATTTAAGGGTCCTGTTTTTTATTTGAAATAAATGTATAAATCTTCTGCCAAATGGAAATGATATGTATCTGTATTGCTTATAAATACGTTCATTTTATTTTTGGTGCTATTAATATGTAAAAATTTGTATGGTGTTAAATAAAAAAAGCTCCAAAAAAACTTGTACAAAAAGTGAAAACAGTTAATGTTGTTTATTTTTCCACAACCTTCCCATCCTTACCGTGAAGCTCTGTTATTTTCGACTGTAAGTATAGAGTTGGGACTTAGTCTTTTCTCATCTCATCATGGTCCTTAAAGGTGTGTAGCAGTGAATGCCGTGTAGGTTATTGTATAGGCTGCTTTTGCCCTATATGCCCATACACCTGTTGCACCAAGATCTGTTGATGTCAAATTTGCTCTGGTCGCGAACTCACCGGTCAAAATCAAAATCAAAATTATTAATTTCAAATAAACCCATTTTAGGTATTTTTATTGTCAGGAGTAGGAGTCAGTCAGTATAAGTCGGTCGTAAAGCTAGTTGCCTGTTCCAATACATAGATCCTATGGAGAAGAGCAGGCAAGAAACTCCAAGGACGCTCTTTTTCAACATGTTTTTTTACAAGCTACTTGTTACATTGCTTCGTCTCTTCAGCTTCGTCTCTTGCAAGCTGCAAGCTTCAAGTGCTTGAAGATGAGCTACCAGCCTCAGTTTTATATTTGTTCTTGTCAGTTCCGTTTTATGGAAATATATTTCTATAAATAAGATATCTAACGTATTTTACGTGTGGTCATACGTACAGTGTAAGTAGTAGTATCTACTAGTTGGAGACAGCCAGTTTTGGGTTGCCAGTGCTACTCACTGGATGGGTATAGGGTTAAAAATGTACCAGTAACCGCACTAGTATTGTAATTCAGCGTCACGATGCATTCTTACCATTCAAATGTGTTTCGAGATGATTAGCTTGAGTTCACATAGAAGGAGGTATAATGCACAAATGTATGTACGTACACAAATATACATTTATTGCATTCACGGGGTAAACTGACGCTTGAATGTTTTCTGAAATAACCTTGCCAAACTTTTTTCTTCTTCACCCGCCCAGAAAACCATTGATTCTTTGATAAATGGTAACCTATATGCAACATAATGTTCTGTAATTTTTTTTTTATAAATAAATTTCGCAATTGAAAATTGTCAAATAAGGAAGTGGGTGTAGTGTAAGTGAAAGTGGTAAAACTTCCAACTTAAACAAAAAAATCAAAGTTTTATAAAATTATAATTTCAATAATTGTAATTATCACGTAAAATTTAAATAAAAAATTTCGGCCTCTTAGTCATGGTCAGTCAATGAATTTAAATTTACAACACTAGCAGCGCCTCGCGGTTTCACCCGCGTAAGTCCCGATCCTGTTTGAATATCGGGATAAAAAGTAGCCTATGCGTTAATCCAGGTCTCCAGCTATCTACGTACTAAGTTTCATCGCAATCGGTTCAGTGGTTTTTGCGTGAAAGAGTAACAAACATCTATCCATCCATCCATCCATCCATCCATACATACTCACAGACTTTCACGTTTATAATATTGGTAGGATAGCTACCCGGTTGCCAACATTCATATCTTACAAATAAATTCACAAACACAAAACCCTTTGACCTTAATATAAAATAACATTACAGTACCCTGTACTCTATTCACATTTACGTAAATATCTAAATCTATTTATCTGGGTAATGTTCTTTTTCTTGCTTCAAAAAAAGGAGTAAACAATTTTTTTTATAAATGATTGCTGTTCAAAATTCAACACCTATTTAGCTTAATGTTCAGTGGGTGAAAATTGATTAATTTTTAGATGTTTGTCCATTAAATTCCTTTCTTTAATTTAGAGAAATATGAGATATGTGGATAGACCCATACTTAACGCTGGAAGATAGTGGTGTAGAATAGGAAGCGAGTGGAAGTAATAAAAAAATATTTACAAAAAATGCTTTATGTGGTACTTTTTTGTAAAAATGTATTGGTTTACCTTACAGTTTCGCTCTTGTAAATTTGTCAATAACATCCACTTATAAAAGGAACACTGGTGGCTGGATTTTCCATTTCAGATTTTTCATAAATATGACAGTACGTATAAATTGAACATATGAAGACCCAAATGAAATACTGCAACAGCGTTTTTTGTACGTTTTCCAAGAATATTCGACAAACTGTCTATTTTGCTTTAACGATTCGCTTCATATTTTCAAATGAAAGAGTGACCGTTTGATAAAATTGAACAACTTTTATAGGTTTTATTTAATACATAGATGCATGTATACAATGCTTTTTGGTTTTCTTGATCATTTTTAATAGAAATATGCCATAATTTAATATGTATTTATCAAAACAGGCACCGATTGGAATTAGAATATGTATTTCTTCATAGTTATACTTAAATCCATAATGTACAAGTAGCAAAAGGAAATAGGAAAGGTAAACTACATTTCTTATTATTATTTGATGTTTTAGCACATAAAGTTAATGTACGGGCGGACTTTATGAGTATGGTGTTAAGTAGGTAATCCTTTCGTTTGTGCGAGTTTGTTGAGAATTTGAGAAAGGAACCGGATAACATAAAATCACGGCTACTCTTTTTACACTTAAATGAAGACACTCACTTTTACATTATACACTATTATTAGATCCGATTTAGATTATATTTTATATGACAATTTTTTACCATAGACAATCCACGTCATCACTACATCTAGTATATTTAAATATAAGCATTGAGAGAAATGGATATACTATCTTTCTATCATATGTGTCCAAATTCGCCAAATTTTGGAAAGAAGCTTCTTTTTATCTCTAGAATGATCTAGTAAATAATTGTATGCTTGCTGTATTTCTTTTGTTGTATTGACAAAAGAATTATCAACAGCTTAATAAAAAAAGCAAAGTGCCTAACAATATATGTAAATCTATTGACATCCAAACAAAAAAAAGTTGCCTGTAAGAGATTGCTTAATACGATAAGATTGCTAATTGTGTAATTTCTACTTAAATTAGTTTCTAAAGATGTTGTATTTTAGGATGCGTCTAAACGGGCAATACTTTTACTACAATGTATAGCTGTAATTCAATTGCCGGCAACATTGCTGGCAAATATATCTTTATAAATGTTGCCAGCTATATTGTTGTTTCGTTTGGCATTGGTGCATGCCATTGTGGCAAGTGAAACGATGCGACTTGTTTCTGTATTCTTCGTAGATGATTGCGTCAGCCATTGTTGCCTGACTTTGTAGCCCATGTACAAGCCAAATATATTAGCCATACTGGTTAAGACATTACCGAAATATAGGTATATAGTGAGATAACTCTTTATTTATACACTATTTTTACAATGGAAGTAACATACATTTACACAATTATATTAATCATAATATAATGTACAAAGATGCAATCTCTTTCAGGCAACCTTGAGATGGATCAAAATGATTCGGAGAGACAGTGGCAGTTGATGGTGTACTTACAAATACTACTATTATACTAATGTTCATAAATCATTTTTTAAAATAGTTATTGATTGTGCTCGCCTAATGTTAATTCGTAATGCATTCCACAAGCGTACAGCTTGAACAGTAAAAGATTGATCGAAAACTTTTGTGGAATACTGTGGCATCTCCAGTCTCAAATTTTCAGATGACCTTAGACATTTTTCATGTGTGTCATGAAGGAACTTGAACCGTTCTTTGAGATAAAATGGGGCTTTAGGGTTGGATAAGATGTTGTAAAGTAAAAAGAGAATATGAGTATTCGGGCGAATTGGAAGCCACTTGACTATATATATTTCAGACAAAATCTGCATTAAAGTCAAAGTAATCTTTATTTCATAACATTCTTTAAAAATTGTTTGAAAACGTCTTTTTTTTTTAATTATAGATCACCACACACAGAGTCACCGCAACAATAAGTTGCTTTGTCAAATGTAAAATTATAAAATAAACAAAATTGATAACAGATAATACCATATCTACCTGTGTCTATCTATAACCGCCCGTTTCCAAATCGTCGAAAATGTTCTTGTGATGGCCGGATTACAGTTAACAATATTGTAGCCTTCTTAAACGCACCATTAGATGATTCAATGAATAATAATAATAGCTTGACACACCTCATACATGGCCGTCTGATCCCAAACTAGGCAGAGTGTTTACTAAGGTAACCAGACTGCTGATAAACATTTACATATATATTACCAAATATATAAATAGTATAGATAAATTCCACCCAAACAATGAAAATATTATTTTGTTCATCACACAATTATTTTTCCTACCCCCGACCTCTGGCTTAGCAGTCAGGATCAAAAACTATTAAACCAACAGGCGAGTCAGATCAACATACAATAATTTAACATCTGGGTTTCAGTATTATATTTTATTATAATACATCCGCCCGTTACAAAAAGAAAAAGAGCTGGTTTCTTTATATTGTTCTTGAGTCATTTTAACACACATTACAATGTTAACACTGTTCTCTTTGCAGCGCATTGCGGTTTCGACATTAACTTTGTTTCGAGAAAAAAAATAACGTCCAGTAATCGACACTGTCGCCAGTAAATCTTCGGACCAATAAATGGTCGGCACCGGCGGCGAATCGAAAGGTGCTGCAATTAAATCCCACGAGATTAAATGGAGTCCATCCATTTGTGGTCTTGGAGTTACTATGGAATAAGTCATGAGTGAACATGAGTAAATACATAAAAAAAACAAAACATTACTTCTGGTTTATTGCTATATAAATGACTAAAATTGTTGTTAATTTCAAGTTGATGAACTATTTTTTTATTTTTCTTAAATAAAGAATGGTGGAAGTTTTTATAACTTAAGGTTATATTACTTGTGCTGTTTCTGTTAATATGTAATAGTTCTAAATACATTACTTGCTATAATCATTGTTTTCTTAGTCGAAAAGTTTTAATAGATTTTGCATTCATTTAATTAATGAATTGTTTAGTAGATGCGTCTCCTCATTGCTTATCATAACACTGCTATATCCAACACTGATATAGTGACCTAATATCAGTGTTGAATACTGATAATGCTTTACAAAATTAGTAAAAATTAAAAGGCACCATAATTTTGAAAGTATATAAGTCAACGTATGTAGTTATCATTAATTTCTTTTAAACTTTATATTCTATGACATACGATCACATTGACGGGAATTAACGCACTTCGCTCGCCTTGATCACAGTCAGCCTGCCATCACTTATCACCGCCAATGTAACCGCCAAAATAAGTCAGCGATAGCCGAGCATTTGCTCGAGTCAGGTCCAAACTACTGGATAGAACTACACCAACCACAGGACCTGTGGTTGGTGTAGTTCTATCCTCCACCGACTGTCACTATTACTCCAGAATAGTACGGGGAGCAGTCGAAATAAAAAAAAAAAAAATCAACAGAGAAAATGGGTACCGCTTGTCAAAATCTTAGAATTATGTCATCAGAAAATGCAATAGTCAGCAAATATATGCTACTCGACAACACTCAACGGACGTCGGAGTCTTAAGTGTGGTGTGTTGAAGTACTGACAGTGCGAACGTTAATAAAAACAATGAAGACCAAGTGCGGGTAGTTGCCGAAACTCGGACTTCACGGAGGCGTCGCTAAGCTCTCACAAGTCTACCCGTGACCACGATCGATGCAATTCCATCGAAACATCGGGTAAACAAAAAGGTATTAGACCTTCTAATTATTACCGCAACTAATTCCCGATTTACATATCCAAAATGTAACCCAAGTCGAAAAATCATTCAGTTCATATATGTGTACATTCTTCAACCACTGTGTTAATTCATCCATTTTTCCGCTTACGCCTGTAACATAAGCCACATACTTTACCAATGTCCAATGGCTAAGTAATTAATGATTTCGTGTAACTTTCTTATGTGTAACGCTACTGGAGGACACAGGACGATTGCTACCAGATAAAGGATTCTTTCGGAGTCTTGACTTTACCTTTTTTCAATTAAATTAAGGTTTAAAAATAAGAAACTTAAAGATTGAATCTTATGTTTCGTGAGGTTAATAATGTGGTTCTGCCATGAACATGAATCGCATGTGTATATATTTTATAAATTAATGTTAAAAGAATTTGGGTATCAATAATTTTCGCCGATTTCATTAAATTTTCTTAAATCTATCTTACATTTAGCCTAGTTCAGTAATTAGCAAAAACAATTATTTACATAGATGATGTAGGTAAGATTAACTAAAACACACAGATGTGCACAAACATTTTAAGTGTGCTTGTATTTAAGTTACTAGAAAACAATATATTTTTGTGTGTTTTTCTGGATACCTACATACAATAATATATTTTTTTCTAGTTATTTACGAGCACACTTGAGTAACCTTATTTTTGTCCTAGGTTAAAAAGGTGACAAACGCTGTTTATTTTATGACAATGTATTTTTCTTCTTATGTTACCACTAATATTGTGAATATTTATAGACCTTACGATCGATCATACTGTGCGCTTGATTGCAAAGCTTTGCCACTAAGATTATTTTGCAGGTCAAAGTGACTTTTGGTATTACATTCACCCATTGTCAAAAAGCGGTTAGTGTAGAACCGTGCGCTTTCTTTCCCAATAGGAAGTATTTCATCTAAGTTCTTGTGAAAGCCTAATCTCCTAATACAAATAACCTAATTAGGCTGTTATCTCACTAGAATGTACTTTGATATCAAGTTTATAATCTCAAACGCGTGGGACAACATTCTTTGTCAACGGCCTAATCTTATTTATGGCGTGTTTATCAAGACTAGAGATATTTATCATTGAGGTTTGTTGAATGGGTTGCACCATACAAAATATTTTGATTGGTTTTGAATGACGCTAATGGATATGACTTGAGTGTTTCCAAGTCGAAGAATGGAAGCTTTTATGCTCATTTTTATCTTTGAGAATCTGTTGCTTGATGACCTGTTTTTTAACTCTTTCTGGATTCTGGCTAATAAACTAAACATGCTTCATAGCATTCCGTAATCAACTTTTTTGGAAATACTACTAGTAAAATGGATCATACATTGTTAGTATTTTTGTTATCCACTTCATATTATAACGGTAACTAGGAGGCGTTATTTTTTTCAAATGTAATGGATGCTAATAACAATTGGAGAGCAGTGTGATTAATAAGCAATACTTAAACAAAAATGTTTTGTTTAAAAAAAAACATACATAATAACCTACATACTAATTTGTAAACTTATCAGATTGCACTTTACTTATACGTTATAGGTTTAACAACAATAGATTAATTTAAAAATATTGATGTAAACGAATGTCTTACAACATCTAATACAAATTTTATTAAACATGGAATGCTCTCAATAAATAAGTTTAAAAAAACTAGTGAAACTACTTTACGAAGATTGATACAGCTTGGATTTTTTTAAGTTATGGTGCAATGAAAACATCTAACTACTTTCATATAGGGTGGCAAGGACTGCACGAGAGTGGTGGTAAGAGCGTAGGCATAAACGTAAACTTATCTTTGGGATTGGTATTTAAATTATTATACTATATTCCCACCAAACAAAACTGTGTATAAATGGGTTGAGCGTAATCCAGTCACCTCAAAATCAGTGGCTGGATTCGGTTGCAGCGTTCCTCGAATGTCAAAATAGTCAACCGTTAAATCGCACCTGTTTGAGAAGTTTGAGACTTGTTCCGACATCGACGTCCGTCACTGCAAAGAGGTGAGAACGTGTAGTATTTTAGAGGTGGGAATTAGAACTATATATCGATAAAATATATAATAACATGACTAATTTCGTTACGATTATAATAAATTGCTGAAATTTTACTTCTTGGCAGCACACAGTTAAGGTAGGCGGATGTATTCAAACGTATGATCCACTTATACTTTAAATAAGAAACTGATAAATAGCAGAACCATTTTAGAAGTAAGAAACGAAGAAACGCTAAGTAGCTTGTTCAGTAAAATGACAGTAGACCTAAAAAATATCTCAGGTAGATCTACTTAAAGTACCTGTACTTTAAGTAGATCTAACTGAGATATTTTTTTTAACTTGAAGAAAGATGGTGATTCATAGTTCACATCATAGAATGGGGTGTTTATAACTGAATTACATTATATAAGCAATTTGCCTGAATGCCAAAGAAAAAAATATGGTGACCGTTTTTTTTTAACCGTAACATCTTGAAAAAGTTTTAGTTTAGGTAATAACTTTTAGTATTGGCTATAATTTTGTATTATTTTCATGTCTACATCTAATTTTAACTATATCACCTCTTGCTTGCAGCTTCAGCGACCCTCCTCGACGGCAAAAAAAAACACTTGGTACCTACGTTGTTAGAGCTGAACTGAGATCTTCTGCAGGACAAAGATACTAGCCCGCTCCAATTCTTTCACAAATCTCTTGTGGCCTAGTTCTATAAAATGATTGTTGTTAAACGCGAAAAGTTCCTATCAAGTCAAATCAAAATATATGTATTAGATGTTTTTAAATAATGTTGAAATAAATTGTTAAAAATATTCAGTATCGCAGTAACTAATACAGTATTCAATTCTGTACTGGAATCTAAAAGAAAAATAAAGACTCAGGCATGTAAGTTATCGACAATCTAAAATCTAGACGAATGTGTTACGTGACTACACTTCGAGAGTGGCTCGATGTGTGACACGGAGATCTTGAGGTAATTGCTGTATTTCACACTGCAGGCAGAGCTTATTTTGTTCAAAAGGAACGATGTTAATGCGAGTCGAGTAATGGACGATTAATTTATTTACACCTGTAAACCTCACACGATTTTAATTCAACGAGACCATTATAAATGTAAATACAATATAGGTGATATCATTGTATACGTATATTATTTTCAATATTTATATTACTAATCAATGTCTCGCAACGTCCTTCTCAGAAAATAGGACAATTTTACTTCTAGGTCACTATAACCGGAGGGGTAAGACCCACAGTTTATGTTTTGATTTTGTAGATTAAGCTCATACTTTTACGGCAATAAAGGTGTTAAACATAGCAACTACAACTATTCTACAGATACAGATGATCATCAAGTTCTTTATACAAATTAAGTTTCAACTTAATTCAATCTCTCTGAAATCAAAATTATCTCATACTTACTTAACTGTTTGTAAACCGAATTGAATAACTATAGTAAAAAAACATATTGCAATAATACAGTAAAATCATACCAGAATAATCCCTTTAGTATCTTGAATTTCTCGCGTGGTCGAATCTAATGAATTAGGAGCGGGCGGTAACGGTTCGTGCAAATTCTGGTTGCAATTACACGTGTTAATTAAACATGTTTCAGAGTTCATTTCCCGTCTTTCATAGGGGACTGTTTATTTTTAGAGGTTTGTTGTTTCATTGGATGGCTTGCAAGAATAGAGTCGCCTACTCTATTCTCTGTATATTTTTACTAAACGTTAAAACTGTATGAATGAAAAATGAATGAATGAATGAAATTATTTACTGTTATTGTGGATTTGAAAATTAAAAAGTGTAAAAAAAACTTAAAATTAAAATAAAAGCGGACGACAATTATCAGAGTATTCAAAGATATTATATTTATTGTATTACAAAAAAATTGAGCTTATAAAATTCATCAAGAATCAACGAGTTTCTTTGCATATAATAGAACACACGTCTCTGCCTGTTTTTAAGTTCATATTTCAACTACCACTGGTTCGAACATGTCCTTTTTTTGGTATGGAAATACATACGTCTTCTGATCCTCTGTATGAACTGTATTTCAGTATAATCGCGACGCTGGCACCGTTGGTGGTTGGCGTTACATTTCCTTTTTTAATTATTACAAAGCTGACCACTGTCGTAGTTGATAAATAGATTTTAAAGCCCCCATGGAATTCTGTCGAGTCACCTCACCAACTGAAAAAAAACGCGTCGGTCTCCTTCAACCTTCCAAAAATTATTTTTGAATTTCGAATATACTTATTTCGGAGTAGCCGAAAAGGAGATATAGATAAATGAGCTTGTAGTAATATTATGAACATAGGCTATCACCACGAAAATATTTTAGTTAGTTTACACAATTAACATCACCTAAATGTTTTAAATTGAAACAAACAATCCTTTTCGAAACATTTCATTACGTAATCGACTGTAAATCATGTTTTTTATCTTAATCCAATATTTCTTATTGGCTTACGAGAACGCGCAGGTTTTCCTCAAAACCGAGGGAAAAAATACATCTCAGAGACTTTGTATCGAATTTCTTAAAAGATTACAAATTTACTCGCGCTTTCGTTCAAACAAAATTGTTCTCTATAGTTATGACTTAAAGGTACAATCGAACCGAAATGAAATATAAGTTTTTCAGTAGGGTGCCAGAAATATGGCGTTCGATGAATAGGAAATTAGATCTTGCAATAGGAATGAGATATTATAATAGATGAGATTTTTCTTTAGCGACGGAGGCTTCGTTTTCTGTTTTTATCAATTCCGTTTTGTTTTTACGAACGATCGAGTATTGGTCCTTGCCTACATATTGTGGCAACGAGAAATTCTGTAACATAAGATTTAGCACTTGTTGCCATTTTGTGTGGTGAATTGAAGTAGATGAAGAGTTCTTAGAATCAGGTTAAATAGATTGAATCTTGAGGCTACTATTACCTCCTTAATTTAATTTATCATCCTTGACGGGCCTAATAAACTAGTGGTAGGTTGATCCTAAGGTCGTGGGTTCGATTCCCACCTAAGGCAAACAATTGTGTGATGAGCACGGTCATTTGTTCCGAGTCTGGATGTAATTTATTTATAATATGTAATAATATTTAGCAATATATAAGTATGTTTATCAAAAGTCTGGTTACCATAATACAGGCTCTACCTAGTTTACGATCAGACGGTGTGACGACGGTTACGTGTGTGAGGTCTCTCAAGTGATTATTATTCATCTTTTTGGTTCTTTATTTTAACATTTCTGATGAATGTTATAGATGAAATTGACACAGATAACATTAGTTTATGTGTACACCAGATTTCTGAACAAATTAAAGCCACCGATGAACCCAGAACCCCACTACACAGAAGTCCAAGTGTAAGACAATTTACCGTGGCCACGCATTAGGGATTTGACGGTACTATTTACTAAGATTATTGATTATGATAAAAAATCGGTAAAGATTGTAGTCTCATTTTCAAATCCCCCCAGAACAAATCTTATAAAAATTCCAGCTTAAATGACAATTGATGCCTCTATTTGTATCTCAGCTCTGTCTTGGACATTATTAATCTTGCTTAATTATGTCAGAAATGAGGAGATACGCAGACGAACGAAGGTTACCGACATAGCCTAACGGGTCAGCAAATTGAAGTGGCAATGGGCAGGGCACATAGCACGTAGAATGGATGGTCGATGGGCCCGAAAAGTTCTGGAATGGAGACCACGGACCGGAAAGCGCAGCGTAGGACGTCCATTATCGCGGTGGACAGACGACCTGGTAAAGATCGCAGGACGTCGGTGGACGCAGGCCGCTCCCAACCGGTCTTCTATGAAGTCATTAAGCGAGGCCTATGACCAACAGTGGACGTCCTATGGCAGAAATAATGATGATTTATTAAACTATTTGACAAAACTAAAATGAAAACTGGTAGTAAGAGGGCCTTTAAAGTTCTTTCTGAAGAATTCCATATCCTATTCATTCATTTAGAACGCAATATACTTAAACATAAAAGTACCACGACAAATGTTATTCTCTTATTGGAGCGTCTAAAAAAAAAATGCTCCTTTTAAACAAACAATAGGAAATCTTTCTTGAACAAATAAATAATAGCAGCTCAAGCTTTACCTAGAACAATTACTTAGAACTAAAACCATTGCACAATTGAGTAAAAACGATCTAAACCTTGTCTCTTAAAGATACCGATACCGCTTACACGTTTAGGTCGATCCTGAATGCAGTTGGTAAGCTGACTCTGCCGTCTAAAGAGACAGTACTCTTTAGTTAAATAGTTATCATTGGCTTGTGATTGAACCATAGATTTAAAAAAATGAGCGTTGTTGTTTATTTATTTATAGCATTTTTTTTTTTGAAAATCGAATGCCGCATGGACACAAATCGTTTAATCCTTAAACCTGACAAGCGTGAAACTTCCAGACCATAAAAAAACAACATTTCTGCAAATAAAAAAAAGAAAATACGATATCTAAGCGTTGTTTTTCAATTCGTCCCAGCTTTTCAATGCGCGTATTCTAATATTCTTTCTTGCTCACTGAACCGAGGCTCCCCCAAGCAAACGGCTGAAGAATATATTTTTATGTCTACTCCGTTCTAAGCAATAAAGGAAGATTAATATTTCGTATTAAGACTACGAAGGTTTCTCATTTTGTTTTGTATTTTATGTATTTCCTATTAGTTATCTACTTTGAGAAGAAAAATAAGAATCGTTTTGACCTTTTCCGATTACTTTTTAACCGGAAGCATCACTGTACAAAAAATTTATTAAATTTTTCGGCTTAATTTCCAGAAATCCGTTATGAGTGCTCAATAAAACAATAAAAAAAGAAATTGTCATATTCATATCGTATCGTGTCCTGTAATGAAATATGAATATTTGTTTTTTACACAACTAATTTGGCAAATTAGCTTTAAGCCCAATGATGGAAACCATCACCTACAATTTTACTTTAGATCTAAACAAAAACAAAAATCATTCTTTATCATACTCTTCCTAAATAAAAGAGCACAATTCAGGAAATAAATGAAAAAAATACTCAAAAAGGAGCAGTCAGGGGACAAAAGTAACGACTCTAAAGCCGGGCACAGCTGGGTAATCATTTAATTAGGTGACGCTCGGAGTTAAGGAGATTGCTAGGATCAGACAAGCTTACAGTTTGTCGTGGCATCAGGCAACTTTATTTATTAAGCTGCAACTTTTAGCAGCATTTGACTGACGCATTCCATTTGCGGGTTAAAAACTGAAAAGTTTATTGTTTTGAACAAAAATTATAACATTAATGTTTTTTTTCTGTTAAGATTTTTTTTGGTATTTTTAAGAATAATAACGAATAATATAAATGCGAATGTGACTTTATCTGTTACGCTTTCACGCCTTAACTTAATTTTGCATACACGTTGTTAGAGATGCGGAAAAGGGCAAAAAGTAAAAAAAAAACTGTGTCGTGTTGTGGGACACCAGATAGGAACGAAGTTCCTAATTATAAAAATATTCAAGTTGGGAATATCGGAATAAAAAGTAGCCTATGCGTTAATCCAGGTCTCCAGCTATATATATACTAAGTTTCATCGCACTCGGTTTTGTGGTTTTTGCGTGAAAGAGTAACAAACATCCATCCATCCAAACTTTCACATTTATAATACTAGCAACGCCCCGCGGTTTCACCCACGTAAGTCCCGATCCCGTGGGAATATCGGGATAAAAAGTAGCCTATATGTTAATCTAGGTCTCCAGCTATCTACGTACCAAGTTTCATCGCAATTGATTCTGTGGTTTTTGCGTGAAAGAGTAACAAACATCCATCCATCCATCCATCCAAACTTTCGCATTTATAATATTAGTGACATTAGTGAGATATCTACTAATATCTATTGATATTAAACTGTAAAAGGAGTTCACCTGTTCATTTTCCTGTTTTCAAATGCTAACCAACCATATTTCGTACATATTCACTTGTAACAAACCATTCATATCTAAAAAGCTGAATAGGTTAGTCAGCGCCAGATTACAATAGCACATGTGTGACAAACCGCACATGTCATTTGTATCAAAATGTAAATTTTCTACCACAAATTTGTTATAAATGTATGTTTGTGATGTACGCTTAATTATGTAATAAGGTCTTAACGTACACTACATTATCACAGATTGACTAATAGTGTACCACAGCATGATGAGACTAAGAAATCCTTATCTTTGTCATTTTCTTTTTTTTTTGAAGTGAAAACTTCTTTAGCGGCGTTGTGCACTTTTTGGGATGGGTAAAAAAATGTTAAACTCGCGTCAGGACAGGTGACCCTGATCGAAAATTCGTAAGATGGAGCCGAGTTTCTTATATTTAAAATAATTCGAAATTCAAACATTTATGAGCGACCAGGAGCGCAGAACTTCCAGTGTATCCTATGTACACATTTAGATATGTTATTACCTACTTTTTATTTTTAACCTAATTATATATAAACAGATGTGTTTGTGTGTGTGTATGTATGTGCAAATACATTGTGAAGTAATGTTTTCACTTCTGATGTGCAGTCCTAGAACTGACTGATTTATGTTAATACCATTTAAATTTGAAGAAAATATTTTCTGCAATCTCTACCTCTAGGAATGGAAAATTTAGGGATGAAAAATACAGTTTATTACAATTCATCATGATTAAGGCGCATTGACTTCGTTGATAGTATTTTACAAGATTGGTTTAATTTGCAATGTAGCTAATATCTTTGTTCGGGTCAAATCTTGCAACTGAATTTTAAAGCAGTTATCCTTAACCGATTATGCTGAAATTTTGCATACACGTTTAGTTTGGAAGAAAATAAATAAATAAAATTAAAAAAAATAATAGCCAAAAAAAACATTTTATAAATATTAAGTTTTAATTTATTATAAAGTTAATGGTCATGGGAATATTTTATGTGTATGTACATAATATATAACAAAGTATCTGTGTTTTGTGTGTTTAAAGTGGGAAGGTCACATTTTTAACAGAAATCTGCTTGCAATACACCCTGAGTTTTTAGTTTGGTAGTTAAAATATATTGAAATGAAATTGAAATTCAATTAATCTGGGCGAATGTAGATATAGTTTTAAGATATTTTGCACACATTTTTTGCTAATTATTTAATTTTGATAATAGGTCACTACTTTTTAACCATAAATAAAAATGAAAAAAGCGACAATGGTGATTTTTATGTTGCAAAAGAACATTTAATCCTTTGGGACCATTATTTAGTAGCGAGTGCATATTTAGTCCTAGACCAGATGTTCCGGATGCAAAATATTCAAAATTAATAGCCTGGAAGAGCGCCGTCCAAATATAAAATTCAGGAATAAGATAAAGACTACAAAGTTTAGCAGTTTAACAAAATTGATGTGGACGATAATTTTGAATAAAAGTAAGTCAACAACTAGTCTAAAAAAGGAACTTGATCGATGCTACTTACTTACTAATTATCTACACACGCGGCAGCTGTCAAGCCAAGTTCAAGCCAAGAACTGGCGACGCAGCAGCCATGTGTTATATATTACACGAACTATTTGGAGCCACTTAAGATACCGTTATAACTCATACGGTGTTACAGAAATGGTTGGTCATATTTAAGAGACACATTGTCCATGATATAGGTAAGAATATTACCTCCAGAAGAGTTAAACCTGGTCTAATAAAATATACATATTCCACATCAACTTTCCGCCACAGCTTGACAGACAGTTCATCAGATTGGTCGGAAAACCCGTAATTTTGTGTCGAAGAAACTTCCATATGTTGTATACAAAAATGTGACTAGAGTTTCTACGTATTACCATAAAAATGCTCTACTTTTATACTGTCCTCTTCTAACTTTTAAACTTTCGTGTTCCATGATATAATTATGTATTCACACGGGAATTAACGGGAATTATCACAGGCAGGTGACCGCGGCCAGTGCAACCTGGTCGAAACGTCAGGCAATTCAGATGTATGTAATACCTTTTCCTGATCGCGTTAATTCACGTGTGAATATATAATAACTGTACTCTTCTTTTGTCTTTGGCACTGTATTGATAAAAACACCATGACTACTGGGAACCGAACCCATGACCTCTGGCTCAGCAGTCGGTATCACTAACCACTAGACCAGCAGGCCAGTGTATATTTTTATTGTTTTCGTACAGTAATGTTAGAATAGAAGATGCAATAATTGTCTTTTGTAGAAATTACGTTTAATAGCGGCCTATTCCTCCCCAAAGCAATTTGTATCAATCACACGTAAACTAACAAAGTATAAAGAAATAAAGCGGGTTACAAACTTTCTGTCCTTAGGGATATCTCCCACTAGCGTGATTGAATTAGTTCTAATAAAATCGGGTATCGTTTGTAACCCGCTGTAGGCTGATTTTGTGGTGAGCTTCATATCATTGTTTTTATGTTTTCCGTGGAATAGATCTCCCTAGAGAAATAATGGGAAGAGATACGAACTCTTTTGAGCCCACAGTTGTTGTTGAGATCTTTTTTGGTGTTATTGGTGAGAAAGTGAATTTTATATTTTTGTGCAGTTCAAATGTGTGTTGTTTGCTACATTAACTATGTTATATTTTTACGCAAACATCTTCTTACATATTACTATTTACGGTTATTTGAACTGCGTGTTTTTAATTACATCAGTCAAAGCTTTAATAAGACAAAGAGAATATACTCGTAGTAAACTGCTAGACATATGCCCCAAATAGTTAAGGATAACATACTGTAAGGACTACGCGCGCCCACTTGCAACCTTCATGGATTGACGAATAAATACTACTTGGTCGCGCGAAAGTGTGCTGGCAACTTCATGCTCTTAATTCGTATTTGAATTAATCTAGAAAATGAAGAATGAAGGAAACTCGAGTTGGAGAAGTCTGCGTGTGTGGTAGCTTCAGCTGTCACGCGGAGCTTCAAGATAGTTTCAATATGTAAAAGTGTTACAAGTCATTTCATTATTTGTCTTTATTGTATTTTAGAGGTTTCAGTAAAAAAACCTAAGTTGCGTCGCACAATCTTATTATTTCCTCTCCTTAGAAAAATAGATCTATCCTTCTTGGTACCTGCTCTATTAAAGAGTTATCACAATACATCAGGCTTGTATCCCTGGAGGGGTAGGCAGAGGCGCACGTACCTCTTAAATACCCACATTTTGCCAACTATAATTTATTCCTACTAATGTATCAGCGGGTAAGCTTATTGCCGCCAACCAAGCACTTTGGGCAATAAAGCTGGATAAATTGGGATATCCCAATTTACCGAGCTTTATTTCCCATTATTAGTATATACTAAAAGGTACATTTAGGCAAGAAGGGAAGGTTAATTGCCTTCCCTTCTTGAAAAAGGATATTACTTATACGGATAGATAAGAGAGTGTATTGTTTACGATCCCCAAATCTGACCGGGAGAAGGTCAGTGCCACATACTTCTAACTCGAACTATAAGAATTCTGAGAGTGAAATATCAGAAAATAATATGAAAACATATTTTTAGGACCTTTAGTGCCATTTTTTTACTATCAATCTTGTGACCACTGCTCCTTCCAATCAGTTCAGGCAACACCACGCACAAGTAGTACTAGCTTACCGGGTTTGTTTTTAATGTAAAGGTGCTTTCCCAAATTCGGGACATCCAACCTAAGCCTGTTTCAAACCTACTGTGTCCTACTTGCCGTCAAGTATGTTTAAAGTTTGTGTACCTAATTAAATTCTTCAGTTTTGTTATAATACATACTGTACCTACTCTACAAATTAAAGCCCAAATAATAATTCAACGACCTGACAATCGACTGCACGGATGTCTTCAGTTTTCCCCGCATGGAGCAATGGTTTGTGAGATTTTTAGTCTGGGTGTGCCTTGAACTTGTTCGTTTAAAATCCGCCGTGACATGCCTTAATAACAGGAAATTTAACTTTCCTATGTTAAAATTGGAATCACATAAAAACAAAAATGACAAGAATTCTGGGTATAGAAAGTTTTTAAAACTACGTTCTTTAGGGTTCGTTCACACTTATAGTCGTTGCAACGTCTATTTATACAAAAAAAGCATTTTTATAACAGAAATCATTACATACTAAGTAAGTCAAATTTAGAATTTATGCTTATTTTTTTAATATTCTTTACACAGTCAATAAGACAAGCATAAACGAGGTAGCGATACCTACAAGCAGTGGTAGATTCCTCGGTTTCATTTGCACATTGCCAACTCTAAGGCAAATCTAACTACCCTACCCTACATATCCGGCTTTGAACTGAGCACTTTGCTGGCTCTTTTACCCTATGTACAAGTGTTTGATCCATTGAGTATAACAGGATGCAAGTCACATATTTTATCATTGTATTGAACATTTCTCCAAAACTCTGTTTATATTGTTCTTACTCGTTATTTGACCCAATTTTACTTTAACAATTTAAGCACTTGACTTCATGATCGTAGGTACAAACAAAATATTTTACTTGTTATGTAACGTAATTATTTAACATCAATCTGCTAATTCCAAAACCAAAATGTAATGTCATTAAATTCATATTATTACGTGAGTGCAACCATATTAAGTTGGCAAAATTTTGGTGTATAATATGTCTCTGCCTAGATACAGACATGAGTATATGTATCTATGTAAGTAACAAGAAAACTTGCAATTATCTTAGTATCATTCATTGTATCTGTTTCTGTTTCATCATTAGTAGCATAAAAAGCCTCTCAAATGCTGACGTGTGAACCTAGCTTTACTTTGTTCTCAGTTAACTCGTGACCTGAATGTATTAATCGGTCTATTTTATTTTCAAGACTCGTTCCCGTCCTTGTTTTTGCGGATTCATGGCAGATTTTGTTTTTTATATCAATACCAATATTTCAGATTGAGTTTCATGTTTTTTTATGAAAGGATTATGCGAAGAAACGCTTGCATTAAAATTATGTTTTTCTATGTAGATTTTACGTCACTCAAAAGGGAAATATTACTGTGGTAAATATTAATTTAGTACAAGTATAATCGTTAAGTTTTTTCTTGTTTTTGAATTGTAAATATAAAAGTGAAGTCCTGCCGATGGTGGCGTATGTGTCGTGTCCTTTGGCTCCCTTTGATATGGTTGAAGTGGATGATGCCTGGCGCGTGCGTCATGCTCGTGAACGAGTGCCGTTGGTCGAGGCGCGTCATCTCCGAACTGCTATTACTTACATATAGTTATAATTTACGCGACTGTTTATAGTTTAGAACAATACGTTACATTATCCTCGCATTTCATTTGCGATTGAATTGAATTGAATGATTTTGAAAGTTGTGACTTCGTGGGTGGTAATTGTTAAGGTTATATAAATTTTTTTTTGTATCATGTACAGTTGATACAAGGTTTTATTGATAATTACATGTGTAAATGGAAAAGTATTAAGCAAGTTTCATTACCGACTGTAAACACGATAAATAGAATATTAAACAGTAGTCGTCACAGCGAGAAAGTGAGACGGAACAGTGAGAAAGTCATCCTAATTAATATAATAAATGCGAATGAACGTTTGTTTGTAACGCTTTCATGCCTTAAGTACTCAACCGATCTTCACGAAATTTTGCATACACGTTGTCAGGGGTACACTTCCGGACCGGAGTGATACCACGGCCTCACAGAAAACCGGCAGTAAAACAATCCTTGTATTGCTTTTCGCCGAATGAGTGAGGTTACCGTAGGCCGTCCCCTCTCACCTCCTCCTCTTCCACCCTTCACCTACTCCCACCTTAAAGGCCGACAATGCACTTGTGACTCTTGAGTTGCAGGTGCCCATGGGCAGCGGTAGTCATTTACTATTAGGTGACCCGTCTACTCGTTTGCCGCGCTTCGTCTAGTGGTTAGTGATACTGACTGCTGAACCAGAGGTCGTGGTTTCGATTCCCACCCAGGACAAATAATTTTGTGATGAGCATGATCTTTTGTTCTGTGTCTGGGTGTAGTGTATCTGTAATATGTTTGAATTTAGAAATATATAAGTATGTTTATCAGAAGTGTGATTACCATAGTACAGGCTCTGTCTAATTTGGAATCAGAAGGCCGTCTTTGAGGTGTGTCAAGTTATTACATTACGTACATTGTATATAAAGTTTAATTTCGATACGACTATTAGAAGTAGGTTAAAGACTTCGAAGAATTGTTCACATAGTTTACAAGTTTAGTGAACTTAATAAAAGGGTGTTACAAAAGTACTGTTCTCGAGGGTTAGAAAAAACTTTAGGACGAGCAAAGCCGCGGACAAAAGCTAGTAAGTAATATCTTAATTTATATCTTATATCTTTCTACCATATTTAGGTTTAAGTGCACTAAAATCAAGTGTAACTACTCACTGTACAGTTTATAGTACTTTTGCCATAACTATCTGACTAGTATTTCTTTATGTTTACGGGTATTTTCCTTCTTAAAATAGTTAAAGTGCTAAAATAGGATGCATACGCCATGCGGAGACGTAGTGAAAATGAATGTGGGTTCACCATGTAGATCCTCACTATAATAATAAATAATAATAAGAATATTTAGAGAAATATGACATAGCTCTATCTAGATAAATAAATTTTATTGTACACCAAAGAAGGAAGTTCATAAAGTTAATACGTATTAACTGTAGGACCTTTCTTCTTTACGGGTGGCCCGACGTGTTCCGCGAGCGCCGTTCTAAACCGAAAGGGGGCAAGGTGTACCTGCCTTCTGTTAGGTGGGCTGGGGTTCTTAGGGTTCTCGAGGACTTCCTTCCTAGAGTGTACCAAAGTCCTTTGCAATAGACTCACTTGTGACGGAACACCGTGTGGTCTTAGTCGATTCCGACATACCACTTCACTAGTAGCCACGGTGAGGTGGCTGGAGGGTGGAGGACCCGTGGGGCTAAACACAAGAAAAAAATATTAATATGTTAAATATGCTCATATACTTTTGGCGGCCTTATCGCTATTTGCGATCTCATCCAGGCAACCGATGCACCGAAATAGAGAATACAGATGTAATGAGGAGTTGCAGTGTACGATTAATGGTACTCCGAGATATATAGGTATAATAAATGTCCATATGTGAACCCAAATTAAGCACAGCTATGGGTTTTTGAAACCGAAAAACATACAGAGGTACATTGATGTTTTTTTTTTGTAAATACATACATATATAATACATAGAAACACCCAGACCAATATAAATAAACATATTCATGAATAATAAATATTTACACTGAGCGGGAACCAAACCCGCGAACCTCTGACGCCTCAGTCGAATGCACTACCACTGCACTACAGAAGTCGTCAAACTGTCTTATATTACTGTTTATTGACTTTCTAATCGTTTTCAGGTTTTATGAAACGTTAAAACTAAAAATAATCTATCCTTAATATTATAAAGCTGAAGAGTTTGTTTGTTTATTTGCTTGAACGCGCTAATCTCAGGAACTACTGTTTCGAATTGAAAAATTATTTTAGTGTTGGATAGTCCATTTATCAAGGAAGGCTATAGGAAACTGCGGGGACGGATAGTAAAGAATATTCTTTGAAGTCTTATTATCTGTCCAGTACGCAACAGCACTGGCGGCCTCCTCTTATTCTCCACTTTTTGGAAAAATATATCGTCCAATAGTGAGCAGTGGTACATTGCAATACAATCTATCAGAGAAGATACATCTTCAATATTAAATAATCTAAAATTACTAACGAAATATGCATTTGGGTCTGAAATAAAAGTCTTATTATGTTATTATTATTTATTTAACACTTATTTTCATGAGCTAGGTCTGGATCCAATATCACCAAAACTTTTATTTGAAAAAAGAATTAAATTTAAACACAAATGTATCTTTGATGTTTCTACAATAGCACCTAAATATAGAGGCAAATATTTCAGTTATACACCATCGCATCCCATTTAAGTCGCGTCTGTTCGTTAATTTGACGACAAAATTACGATTTTGTAGAACCAAATGCGTGAAACTCCAGAGTTATATCCTGTTGACGGGTTGTTATTGTGGTGTTACAAACTGGTATGTATTTTTATTAGAAATAGTTCGAGGAAAATGAGATGAACTCTGCTATAGGTAACATTTCAATGTTAGGTTTTAAAAGTTCTGTTTAAACGTCCGCGGGTGTACCTCACCAGGGTCAACGGCAAAATGGTATGATTAAAACCACAAGGTGTTCCGTCACGGGGTCCTAACGGGGACTCAGTTCTACTCTAGAAAGGAAATCCCTGTGAACCAGGGCAGACTTGGCCCTCTGTTCAACAACAGGTGACCCTAGGCGTTTAGTGGGGCCTTGCCCGTGCCATGAAGTGAAGTATCCTCGCTGTAGCCTTCGCACAGACTTTGGATCCCTACCTATGCGCCATAGTGAGTGCCTGGTACCTGGTATAGGAGGGGAGGCTGCCGTGTCGCCTCCAGCCGATCCTCCATTAAAGGTCTTACCGCCAAAATCGTTTTTCAATTAATATTCTTTTAATTTTATTTTCTTATATAACTACGTATATTATAGAAAGGTACATAATATGTAGAAACACTCGGACCCATGCAAATATTCATATTCATGCATACAAATATTTGCACTAAGTGAGAATCGAACCTGAGAACTTGACGTTGCAACCGTTGACCGTTCGATCAATCAACTATCGAGCTATAATAGCTTTAGCGTTGTGCTACACTGGCGTCCTTACGAAAAGTGCAATAACTCGAGTTTTGGCGCGACTCAATTCGCGCCAAAACTCGAGTTATTGCACTTTTCGTTAAATACATATTCGGAATCAGCAGAACGAGATCTATATATTCTCTTAAGATAGTTTTTACATATCTATGACGGAGCCGGTTTTAATACTAAGTATAACTGCAAGATGGAGATACAAACAAAACAAAAATAAAATCTTTGAACGCGTTTTTCTCGAAATCAAATTTAACATAGTTATTGCACTTTTTGTAGGAACGGTAGTACTTAGGTCGTCATATTATATCGATCATGTAAATACATACATAACAGTTGTCTTTACGTATTTGTTTGTAAAAGGGAAGACCTTGCTTTACCTTTTTTTTAAGGTTACTAAGAAAATGGGTAACATATTTATAGTATCCGACTTTGGTGGTGGACCTGTTGGAATAGTGCAGTTCCTAAGATGTGGTTGAGTTCCGTGATTACTAACTTATCTACTGTGTGTCGTGGCTGGTCAACTGGCCACCCTGGATGCCTACACTTGCACAGTTTGAATTTATGTAAACTTGGATCATTGAGTTTGCTTCGGAGGGCTAGTCATAGGAAATGCTGGTACCATTAAGTTTTAAAGAGCTAAGCGACGTGTAAAAGTGTCTGAAAATATATATTTGCAAAATAAATTCATTTTATACTATTATAAAATGTAAAGATTATGAACTTGTATAAGTTTGAATGCATGAGTAACCGAATCAATTACTTGGATATTGTTGTAGCGTGGCCTGGGCAGCATAAAAAAGCTTCTACGTTGAATATTACAAGATTTAATGAAACCCTATTCTCTTTCATTAGATCTTGTCAAGTACGATGTACTAGCCTTTTTTTCTAAGATTTTCATATGAATTCCGAGGTCAGTTTATTCTGACCCACATAAGTCCCTGTAACATACGAAAAGGGTGACTTTAATACAACCAAATGCATATTTGATGACCCTATAAGCCGAGGGTGTCGTAAAGCCACGTAAACTAAGATAAGCTTGGTGTTAGTTGTTACATGGAATATTAACAAACTTGTATAAGTAGGTTATGTGTATGACGGTTACGACGGAGATTAACTACTGTTCTAAATGAGAGAATGGTTCTGATTATACTGGGGTAGAATTCGTACCCTCCGTTCAAAATCGTAAGTTTGAATTTTGGTTATTAGAACGGTTTGAAAGAATGACTAAAATTAAACAAGTCATTTCGGGGTCAACGTGTGCGATTTCAAAATAAAATCCCAAATATTTAACAAATTTTAAGTCTAAACTAATTTAACTCCACTGTAAAACAGAAACTATGCCTGAAGTGCTATTATTTACTCAATAGTGGATTATATGGAAGATAAAAGCGCTTGGGTTTCAATTGTTTTTGGATTCACCTGCTGTTTCAAATGCTATGTATGTATGAATGTATAAGATGTGACGTGAGCTAATATGGTTCTCATCTTCCGACTTTCAATTTTTTTAATTTAATTTTATCCTGTTTATATTTCAGTATTTTTATTTTTATAATTTAATTTTAGTTTGCTTACCTCGAATCTTAATAACGCAAAAGCGTACAACAAAACAGTGCTAACTGGCAGATAGCAATCTTTTGCAACACGGTATTATTTTTCGCGTTGAGCGATTTTTGGTAGGGGCATAACTTATGGTTCACATCACCGAATATAATAGAGCCCATTCCAAAAACATTTTTTTTATGTAGGGCAACATGTAATCGATTTGTATATTTATTTCTTATAGGACCTTTTTCTTGTTTCAGATAAGGATACGAAATAATGTTTGATGTTGAAATTGACCGTCACGAAAACTGAAATTTCAAAAATATACATTCATAGTAATAAATTTAGGGACTTAAACATAGGTCGGTGTCGGTGATTTTCAGGGCAATTTTTTATTTTAAAATAATATTTTTTCCAAATTTTGAAGTTTTTACTTCTATCGGTAGCCCCCACGACGTCAAATTTCTTGTTTATTTATAGTTATGATAATTTTAATTTTGATAAACCAACCTATTCAAGCAATTTTAAGGAATTCTATGAAATAAAAATATTTAACTTTGACTTTAAATAATGGTAGTTACGTTTATTACAAACAATCGATTTAGTTTTTTTTGTATTAAGGACTAGGTAATCTAGATATTAGATATGTTATTAGATGTGATATGTTTTTAGTTCACGTTTTTGTAGTTTTGCCTTTCAACTTTGTAAATACCACAAACTAATCTAAAATGTAAAAAAACAATGTTTCCTTAACAAACGCTCAGAAATGGATGTTAAGTTTAAAACTTTCTGAACTTCTTGAAATTCGCTCGCATGTTGGTTAACGAGATTTAGGCAATAATAGGTCTTTTACCTATGAATTGTTCTGCAGTACTGGCTATTTCAAATCGAAATTTTTTTTTGGTTCAGAATTCTAATTTCAATTTTATTTTAAAAATATTGATTTCTTCTATAAAAAGTAGTCGTTTGTTTATTGATTATGTTTTCATCGCATTTGAATCTTTTTCGTCATCATGGATACGTTAAAAATTCTAGTAATTATAGAATGTGTGTACCGTCGTAGCAGCAACGCGGCACCAGCGGCACGCAACATCAAGTAAGTTTACGGAGCTAATACTAGAAACCAACGCACCACCTGTTATTGGTTTGCCCGCTTCCGTTATGGAAATTTCGACCTTAAAAATGAACCTCGTGGTCGTCCGAAAACTTTGGTCGACAATAGCGAAAAAAAGCGATTGAGGAAGCTAATAATACTCAATTTACGACTGAATTGGCAGCAGCTTCTGACTTTAGCTTCGAAACAATATCGGTCCATTTTCGACGCAAATGGACCAATATTGGCAAGGTAAAAAAGCTCGACAAATGGGTGCCCCACGAACTCAATGATCGCTAGCGCAAAGTACGCGTCGAGACGTGCTTTGCACTGCTCAACAGGTACACAGACGAAGGAATTTTGAACTGCATTGTTACCTGCGACGAAAAATGGATTCTGTTTGACAATCGCAAGCTCTCAGCAAGTTGGTTGTATCCTGATTCAGCACCAAAACAGTGCCCTAAAAGAAAACTTACCCTTAGAAAAGTGATGGTCACTGTTTGGTGGTCTAGCGCCGGTGTGATTCATTACAGCTTCTTACCAAACGGAATGAGCATTACTGCAGATGTGTACTGTGAAGAACTGAACACAATTATGGAGAAGCTCGCACATCTCCAACCAGCCTTCGAAGAATTTGTTGCCTCCCGTCCAGCTGATTTTTTCAATAAATGCATCAATAAACTGCCACTGCTACTTTGAGAATAAAAAATAAAAAAATAAGAATTGATTTTTTTTATATAAAACGGCAATTTATATGTTTAATTACACTATTGTGTTATACTACTCGTGATCGTATTGTCACATTTATACCCATTATAGAAAAATAGAATTATCATCTGATAATAAAGAAGAGTAAAATTGTTTCATCTTGGTTTCTGGCAATACTCGTAGAATTTTTAAAGTCTTAAGACCTTTTAAAACGACATTGTCATTGTCTAAAGTTTTAACTTTAAATGAGAAACTTTTCCATTGTGAGTCATGAACAGTTAGATTTCTTTCTCAGTTATTATTAATGATTAAATTTAAATTTTAGCTCTTTCAAGCAGGGTGAAGCAAACCAAGCCAAAGAGTTCTCGAGAACTTTTCAAAGTACAGCTATAACTTAAGGTTTGGTACAAGTGATGACATTAAACATTATTAAATTAATTTTCGTTTAAAGTTCAACAAAATTTTACCGTCCGTAAGCAAGACGAATCGTTTTTTGATTATAGGAACCGGGCAGATATCATTAGACAGACCAGAAAACCAGAATAATACAAATATTAAGCAGAATGAAATATTAGTAAGTGGAGGTTTTTAGCTATTAATTAGCATAAACGAGTTTCTGATTACAGAAATTGCGATAAGAGAGTAAATAAAGTCGTCAAGAAAGCGGTGATAGCCGGGAAAATACTTCTAATATATTTACTCACTGCTCTTTTCATAGCATTTCAGATAGGATGACCTATTGGTTAAATAAGAGACAGATACCAAAATTCTTAACAAAAATAAATCCGGGCAGATGTACTAAATTACTCTTAAAATTAGCTTCATATTTGCATTTTGTCCTATTATTGAAAACACACCTAAATGACTCCATGAACTGTAAAGTAAATCAATGCCACTCAAACTGAATCCTTGATTATAATCATAATTAATGAATAGCTTGCTACTTTTCGCTCATAAATTGTACCAAAAGTTTAAAGACAATACAAAATTTAATTAAAGTTTAGTCTGGATAGTTTATTGGTTCCTTGCAGAGGTTTCGTTTTATAAGGCTAAAGCTCCGTCTTTTCTTCACTTCCGTAGATTTTTAGCTGTTCACTTACTAACTTTGAAATAGGCAATAATGAAGACTGGTTGGCTGCAGATAACAATTTATACTTTTTTTTGGATACTTTATACGTGAGGATGTTGCGATACGTTTAGAGCCATAGTTGCACGAATTTGAAACATTCAACAGCCGGACCTGGCTGCAATAAGATATAGAAACTTAATAATAATTTACTTTGTACGTATGTACGTTCGAAGAAATGTTTCCAAACAAATTTATTTCTCGCAGAGGAATTCGAGAGGATATTCCATAGCCTTCGAGGAGCACTGACCTTACACCTTTTGTTACACTTTTTGGGTATCTTAATAAATCAACAACAATATCCTAATTAAATAATAATAATAATCATTTATTTCAGGCTGTATAGACCCATAGATATCTATATCTTATTTAATTAATACATTAATCTAAATATACATACTAAAACATTGTGTTAGTAAATAAAACTTAAAACTACTACTACTTGTGCGGTTTGTTGGTACTTGTCAGCGGAAGCGACGGAATACCTCACCTTGCGGCCAAAAGCTTTCATCTAACACCTGGTGCAGATAACAGTTGGGTACTCGCACCACGAACGCCTTGAAGGTGACTCAAGCAGCTGCACTCTCGGCGCATAATTAAGCTTCTGGCGCACGTACTTGGCGATCTCTTCAGCCTCAGTGGTGTAGTGTAGGCGAGAAATGTATACCAAGGTGTTTGGCGCAGCGGCACGTACCTTTATGTTAGGTTCCACATGGGGCCTTTCCACAGCAATTCTTAGTGCTTCGCGATCTGTGCTTTCTGCTTTGCACAGTCACGAAACCTTCTTCATCAACCCGAATCTTTGCCTTTATAGACAGGGGCTTAGCAGGTAGAGTGCAAGGATGCTCGTAGACACCTTTGGGTTAGCAGGTCGCGAAAACAGAACATCCACGAAGAGATAGCCACGCTCCCCCGCAGTTTGTGTTAACGTGTTTTCATAAATTTACGTAGTCATTTGGTGGAGTGCCAACGACATCAAGGACCATATCTAGATGTAATTTAAAAAAAAATGCATTATGTATTTGTTACGTTAAATAAATGATCAACAAAATACAAATTTATGTTTTAAAAGTGCAAAAATGTCTGGCCCGCTCCGTATTTAAAAAAATATTATTTTCGGGTCATAGCAGCCACAAGGGTTTAGGTTTTAAAGTAAACTGAACTACTTTCTAGAATTCTTAGGGATCACATCGGGGCCCCTTTCTTTATTATAATTATGTATATGTACAGTCAGCAAAATCGTATCGTCAGGCTCAACCAAACGTGCTCCATGGCATAGTGTTCTATTAGCAATAATTATTAACCTTTGTGGAATTTGACATAAACATTAAAACTCTTAGAGTTATCCTTTATTTGTCGGGATAGACAAACTCCCTACAGTGTTTTTTAATAACATTTCATATGTTTCTTAACATTCAACATTTGTTATATCTACGTTCATGATGAAAACAGAAAGCAAAAATGTTTTATTATGCCATCTGCAGTTTATTAAACCTCAGACGACTTTTGTAAATTTTCTTAATATTTAAAATAAATAATAAAAAACAATTGCTATTGAATGTCTCCGTATCTATACATTGATTTAGTTCAAAATAATTATGGATCTAACTTGTTCATTAATTGATCTTGTTTTAGTTCTTATACCACATTTTCAGACATCGATATATTTCATTTATCTCTGAACAGGTACAGAAATCAAAATAATTTTGCTTATTTCATTTTCATAAATTATAAAATTATATAATTTTGTTATTAAGGTACAGCACGTGGTCCTAAATAACATGTTGTCATTCCAGAACATTCAAATAAAACCTTAAAAAATTGTTAAGTAACTTCTCCTTTCCAAGTTTTGGACAAAGATAGATTCACAATATCTTAGTCAAAATCATTGTGACTATAAGTGAGTGCACAGCAAACATGACCCAAAAAATCTGTACATAGTAAAAACATAAAACGAAGCAATATCCATGATAATTTCATTAGCAACATTATTCATATACTCCGGTAACAAGATATATTTTTCATTTGGAACCGTCTGAGGAACACAATAGTGCCTTTGTGGGGAGTCTAACGAGAGCCTTCTATCGGATGCCTTTACTCGCTTACACTTTGTGAAACTTTAGCTCGACTCTCGAGGAAACGACGGCTATCAAAGTGGGTACGATGCGTTTAATGTACTCTCAGGTTTGTTGTACAAGATTGAAGTGAAGTCAATTTGTGTGTCCACATTTAGCTATTATACTAATAAGCAATTTAAAATATGTCTGTAATTGTATTCGCTTGAATACACCATTTTGCATTATCTCTACGTAGTATAAAACAAGGTCGCTTCCACCGTCGTCTGTGTGGTTTTCACCAATAGATTCGATTCAAGAGGAAGGTTTATATTTTCATATCGTTTTGTGTTAATTTGTATAATGATATGACGATAATTGTTCACCACATTAGTATCTACATTGCACCCGTGCGAAGCCGGGGCGGGTCGCTAGTAAATTATAAATTCTGTTGCATATTTTCACATTTTCTAGAGTAAAATGACATATTTTCTAGTTAAATCAATAAAAATGGTTTCCCCGTAAAAAAGACAAACCGTATATTAAACCAAATTAATAAAAATGCTCAAAGGTTTTCATTACAAGTACATTGTGAGTGTATGATACACGATATCTTCGCTAGTTAAGTACATCATTTTATTATAATTTTTAATTGTTTAGGTTTTTTTTTCTGGCATGATCCAATATATATAAATGTTTATGGAACAAATGATTTTATTAGAAATTGCTTTTTTTTAGTGGCGAGGTGGAAGATGTCCGCCCTTGGGGAGGCAAAGGAGTCTGTCGGACTCTTACCGACTAAAAACCACCCCGGTGTTCCGCTACTTGCCTATGATCGGGGGAGCGAGAATCACCATTGCATTCTTCCTCAAACCCCGATAGGCATTGACCCGTCACACCCTAGATGGGCCCCGTCACCCGGTACATTAGGTATTGCCTTGTTCCAACCCCTTATAGTGTAGTTTAACTACCATTTCAAAGAATATCTGCAGTATACAACAAGGAAGGCAAATAGTACATGTATAACTTGTTAATTAAGTTGTCACATAATTAAGAAGTAAAAAAACCTATTCATTGACTCCGAAAAATGTTGAATTAAAATCATTCAATGTTCATATTTCATATGCATTCATCATACCAGAAATGATAATATTTTTCATAAGATAATCCTCCAGATTTCAATTAAAATATTGTGACACAATTTACAAACTTTGTCAAACAAAACTCTGAATACACAAAACCAAAAATACTTTTAAAATAAAAAGTACGACACGAAAATAAAATAGAAGAAAAAATATTCGAAACATCTGTCGCAGACATAACACGGGGACGCAAAATTTCGCGAGAGTACAAATTTATTCTGTCCCTAAAAGAGTAAATTACATGAAATATTGTCACAGCCAAATGTTCGCTCAAAGTTTCACAGGAAACAAATTGGTATTTTCTTGCAAGAAACCATGGATACGAACAACTTCGGTTGAGTTCTCTAACTTTAGATCATGGGTTTGATTGTTGGTGGTGATATTTTGATTACAAACCCTTTCTGTTATTTAGTGATTTGTGGTGACATTTTACTGTTCTCACTATTTAAAATTATAATCTTCAATTAGTTGCCTGACAGTAGCTACATTTTCCTCAGTGATCGCAGTTGAGAGCCAACCTTCACGAATTTCGTCATGGAGTTATAAAAAATCGTCGCAAAATCTTTTCGCGTTAATTCCATTTCTGCTACGGACGACGAACTTCATTCAACTTGTGATAAAAAAACAGTTGACACTCGATTTGCGGCCATTTTTTTTTACATCAGTGATTGAGTTTCTTATGTTTAAAAAATTATAATGTTCTAAATTCAAACATTTATGAGCGGCCAGGAGCGCAGAACTTTCAGTGTGCCCTATGTACAGGTTATTGTTAGCCACATGGGAGTAAAGGGAGAGCACTAAGGCCTTCATTTTCATTAAGCATCTGGGTGTACTAGTCCGTTAACTCTTGTTTGGAAACTTACAATATAAACGTTCGTTTGTGGTATTCATAGTTATTAAAGATATAATAACAGGGCTGTAAGAACGTTTTCAGTGGGCCGTTATGGGGTGGGATTCAGGCCCGGGTCCATAGTTCTTTAGGGTTACTTCAGGCGCTTCACAACGCAGCGCCATTTTTCGCCAAGTTTCGTACAATTAGAAAACGACTTAGGTAAACAGTTGAGAAAGGAATAAAAGTAAATAGCAGGCAATTAACACGCAAAAGAAATATGGGAAATATAAAGTCACTCAATATTTTTCTCAACATACACTATGTTAAAAAAAATGGCTCGTGACTAAGTGGTAACCGAGTCGGTTAGCACATTACAAAGTTAAGTAATACTAGCCAGGTCAGTCCAGGATGGGTGACCATTATTCTTAACACATTGAGATCCCCCCGTGCCTCGAATAGCACGATAAACCGTTGATCCCGGGTGCCATACGAATATCCGTGGCATTCGGGTAGTTGGAGCCCTAAAAAGTCCGACAACCTGGTCAACTACAGAACTTCGATATCGCCTAGTCAAGTACTAGGCGATATCGAAGTTCCGAGTTTAGTTCGAAGGTTATGGAGGTCTGATGGCAGTCGCTTCACGTAAAATATCAAAGTTCGGCCGTATCGTAGTTAGACCGAAAGCCGACCCCAATTTAGTTGCGAAAAGGCGCGGAGGAGGATGATGGTACTATGTTAAAAATCAGACAGGTTCATTATTATTATATAATATTCCATTAAAACAATCTATGTATTATAAGTGCACTTTTGCAAATAGTACAAGTATAAATAATATAGATTTAAAATAGTATTTACAAATATGATACTTGCATAAAAATATCACATGAAAATAAAGCAGAGCCACATCTATTTAGGTATATAAAACTTAAGCCATTATGTCTGAATCACTGAATGTCAAGACAAACTTTTAATAATCTTAACCTGTCAGTTGGAAAGACACTATAATATCGTTAACAAGGATCCTCTTTTTTTAATTTTGATTGAAATTACTTACGTTAACTGCCATGAAATTTTGATACAAAATAATTTTATTATAATAGTCGCTCGGTAGCTGTACGAAATAATAGGGTATTAATTAACATATTTGTTAATACAAAAGTCATATTTTTAAGCTTTCATTTAGAATTGCTTTAGTCAACATGAAAAAAAAAATTGAAATTCAAAAATAAACAATTTAGTAAGGTATATTGTATTGTTCTAATATTGACATAATCTTAGCATTTATATCCTATAGCTTTATTAGTTAGTGGTGAAGCTAATAAAAGCGTGTTATAAATTTAAAATTTAAAACACCCCGACTCGAAAATCCCTTCAATGATTAGAAAGGAGCTGATAATCTTAAAACGACTAAACAGATTTTTTTTTGAATTATATCTAAAAACACTCTCCATCAAGTCACCTTTCAAACAAATAAAAATGCACTTAAATCGGTCCATTATTTTGGGAGCTACGATGCCATAGACAGACACACAGACACACAGATACACACAGTTACACAGATACACAGACACGTCAAACTTATATCACCCCTCTTTTTGTGTCGAGGGTTAAAAACGGATGATGAAAGGCTGTTACATATTGCTATGCAGTGAAATGTTTCTTATTTAATTTAACGTTTAAGTAGTTAATGATAGCATTCCTCCACCACCTCCACGTATGCTATATTATATCATCGTGTGCTTAACACTCTTGGTGTCGCAAACGTTCACAGGTTGCGGTGACTTCCAACCTTAGCTTGCTTTCCATCTTGACTATGATTGTGCAAGCAAGTCATGTGTACATGTTCAAATAATAATAACTAATGTAAAAGGAATAGTTAGCGTGAAAATAACACGTACAAATGTTATACTTCCAAATATCAGAGATAATAATTTCGTACGTGAACTTACTAACCAAAATACACTTAAATGCAGTAGTATATGAAACCTTGTGAAACCGCAATCAGAATCTAGTTGTCCATATAAAATTAAATTTCACTTCCCACTGACTGCCGCGTAAATATTTGAAGAGGACAGTGTTATTTCAAAGCTCGGTATTACCGTAATTACCGGGAATCCCGCAGACTTCGTGCCGTCCCTTGCCTCGAAATAATGAGGGTGTATTACTTCAACTAAATATACCTGGAATATGAATATAGATTTGGTAATAAAAGGTAAATAGAAGGTTTTGCTTGTTTTCATGCCAAAGTCAGTTGAGAGTAGAATAATGGGTAACGATGTTTTATGCCTTCTATAGGAGTGTATATCAGCGATAATGTTGCTGCTGATAAGTTTTACCTGCCTGAAGGTTGCTTTCAATTAAGTCGGTGCCGGTGTGGTGTTGTTTTAATGCTAAAGTCAGCTGAGAACAAAATCATGATGAAATATGTTTTATGCTTTATGTAGGAGAGTAAGACAGTGGTGATAATTGTGCTGCAGATCTGAATCATGTCAGAATCACCATTGTTGAAGGAACGACCGTAATATCCTACCAACACAAAGGATAGTCATTCTCCAAGACAGATAATCTCTTCAGCATCTCTTTTCCTAATATTGCCCTTTACTCTCGCTATGTAAATAATTGATGTTCGTGAAGATTTCGTAGTAAAACTAAGAACTAAATAAATGAGTCACTGAGTAACATCTACGTCGTACGGCACATCACTTTGTTTCAAAAGTAACTACGTAACAAAGGCACAACAAAACAGTAATAATTTCAGTATCTTGCTGTAGAAACTTGAACTTTATATTGAAAACTTAAGAGTTAATATAACTGTAAGATTATGTTGGTGTCTAAAAAAGATTTCATCATCTCAAAGAAGACTACATTAGCTATTAAATTTGTTCTTGTGTTATGGAGAATTTAGTCAAAGATAAAGAAAACTTATAATGTAATATCAGAAATATTGCACACTTGCCAGAAATGTGATTACAGTACGAGTATGTTTATTCAAGCAGTGTTTTAACATCACTTACATATTTAGTTCCGACAGTCACTAACAAATTTAAACATAATTTTTACAGAGCTCTATCATTTGTCCTTGTAAGCATAGATCCCAGATACCAAAGTCTACTTTAGTCTAGAATTCACTGTTCAGAGGTCATTTTGAACAGTATTCTCGATTAACCTTCGTCTTGGTCTTTACGTCACAGGGGCGAGGATTTTTCGGTGGTCTTTGTTTTATCTGGCAAAATATTAGATCTATCCAATTTCAAGTTTTTTCTATGATAGTACATCGTTTTGATTATAAGTGTGTGTGTGATTTCAGCGTATGTAAGTTGGATGTATTGTATTCTAGATTAGAGCTAGAAGTTCTCATAGATCCACTTTCTTGTCTATGTTTTTTCAAGGAAATATTATTCTTTATTATAATAATTTAAGGTGTATTTGTTCTGAGAAATATTAAAGCTATAGTTCGTTCTACTTTAACGTCATTTATTCACGTCCATTCTTCTATCGATAAAACTAGTGAACGAAGTCAGCGAAGCGAACACTTTTAACAGATCCCACTGAGATTCCTTGAACAAAGTTTAGAGAGCGCTTGATATCGTCAAAGAGATATTCTTTGTCTTTTGAACACAGTTTGACGTTGCAGTCTAAGCTACAATATAATGGGTTATTGAAATAAATTGACAATTTTCAGATATTTTACCATCTATCACAATAGCATGTTTGTACGTCATCGTTTGCATGATAAGTAAGTAATTATTGACTGTATTTTCTTATTTTCTAAGATACATGAGGCCTATTTGTTAATTTTGTTACATACATGAGGCTTATTTGTTATATATTAAGGAGGATATAATATGAATAACACTCACAAAAGATTTTTATATTATTTGTAATTGACCACGCAGTTATATATATGTAGAACGTGTTGCAAAAAGGTGTGGCAATATTTTAGGACTGTATAGCAGCCCCGTGAATAGCGCTTAGTGCTAACAATTGCAAAATTTGTGGTTTTTAATGAAAGAAATAAAGAAAATGTTTATTTTGGCAACATAAACAATTTTGCAGCTTTGATTATCGTCAGTGCCAAAAACGGACCCAATTCAGCATTGTGTCAGACGAAAGCCTGACGCTAGTTTTCAATTGGGCCCAAGTGACGCTATGCGTAAATCTAGTTGCAGACCATAATTATTACTCTATATACAAGGGCAACATACACAATAATTATTACTATACATACAAGGGTAACATTAATTAAACAAAAATAACAAGACAAATAACACATAAGCAGACCATTCTAATATCATACATTTATTTGACTGGCCTGTTGGTCTAGTGGTTAGTGACCCTGACTGCTAAGCCAGAGGTGGTGGGTTCGATTCCCACCCAGGACAAATAATTGTGTGATGAGCACGATCATTTGTTCTGTGTCTGGGTATAGTTTATCTATAATATGTATGTATTTAGAAATATATAAGTATGTTTATCAGCAGTCTGGTTACTATAGTAAAGGCTCTGCCTAGTTTGGGATCAGACAGCCGTGTGTGAGATGTGTGAAGTTATTATTATTATATTATTATTTAATATTATTAATATACGTCCTAATATTATAATTTAATGCAAATAGTTTATTTTTAAACAGACTGAAAATGAAAATTTACAGATTTCTTCCTTCCAGAATCGTTTTTTTTTCAGGCTAATTCAACTATTTTTTGGCCATACTTAACGTTGGAGAGCCATGCTTCGGCACGTATGGGCCGGCTCTACCGGAGTGATACCACGGCCTCACAGAAAACCGGTAGTAAAGCAATGCTTGCATTTCTTTTCGCCGAGTGAGTGAGGTTACCGGAGGCCCTGACCCTTCCCTCCCCTCTCTCCCCTTCTTCCACCTTTCCCCTACTCCTACCTTAAAGGCCGGCAACGCACTAGTGACTTTTGAGTTGCAGGTGCCCATGGGTGGCGTGGCGGTAGTCATTTATCATCAGGTGACTCGTCGACTCATTTGCCCCCTATGCCATAAAAAAAAATACCATAAATTTTTTTAACAAGTTGTATACGTTTAAATGTCCATTGTCCATTAAACTTATCATGCATTCTTTTTTCGCTGATACTTTTAGATAGCAAGCCACTATTTTAGATAGCAAGCTACCTAGGTTATTGTGAATAGGAAGAAATTCATTCTAGATGGATACCCAACTGTAATTTTGATATTCCAAAATTAAAACGCCTTACGCACTTCAAAAATGGTATTCAAAGGTTTCGCTATAAAGGGTACATTTTAATCATACAAGGATTCTAGCCAGTGACAGGAGTGAGATATTAAAGTAAAACAAAACACTTTTGTTCGCCCCCTACTCGTTTCCCCTTTTGCGTCGCGTGTGTAATTACTTGTTATTTTTTTTGCATCCGCCATTTTTGAAGGCGCCATGATAGTCTTTTTGAACGTGCCGTATATTTGCACATTGTGCTGTTTTTCGCCGCTCGGTGTTGAATTCCATGTCAGGTGTTCAAGGATTTTCACAGAGGAGTTCTAAAGTTAAGGTTTCATTATCATGATAGCAATCTTCATCAAAACAAAAGAACGAACAGTAACAAACTAATTTCTTTTTGCAAATGAGTATTTATTGACACTTAAATATCTATCTAAATTCTTCGGCACGTATGGGCCGGCTCGACCGGAGTGATACCACGGCCTCACAGAAAACCGGCAGTGAAATAATGCTTGCATTGCTTTTCGCCGTGTGAGTGAGGTAACCGGAGGCCCTAACCTTTCTCTCTCCCCCTCTTCCCCTACTCCCGCTTTAAAGGCCAGCAATGCACTTGTGACTCTTAAGTTGCAGGTGTCCATGGGCGGCGGTAGTCATTTATCATCAGGTGACCCGTCTGCTCGTTTGCCCCCTGTACCATGAAAAAAAAAAACATAAAATTATGTGATTAATCATTTTCATGACAGATTATAGCAGTACATTTATGTTTTTATAAAGTAAGTACTCGAAGAATGTATCGGTATCAGTGCTCAAATAACAACCTTTCCAAAACCTTTGATTGAGTAAACAAAGGTAGCTTATATAGACATCAGGCGAGCTAGCCTTCGCAAGTGATCAGCTAATCTTTTGCAGAGTAATGGTGCGGAATGAAGGCTACGGTTGCTTTGTAAAGTGGTTTACTCACTAGCCCTTATGTTTTATTTCAGTTTAAGCTTCCTGCATCGTTATATATAAAAGAAATGTAGTAGATAAGTCAGAATAATAATAAAACAAAAGTCAGAAAGTCAGAAGTTCCAAAACATTTTTAATGAAAAATAAAATGATCGTAATCGCGTGTGTGCTTTACGAGACCCTACTAGTTTTGGGCCCAATAGTAACCTTATATCAAGGACACGGACATTGTTATTTTAATATATTTATATTGTCCCAGGTTGGTCGGGTCCCACAATGCAATAGTTAGACAGATATGGAAAAGAACCAGGCAATTAAAAACTCTCATTAAAAACTCAAATTTATCTCTACTTTTTACTTAAAATGATTGAAAATACAAATTATAAAAATAAGTAAGGTTAAACAAAGCGCCATACCATAACTGCATACTAAGTTGACCTGCTTGAAGTTCAGTTTTGGAGACGTGCATGTTACTGTTGAGTGACTGAGAAGTATGCCTGTGGCCCTTTTCCCGTATTCATTAGCTTCAGTGCCTTCTGTCAACCCGAGAGCAGGTACTTACTCGGCTCTTACAAGGTCTAATAGATGCAAAAAAATTCGTTTAGACTCCATTTAGTGTTAACTTCACTCCGATCAAATTATAATGAGTTTGAAAAATATTATTATATTAAATTGTCAGAAGTAAGTTTTAGAGTCTGCTAATAATACTACAATGAGAATAACTATTTCATCTCGTATGAGGAATAAACTTGATAAATTGTATTATTTTTCGTTAATGTATACAGCCCTTTACAAAGGTTCGTACCACTAAGTAATGATCGCTCTGGGAAATGAAACGTAATAATTTTACCGGAGTAAATTAAACTTAATATTATTTTATGACGTTATTAATTAAAGAACATTAACTAGTCCTTAATTAGTAGTATGACTTATCTGAATATTTATATCCTTAAACCGCCTGAGATACCAGGAAAGCAACCCTTTCAATAAAAAAGTAAATCAGGGATATTTATTTTTTCCTGATGGTAAAGCGCTTACGTGCCGTCCTCTCCCATGAAACCACTGATGATTCTATACATCAACCGCAAAAGAAAAACACTGTACTAATAATGTTATCCAACCATGGCCTTCTATTGGAAGCAGGAACTGGAAAAATCGAGCGGTGTTAATTCGAACTTAAATTTGCTGTGCTGCTTTTGCTGTAAAGTATCTTTAAAAATATAAGCCCTACGGAAATTAAATATAATTTTTGCAGAAGGCATTCATGTATATTGTCGCAGATGGATTGTATAATTCGCTGATCTACAAAACAGTTAGTTGTTTTACAAAACCGCTCCGTTTTGTAAAATTACTAAATGACGTTTATCGGTTTTTCGTAATAACTGAACCTTAACACGTAGTTTATCAATGCAGCGGTTCAAAGATTAGAGTTTCTGTAAAACACCGTAAAATGAAACGTCAGATTGTAGACTTTAGTTCTTAATGTTGTCGTTCGTGGCTCTGTATAATAACAAAAATAATGGCCTCCGAAACAGTAATATGAGTGAAAATTACCCTAATTCAAGTAAAAACAGAAATTTTAAGGACAATTTCATAAAAAGTTATCAAAGTTTTAAAGTTGTTGGTTAACTTTATCATATCTATAAATGAATAGTTAATAATTCTCATTCATTAACCGACTTCAAACAAGAAGGTTATTTTCATAGTAACCCTGTAATGATAATATAATAGGTAAACATCTACCTTCATTAATAGTTTGTAGCAGTAACTATTTACCCATTTTTCACTACCATAGACCAAACGCACAATGCAAATTTTTTAAACATAACGCAAAGTTGATCTAGCTCAATTTTATTCAGCTGTTTTGTTAAACAACCAATGAAGTTCATTTGGCACATATATGCATACACATAGGAACCACAGGCAAGAATACCTTTTTATTCAAGATATATTGCTATTTGGAGTACTCAGAAATTCTTTGTCATATTTATAGAAAAATCCATCAAAAATGACAAAGAAAGAAAGTCTTTTAATATGCTAAGCAACACTTAGAAGATACATCAACAACTCAAAATAAATAGTCATGAATCTTAAATTCAGCACGTTGGGTATAAACCCGTATAACCCGAAAGGGGTTTCGTGTTATGAAAACATCACTTTCATTATCCCACGAATTGCAGTTTCCAATACTTGGCAAGCAGACATAATCAAGTTTTCGACGAACGATAAACACAGACATTTGCAAATAGTCCATTTATGAAATTGTTCGATGTTAATCAGCAATATTTGATCTCTTTATTTGTAAGAGTAAAATGCTAATTATTGATTCGATAAAGTGATATTGAATTGAATCGGAATACCGAGGCGAGACAAATTGATTTGTAATAATGTAACGAATACAGGTATTGATCAAAGGATTGTTCGCACATACGTTCAGATTAATAATTTTGATAAACATAATACTTATGGATTGTCACGTTTTACGTGACGCCATATGAATAAAATTTCCCCCGATATATTCAATTTGGCGATATTTTCGGGAGTCGTGTGTGGAATCATAACGTGTGTAAATGTTGGTTTTATACAAATGTGTCACATGTTTTATTTTTTCAAAAACAAGGTTCTCTGAAACTAATACCTTATCAGAAATGGTTTTTTTTACTTACAATAAACAGAACTATTCTGTAGTTAAGAATTCGAAATTGATGCTCTATTCATTCTAAAACAGCACATGGCAGAAGTCCAAGGGTGTCACTGACGGGTTGCTGACACTTAGGACGGCATGATAATGTTAGAAACAGTCTCACCACCGCTTATGTAAACTATGAAAATCACTAACAGTAATGTTGTTCGTACCTCAATCAGCACTCAAGTGATTGTTGTCAACATATAATTCATTCTTAGCCTTTTAAACCCCACTTTATCAATATTTATCAACCGACCAATAGCATTGTTTCACCGGTATAACTAGTCATAATAACGTCTATTAACTCATTTTTATTAAATAGTGAACTGTTTTATCATCAAATAAAAAAGAGTTTTTGACGTGGCGACAACAAAAAACCTTCCACCACTCAGTTTGCTGAAGGTCTTCCTCTCTCTAGAATAGTTAGGTATCTAAAATCGCAACTGTTAAAAAAACTATGCCATTGCTGACAGCTGCAGCGCAGGGAATGCGCTGGAAACATAAGGTGACAAGAAGTGATAAACCTTAAGAGTATGCTACACGTGTTCTTTAGTCGCAAGGTGGCAGAAAAGATTGAATTTTTGACTGATACAAGTTCTTTCTGCGACTCTTAACTATTGTAGTCGCTGGTACTCGTACCTTCCCAAACGATAATATTGAGCAATCAGTATAAGTTTTATTAATAAAAAAAATAGAACACAGTAAACGTTTTTTTTTGTTCCAATATATTGATTAAAGTTATTCCAAATGTTTGATTTGTAAAATAGTACTAAATTAAGTTAGGTCATATTAAAATACAATATTCTCAAGCTATGATCACACTCGAATGAGACATGTCTCTAAAAAACACATGGTAAAATATATCATTGGAGAAGTATTTTCGGTACATTTTCCCGACACACATACGAGATGTTTGCCAAATTTATTAAGCGGTCGGGTAACTCAATTTTATGGGTGAAACGAGTTTTGGAGGGAAACCCCTCACGAAATTGGCTTTTCAAATTATCAGGATATAAGGATTGTAAGAAAAATTGTCATTGTTAGCGTGTGCGCTCTAGATGTCGGGATAACTTGACACTTTTTATGTCTTGGAAATTATACTAAAATAAATAACAAAGACATTCAAAGAGAACAAGAAGAACAATTGGGAAAAGGGCAGGAAGATGAAAGTTCAAGAAGAACAAGATAATTAATGATTTCTAATATCGAGTTTGATATTTAAATATAAATCAACTAAATTATTGGTCAAATCGTAGGTTAAAATACCAGTGCGTACTGTATAGCACATGTTTCTTATATTCACAAACGCTGGAACGAGTTCTTTAGTGATCATTAGTAAATATTTTTATGTTAGATGGCTCGAACTTTCTGGCAACAGCCAGTTCGAGATACAGAAATGCGTCCCTGATCTGCTCAAGCAATATCCCTTTCCTTCTATTGCTTTCCGTTCTTATCTACCTTTCCTTTCAATGTACACAACCAAGTTTTATATCTACATTCTAAATATTAGACCTACACTTTGGTATCGGAACTATTTGTTTAAAAACTAAAGATCGAGATAATTAAATTGTGTTGTTCTTTTCTCGCAACTTATATGTATATCTGATAAAAAGTTTTGAACTACGATTATCTAAGCAAAATTATTTGGTGGTGTAGAATTATTCTCCGACTGTAAGATGCCCTTGATTTTTTTAGAATGCAGTAGAGTAGAATTTACTGTGCCCTGCCTTTATTTGTACCTGCCATCCGACCTTAAATATATTTATACATATATCCGACCTTATATATACTGTACCTTTTGAATCTTTCTTTCACGTTTATTTAGATTTACTGCTGATGAACCTTTCGTCAAATAAATTTATGCATTTGGCTCACTTGGCTAATGTTGAATGTTGTTTACATTTCGTTGATGTAATTTTTCTGTCTGAATGAGTTAGTTGTCGTGCAATATTAATATTAGATCCTTCATTGCCTGTCAGCGTTCACTAGAATTGTCTTACAGACGCAAAATATTTATTTATTTATATTTAAGAATAGTAGAATCAGGGGACAGGAATCAAAAGGAAATTGTAAGGAAAAGCGTATAACATTTTCGTCACAATGGTAAACTGGCAATTTTCAAAAAGCGAAAGACCAAATTTTAAGAAATAGGAATTATTTTCCTAATGCCTCGGAAAAATTGCGAAAAGCAGAAACTTACAGTAGTTCTGACCTGCATAAACTTGGGGCGCTTATTAATTTAATACATTTATAATTTATATTATTACATTTATTCGTTTTTTAATCTTTAGAAGAGGCGTTTGTTCAATGGCTGAGGCTGAGATGATAATTATGATGCTTTCAAGAATTCTAAAAGAATAAATATAATAGGAGCAAATATGTCTTTTAAATTAAGCAATTAACTATAATATTTCAATAGTTGTACAGTATATACCTACGTATATACTATTTAATTTTTTATTTTTATTTCTTTACTTAGAAGAAAATTATAGGTTATAACATGTTTACAATATATTGACGAAACTAACAAACATGAAAGCTAAAATGACTCCTTTGTGATTTTTCAAAATAACCCAAAATATTTTCTAAGCCTGGCCATGTTTGGAGGGCAAATAAAACCTAAAATCACATTACCTGGACCTGTATCTGACATTCTCCAAGTAGTATAACATCAAAAGGGGTTTCTTGAATTGAGGATCCTTTTAACTGAGCAAAACAGTGCGTAAGAAGTGGCGACCTAAATCAATTGAGGCCGAGAAAAATATATTGGGAACATCTTATATGATTACGGAGCCTGAAAAAACGTGGTTTTCTGTTAGGTGAAGAGGTAAGATCCTTTTTGTGGACATTTTTATAGCCAGATCTTCGTCTATACTAACATTATGTCTATAATAATGTTTTCACTGCTGAGAAGTAAAATCACATCTTAACCTAGTTTTTTTGGGTATCCACTTTGGACATAATTGGACCAAAACTACGTAATATCCCATAGACCTGGTATAGACTCGGTCTAATGTTGCTATTTCAGTTATATCAGAATAGTTTCTCACTGAACCAAATTTCGGACTGTATATTAAGAAATCGTTCAGACTAATTTGAGAGGTTTGTGTCTATCTTGAAATGTTAGATTGTTATGATTCGATTCGACTGAAAGATAAATGCCATGCCTGTTGCTATTCACGTGATTAACCTGTCATTTTGTATCTTGTTCGTCGTGTAACAACTAAAAGAAATTAGATTTTTCAATTTCCAGTAATGATGTTGTGAGAATTAAAATAGTTTTAATTACACACGTCTTTTATTTTACCTTGTGTCCTATTGTTGGGATGTAACCCTCGGTACTAAGATAATATAAATAAAAGAGGATATAACTATTCGCATGACTGACAGGAACATCGGAACAGTCACAGCCCATCTTGCGACACGCGCTAACTACAGCACTAATGAAGGGAAAAATTATTTGAAACGGACGAAATTCGCTTCGAGTATTTCTTTGTTCGATGTTTGCGTTGAGAGATGTTCTTTGAAATTGATATTTGTTTTGGGAAGTCGTACTGCAGGGATACATGGTTGGATGGAAATATTTTTCATGTAATAATATTAGATTTTTGTCGGAGTAACATAGTAGCTATGTCCCGCAGTTTCTCGCTTCTCAGTTAATATAGGCCACAGCGTCAGGTTTTATAACTTACAGCTTTTCTCAATAAACAGATAGGCAGACAGAGTATTAGTATAGATGACGTTTATTTTTATCACGGCTGCAGATTAGATATTTAAAATAAAGCTATTTCCATCTTACACAGTCAATACTTAAAATCTTTTATTAAATATTTACTGACAACTAGCAAAAATTTGTAAACAATATTTACGATTTCTACATTAAATAGATCCTATGGCGTAGAGGCTTTGCCCAGCATATTTTTGCACAATGTATTTCACTTTCAAAAAAACAGTAATCAGAAGTTATGTCGTTTTCTATTGTATAAATACTCGGAACATGTATATATATATATGTAATCTCGTTTTAAATTTCTATATAAACATGCCTTCCTAATATTAAAAAAAAAAAATTATATCAGGTAGAACAAGGTTTGGTTAAAGCAAGACACCACTGATTTACATTTTTTTTAGGAAAGAATCTATTTTTTATAATTAATTTAAGTTTGGAATTCTAAGCAAAATGAAGATATCGATTTCCACAGCAGCCAGTGTTAAAGTCACAAGTCTATACCTAAAACTTTTATACACTACAAAATATTCAAAACTATCATATAATAGTGCTAGCAAGCAAAATCAATAAAAGGGTATCTATTAACATCAATAATGATAAATGGTTGGCCAATATGATGACTTGCTAACGGGAACGTGGCGTGTCATTTTTCATGGAGTATTACATTTTATCGAACAACTTTTTTTCCTTCAAGTTTACTGCTTCATCACTGTGTAAAAATAATATTTTATTTATACCTATTTTTTTATAATAGAATTAACTAAATTAGTAAACACTTTTCATTTATTACACTTGCTAGCTTTTATCTAGTAACTGCACTTCTATTAATGTGTTATTAACAAGTATCACACAGTTACATTTTTTAAGCTACAAGATTTAGAGTACTTCATAGGGAGATGTGTAACATGAGAATTCTTCGTTACATTAGTGTAGAACCAACGTGTAGAAGTCACTTGAAAGAAATAGTTCGACAGATTTATCAAATTCTATTTCAATATTTGGAATGTTATAGTTGATGTTACTATTTGTTTAACTAGTTCAAATTCAAATTCATTTATTTGAAAATTCACATAATTCATTTTAATGTAATCAATTTAATTTAAAAAAAACTTGGCAAAATGCTGATTCTGCTCCACAGCCACACTGTTAGTGACACTTCTTTGAATACTTCTCGAATTTTTACTATTTTGATATTTTTCACTATAGTTATTAACATTGTTATTTCTTACGCATATTATTGAGACACATCCATTCACACAGTATGGAAATTTCTTTTCGTGTGAAAATCCTCACGGTTCATAATTTCATATGAGGTAGCGGTGAAGTGGTATGTCAGAATCGAACCGACTAAAACCATAAGTACCATAAGTTCACCATCATAAGTACGACTATTGCAAGAGATACTACCCGGGATACCCAGGGGTATACCTTAAGAAGAAAGCCTCTGGGAACCCCTGCAGACTTTGGCCACCTCTTGGTCAGTAAGCAGCTACACCGTGGAGTAAGGGGGCCTTGTACCCCCTCCCCCCGGTCTAACCAAGCGCGGAATTCAAAAATTGCTATAAAAGATTTAATTTAAAGAAATTATATTGATTTCATTTGATGAACTTATTATCTTTATCTATAACATTGATTTATTTTTGTTAGCTATTTTAAATGAGATAAAAGGATTTAGAAAAATGATTAAAGAATAATCTATAGAATTCTTTATATTTGATTTATAATGAACAATATTACAAAATCACCAAAGAAATCGTTAAGCAAATGCGATACAGTTGTTTGTTATGAAAAAAATTGATTCGTCAACTTACCACGCGGTCATAGACGATTACAGCACTCCCAATATCACCCTAACCTTAAAGATTTTCCGCACAAATAAGCAATATCGTAGTTTGTCCAAACACTTGTGTGCCAATAACCTCCACGTGTGAGCTCGTATTTCAATTTGATCGGGCACTTATTGCCCTCGAAAACCATATCATCCTTATAGAAAGTGATGTTCTATCAAGTCTGGAATAAGGTTTAATTTTGAGTGCGTCAATAACAGAAGTTTATCAAATATTTTCCAGCTTAGTAGATGAATTAATATCCGATGAAAATGACAAGTAAGATTTTGCTGATAAACACTTATGAATATTTATTTGTTGGTAAACAGTGCTATGTGTTTAGGGCGAGTTGTGATTTATGCGTCGAATATATTAATTATATTGGACGCAGATTTTATGGAACGTGAATGGCTCTATCAGAAAGTAATATACAAACGCAGTAGTTTAATATTTAAATATTAAACTCCTACGTTGTATATTGCTTTCTGGTATTCTTGATTTTTGTTATATGAATGTATATTTTGCCAGGCGCTTCAACATTTTGACATTTAACCTATCTTCTGCCCGTTATAGATACTTCTCTAGCTATAATCTACAAATTCTCTCATCACAAGATTTATTTTGTAGTAAAATCAAAATCATTTATTTTAATTAAACCCATTATAGGTATTTTTGAATTGTCAGGAGTAGTAGTCAGTCAGACTAAGTCAGTCGTGAAGCTAATTGCCTGTTCCAATAAGGAGATCCTGAGGAGAAGAACAGGCAAGAAACTCCAAGGACACTCTTTTTCAACATCTTTTTTACAACTCTTTGGTTACATTGCTTACACATGTGCAAATTAAATGTGATGACAATGTAACGTATTGTTCTAAACTAGAAACAGTCGCGCAAACTACTACTATATGTAAGTAATAGCAGTTCAGCGATGACCAGCCCCAACCAACAGCACTCGTTCACGAGCACGACGCACGCGCCAGCCATCATCCACTTCAACCATATCAAAAGGAGCCGAACGACCCGACACATACGCCACCATCGGCAAAAGTAAGAGTAAAAAGTACTATTAGCGTAACCAAACTATAATTAGATAAAATATAAAATACATATTACAAGTCTCAATTTCGAATATCGTCTAATACATTTTCATTTTCAAACCTAATACTTACACACATACTATATAATTCCATATAGTGGAAATCACACATTCATGGTACAATCAACGCCGTGCCGTTCCGCGTCGCCTCACTAATTGTCATCAATTACAGCCAGCATATTAATTTGTCGGCTTCCCTATCGTATAAACATACATACGTATTCGGTAGAAGCCTTACTTAAATGCAGCATCGTAATTGGGACATCGTCGACATACCGGTTTGGTAGGCTTTCTTATTGTTTTTTCTTTAATGGATATTAACATTGTCGCAATTATTTTCTGTTATAATACAATTATATTTTGCCACACTCAGTTAGATTGTATTCTAATCAATTTTGTAACCATCTGGTCCCCTTGTAACATACATAGATACACGTCTAAGTCACGTACACGTCTTTTACGTTTTACTTCTTACATGAAGTCAGATTATATTATTTAGTGACTCTGTCCCCTTGGAGCAGAGCCAATTTGTAGAATCCGTATCCAGAATTGGTATCCGTATCTCATACTATCCGTATCTATTTCTTAGTTACATCCTTTTATATTATTCTATAAAATAAATGGATTGTATGGGTCGGCTCGACTGGAGTGACGCCACGGCCTCACGCGTGAAGCCTGAATGCCTGCTTTGTGTTTTGACAAGTGAAGTTACCAGAGGCCCTAACCCTCCTCCCCCTCTTCCCCTACTCCTACCTTGAAGGCCGGTAACGCATTTGTGACTCCTAAGTTGCAGGTATCAGTCACTTAACATCAGGTGACGCGTCTGCTCGTTTACCCTTTATCAAATTAAAGAAAACACCAGTGGGTGTTTTCTTCGAATGAATCCCTGGATTCATTCCGAGGCAGTGGAAAGTCTCCGGCTCAAATTTCTGCCGGGCCAAAATGTTGCCTTGTCTCTTAACATACAGAAACTGTCTCTTTCCGGAGCCAGGAGAAAGAAAATATCTGTAAATCTATCCCAATCATTTAAGGGCATTTTTTGTTTAGAATCAATAACATCAATATTATATATCAAGCTATCTTGTAGCAGGCATCGCTGTGGCGCATCCAGAGACGGCCGGAGAACAACAGAGACCTTTGAAAGAACTCTGAACGTCAAGGTCATTGAATACTATTACACAAGGTTATACACAATTAGCCCCTCGAAGTTTATTGTGCATCAACCAGTGGAGTTGGGTTTAGTGTAGCCCCACCTCAGGTACTACTTTACTGCGTAGAAACGGACAAGTGATGGTGAGGGTAACTTCCCACCCAACTATGAGGTCGCGCACTTTTGAAATGGGGGAGAAGGCGTACCTACTCTTCTCCTAATAGACGAGATTCGCCCGAAGCGGAAAGCAGTGTCAGCAATAGGCCTGATGTCAGAGGTACCGTATAAGTTTAGTCAGTTTGACTCAGATATAACCGTTTCGTTTTGTTCTCGTTTCTGGTGATTATACATGGGGCACCGCTGGGATCTGTGTCATGAATGATATGCTGTATATCTATCGTAAGTATCAATGCTAGAAAAGAACAACTGTATGGATGGAAGAGGATATAAGTATTTGATTTTAATATCAACTTGATACAACCACGCGTTTCTAAAAAAAAGTGTCTTGACAGTCAGACAGACAGTCGGACAACAAAGTTATTCTATGAAGGTTCTTATTTTCCTTTTGAGGAACAGAACCCTAAAGAGGCGAAAAGCAATGTCTTTACAATGTCAAAAATATCTTTACATAACATATTTTATTTTAGGTACTTAAGTATTCCTTTCGAGAAGCGAAAATTAAAAATATACCTCCTCAATTTTCCAATTAATATCACTCATAAATCCTTTGTGTCGTCAGATTCTCAGCTCAGCAGTATTGTAAGGTGTTCTCAGCGATAAATTACGAGAGACGACAAAATTAAAATACCTTTGCAGCTTTTAATAACCACCGATATTAATCCCCTGAATTGTGCGTAGCTACAATAGGATTTATATTTGATGTTTCGCTTTAGACATCTGAATTGTTCGAATCCAATTTTCTTGTGTCTCTGTAAAGACACACCTTTATGCCAAGGCTGGTTACAAAATAAGATAATATGACTGCAAAATGTTTAACAAACCATTGTTTTTTATACGAGGTAACGCACAAAAGATATCTTTGTGAGTGGGGCCGCCCGGGGGTATAGAAAAAGTAGTGTATTTTGTATCGGACGACTTATGGTGACCGCGTTTTATAATTAATGTAATGCGGGCTTTTTATTGGACAATAATATACTTCGTCATAATAAGAAAAGGTTTTTCTGTTGGTGACTAGTTTACTGTTAATGAAAGAAAGATCTACACCACACTATTCAGACCGGCCGTTCGTTGGTTGACTGCTATCCTGCTGAATAAAAAAAAAATATTTCAAAGTTTTAAATTATTATGTGAGTTTCTTTATTTCATCATAACTTCTAAATACATAGGGCACACTGAAAGTTCTGTACTCCTGGCCGCTCATAAATGTTTGAATTTCGATTGTTATACGTTTTAAAACATAAGAAACTCAATCAATGATCAATGAAATTGGCGGGAAATCGCGTGTCAATTGTTTTTTATCACAAGTTGAAGTTCGTCGTCCGTACCAAAAATGGAATTAACGCGAAAAGATTTTAGGGCGATGATTTTTATGATTTTAAAAGTTCACTGACTCCGCAAGACTGCACTGTTCGTCTTCAAAATGCTTTTCCGAGGGAAGCACCTCACTTGAGCACAGTAAGGCGTGGGTATGCAGAATTTAATCGTGGTCGTGTTTCTCTCCATTATGAAATTCGTGAAGGTCGACCCACAACTGCTATCACTGAGGAAAATGTGGCTACTGTCTGGCAACTAATTGTGAATCTAAACCTATGAGAGATAATTCAAAAAATCTTACATCAACATTTAAAAGTTAGAAAAGTTTGTTGCCGCTGGATTCCCACTTGAAGAACAAAAGACAGTTAATGCTGAGTGGTACATGGGAGCCGTATGGCGCGTAATTCATTTTTTTGCAGGGAAGTAGTGTTTTTAATTTTTTTAATTATTAAGTTGTTTTAACAAATTAGGTAGAAATTATTAATAGAGCGCAGAATGAAGGCAGAATGCTTTTTTTGTATGGCTTTAGTTGTAAGCCGTGTACTGGCTGTATACAACTTGACGCATACTTGACAAATGCAGAATGCGTATATCTATATACAGGGTGTAAGAAACACAGTACCGAATATTGAAATAGTATATTCAGACCATCATTCTGAGTCGAAAACCATTAGAATTTTCTGCCTGAAAATTCATAATTTTTTTTTTATAATTTTTATATTTTTTGGTTAAAAGTGATATCATAATGAGTAAACAGATTTTACCGAAAAAAAAATACCCCATCCGGCCAAAAACTGCAATGTAATCAGTAAAACAACATTTATGCAATCAGCTACTCCGACGGCGCCGAACGTTTAAGGTCATTCACCATACGGCACAAAAAGCATACCGCGTACATTGCGTAGCACCAAATGCTACTAATGACTATAAATCCTTAATCTCGCATTTGTATGATGAACTGACTTTTGTATTGTGATAAGTATAAACAAAAAGCGGTTTTCATAAGTTTTTCGCATAGCTCAAACTTACACGCTGATAATAATGTATACAACTCGACTTTCACGTAGAGGAGGGTAATTCGATCTTTTTGACTATTTAGCTAAGACTTGAAATGGTCTTACGGTTAAGTCTTATTCACTTCACATTATTAGTAAAAGCAAAACCTAATAATCAGCAACTATTCAGGGATTTCGCTGTAAGAATACTCTTTTATAAGTGGTTACTTGGAAAACTAAATATTAGTAAGTTGCTTAGGTTAGGAGGAATGTTAACTAAGGTGGCGCTTCAACGAGCACTTCCTGCAGCTTGCTCCAAAGCTCCAAAGCTGGTCGGCGTTGCGATACACGGGGGTTGACCGATCAATAGCCCTGTACGGCGCACTGGTGTAGACGGGGGCTCCGACCGCCCAGAATAGGGCGTGCCTCCGGGGTCCTCAGAGGGTTATAGCGGTTAAAGCCGTATGTGGATACCGCACCGTGTCGAAGGAGGCGACGGGTGCGTTGGCCGGGACTCCCTCGTGGAATTTGGAGGCGGGAGTGTTCACCGAAGTCTGACGGACGGCCGAGTTCTGGGCGGGTAGTGGCAGTCGGCCCGAAGAAGTTCGCCCGATAGCTCGTTGGTCGTCCCGACTGAAGGCTCCACATGGCCACGCTGGCTTTGCCGCCGTGGAGGCGTTCCAGCCGGTCATCGTCGATTGTGCAGGATGGTAGAATGGGACCCTTTCCTTTTGACTGACGCAGGTTCTTTCTGAGCACGGCTGCTTCGGGAATTACTTGCACTCGGTCGCAAGGAGGGCATTAAGTCCCGCCTGTCAGCTTGGGCGATGCAGCGTCGGGCCTTCACTGCAGTCATCGAAGGGGATCTCTCGCTACCAGCCGTCATACGCTCCATAGCCGGTAGCGACAGGAATTTTACAGCGGTAGCAACCTACTGTGAGGACGTGGCGGTGGAGACGGCCCCGGAGGACGATCTCCATTCCGTCGTCCTAATTCGTCGCCAGCGAACCGGGCGGCTGAGGATCATGCCGTCCTGAGTGTGGTCGAGGGTGGATGAGATGGGTTTTCCTCTACACCCGCCATAGTGGCCAGCCGCGAGGAGGCGGCGTCCGCGTGCGCCTGGACGTCGCCTAATGGAGAGGTTTATTGTTTCTAACCGCGCGGTCAAGCGCTAGGAGGCTTCTGGATTCCTTAATAAACGCTGGTTTCATATTCCTCCTACTTTAGGCAGTATGGCACCCCGTGTGGTTTTAGTCGATTCGATTCCGACAATCCGCCCTAGCGAAAACCCCGGTGCGATGACGGCTCGAGGCAGTTTCCACACGCATAGAACTAAGGTGTAATAGTTTAGCAGTTTTCAATGACAACCTTGAAAATAAATTAATGTGTATAAAATATACACGTGTAGGCTACACGTGTACATTTTTTTATAATTAAGATTATCAAATAGATAATTATCGTTTCAAGGTGTGTTTAATATTTATGAGTTATGTTATGTGTTAGTAGTATTAAAGTATTATAATAATACAGTATTATAAGAGGTTTTTATCTATAAAACTGATTATTTTTCATTTCTTTTTTCATTAGAATAGATAACTCCCACAGTAGAAAGGTGACCTTTTACTCTAATAAAATTCTACTGTTCGTTTATTGATGTTCCGAAATATCGTTTAAAATTGTCTACATACTCGTAGGTACCTTCTCGGAAAAAATCATAAAACGCTAAAAATACGAAACACATTAGCTCACATTACATCACTACATATTATAAAACAAAGTCCCCCACCGCGGCTGTCTGCCTGTTGACGATAAACTCGAAAACTACTGAACTGATTTTTATGCGGTATTCACCAATAGATATAATAATTCATGAGGCAGGTTTACGTATATAATTTGTTAAGGTTTTGCGTAAATTGGTTGAAATATGATGATAATTGTTGAAGATGTCTCTACTACCCGCAAAGCCGGGCGGGTTGCTAGTTTCTATATAATACACGATTAAGTAATAGTTCTTAAGTTATAAAATTAGAAAATACTCCACTATTCACGTGATGACAGTTTTAGTAATAATTACAGAATTTCTGTAAAGGTTGCTGTTGGATAGGCGTGTACCATTGTCTTCATCTTCACTTTCCTTCAGGTGAATTGTGAGACAAACGCTAATTCCATTTATAAATAATTATAAAAAATGTATTAAAGGCTTTAATGATTACGAACGGACTGACGTGTTGAAATTTAAATAAAGCCTATCAAATTTTTCTTTTCAAATTGAATCTGCAAGAGGTGGTAAAGAGGTTAGAAATTTAGATAGATAGATAGGTGTACTCTTTATTGTACACAGATCAATAGGTTATAATATTTCCTTATTTCTAAATACTTACCAGCTAATTATATGTACAATTGGATCGCAGTTTGCGATCTCTTTTAGACAACCATTTAGCAGTCGATACAGGAATATAAGTTAAAAAGTTCTCAAAACACAACCATTTAGCAGTCGATACAGGAATATAAGTTAAAAAGTTCTCAAAACCAGTGGCTACTTATGTTTGGTATTACTGATTTGTTACTAATATTCAAGTTAAATTTAATATAGCGGTTTTACTGTTTCTTAAGTTTAAACCTTATCATCGTTGCTTTTAATCTTTGGACTCGGAAAAAAAGATATAGCTAATTTACAAACTTTTATAAATAGTTTAGAGTATTCTTCGACATATGGGTATTCGGGTGAAAAGGTTCGGTATTATTACTATTCCTTTCATTATATAACTCATAAAGTTTCTTCCTGCTCTTATGTAAGCCTATAGTAGCCTATTCACTAAACGAAAGCATTAGATACCTTTAATCACACGTTTTGGGAGTAAATTTTCATCGAATTCCGAATATAATATTTCAAAACAAATATTAAAGGAAGTATTAGGGTTACAACAAATATCAAAAACCAGTACCTGGTACGCTGTAAGCAATTTCAAGTTTATTTGAAAGAAACACAAAATGCTTTGTGGTTTTAGATATTTATTTATTTTATTTGGTTAGCCAACGATTACTACTCTAAAAATTACAGATTTGTAACTTAAATACTAAACATGTATGAGTGCAATAATCACTTACAGGCTAACACCACATGCATAATGAATAACGGTTGTAAAAGTTGAAAATAAAATAGGAGATTGATAAATGACTAATTTGACGTAATTAAAAATAAGAATAATATCGCCATAATATTTCTCTTAGCCACCTTTTCGTTCTAATTATAAACAAATTCTTTGACCGAAAAAGTCAGAGTCATAAAATTCATTTATTATTTTCTTATTCTTAATTAAAATATCTGTAAACATATTGTCTATACATGTGGCTGTGAGGGCTGTGATTCATCTAGGCTCTAAAAACAAGTTTTCAAATTATATCATGGAAATAGTGTTGAACTGAACTTAGTCACTAAACAAGAATTTTCTAATAAGTTAATACTGAAGTTACTAGAAATGATGACCTTTTACTTAGATTTAGTTACTTTATCGAAGACTCCATTCATATTACACTTGAAACTGACATATGTACATAGCTGAAGGAGGTATGTATACACTAATTACAATGAAACGCTTTAGTTCTATATAGGCTATTTCTTCAGTCCGTTTAATCGATAAACCAACAATATCATGGTGCTCTTTACATTTAAGTTGCTCATTCAGGTATGTGTATCAGAGAGCCGCCATGAAGGTAATGCATACCTCTGCTAAATGAGATGCCTACCTGCTGGTTGGTATAGAACTGCCATGCATTGCATTATCTGTGCTAAACGAGCTGCACCTGCTGGTTGTCATAGAGTTGCAATGCATTGCATTACCTCTGCTAAATGAGATGCCTGCCTGCTGGTTGGCATAGAACTGCCATGCATTGCATTATCTGTGCTAAACGACCTGCTCACCTGCTGGTTGTCATAGAGCTGCAATGCATTGCATTACCTCTGCTAAATGAGATGCCTGCCTGCTGGTTGGCATAGAACTGCCATGCATTGCATTATCTCTGCAAAACGAGATACCAACTTGGTGGTTGTCAAAACTGAACATGAATATGTCAAACTGAACTGAAATTATGTATAGCATAACTATAGTATATATGTACATAGGTATGTATAAAACAAAGGCTAATTAATAAAAAGGTAGCAATTAACACAATTATTACATTCTAGTCTTCTAATTTATTCTATTAAATAATTTATTTTAGTTTATAAAATAAATAAATTAAAATAATAATTAATAAGACACGAAATATTAAAAAAATACAACATTAAAATTTAATAATCATATCAAGGTGTATTGTGATAGCCTAATAAAGCAATGTGTCAGGAAATAATATAATCACCTCAAATAAGATTTTTGTTTTGCAGTAATCTATATCTATACTTATAATGAAAATGTAACAGGTCAAATTCTGCAGATTGAAGACATTTTGAATTTTTTTTTGTGGGGGCACTCTATGATCGATACTGAAGTCAAAACTATAATTAATTTTATTTTTGTATGTCTGACTGTCTGTATCATGGCTGAGCATCTCGCTCAAACTACTGAACGGATTCAAATAAAACTTGGCATCAGTTGAGTATACACTACGAGGTAGGACATAGGATACTTTTTATCCCGAAATTCAGGATGGTTTCCTTGAGAGGAGGGATGAAAGTCAAAATATGTACTTCGTTGTAATTCATTGACGCGTAGTTTGATTGCAATCATTTTTTTTTTTTTGTTGGAAAGGAGGCACTTTGTAGATTGTCACGTAATGTTTTTTCTTCTATATCTAAATGTATAATAAATCTATAGACGTGGAGTTTGTGATTGTAGTAAGAGTGTAAAAAGTACAAAATAATCCCGGAAATGTATTATGCTCAAGTATGTATGCTGTATGTAACTCGGTGTAACATTTAGTTTTTGATTGATCACAATTGGTTCTCTCACAATCACACACACACAATCATCACACACACACAATTGAAAAATATAAACACTGCGCAGCGACATCTATTGGTTCAAAGTATTACTATCTATACAATATTTACAACGTTAAAATAAATAGTCATTTCTTTTTGTAGATATTTATTATTAGCATAGAACATACGCATCTATACTTATAATAAAACTGTTACAGGTCCAATTCTGTACATTGAACATATTTTGATGATGAGATGTGGCGAGGCGACCACTTAAATCATTGCGCCATCTGTGTATAATATAAACATATACATTATACCTTTAAGTAAATATTTGTAGTGCAATATCTACACTAATATTTTATTTTTTATTATAAAGATTTGATTTTCTATTTGTTTGTTCGTATTGGATAGGCTCCGTAACTCCTGAACCGATTTTAAAAATTCTTTCACCGAGGATCGTCTTTCAACTCAGAGAGAGTAAGCGTCGCATGCGTCTGGCGTCGAACGTTAGCAGCGAATAAGCGAACAAAATGTTAGAACGTGCGCGTGAGGAATCGAGCATTGAGCACTCGCAACGTCTCCCTGCACAAAATATGATTACCTCGCAAACACGCGTGAGGGAATCGAGCATTGAGCGGTCACAACATTCCACACCACAACATTTTAGGACGTTGTGAATCGAGCATCGGCCGCACGTTTACAGCGGCTCACGGTACAAAAACAAGTGACGTTATCTAGAGCGCGCAGTAGAATTTTAGCTCACAGTAATAGGTCGGTTTTCGGTACGATCCAAACTACTGTAAATTTGGAGAAAGATTTGCCCTAAGTGCCATACAAAAAATGGATAGATGAAGCGAGCGGTATGTACTGTGCAACCGGCAAATTGATTTATCCCAATATATAAGAACTACCACAACCGATACAAAATCTTTTGACGGACATTCGTCTATTTGTGAAAAAGTGCAATAGTCTCTTTCATATGACTTCGTTTATTTTTCCCGCAATGAACTTATAGTCACAAACTGATTTCCACGTGGATGAAGCCGCGGGCACAGCTAGTTAATAATATTATGATTTATACAGAGTGTTACAGAAACGTATGGTCATATTATCAAGTTCGTATAGTAAACCCCTAAAATACCCGATGGACCGACGACCTGAAGAGGGAAGAGAGGCCTATGTCCAGCAGTGGACTATGATAGGATGATTGATTCATAGTAAATCCTGGGAATCATTTAAAGTGCACACAGTTAAGGAAAATTCGTAATTTTTTGAACTGAAATCTTACTTTGAAACTGACAAACTTGACTTGAAAATTGATCGTTGAAGCTGATATTCCGTAAGTGAGAGGCGAAAATAATTGAAAGTATAGGTATTATTAATAGTATTGATGGAATGACCGGACTTTTCCGAAATATTCTGCTAAAAAAAACTAAATAATTGAAATTGACATAAAAAAATTATAATATTTTGTTTAGAAATGTGAAGAAAGCCATACCAGAAAAAGCCAATGAAATTTTATTGTTTTTCGTATTAATTCAACTATTTATCACACACTTTCAGTCACTAACGCACTCTCACATAATTACACTCACACACGCAAACATGCATACATAAGACAATACATACAAACACATTCATGTTTTAGATGTATACGAATCCAAATAGTAAGTGCAAAGGAACCCTGGTCACCCGAAATACAATCTTTTGTATAGTTTGGGCACCAGATTTCCACGATATAACTACGCACTACGTAAACACTATTATAATTGTAATCATGTATTTTTTTTGTGGAATTAATTAATTCTATTTTCATAATTAATTATTATTTAACACTAGGTAAACTTGACAAGAGTTTTGACATACGATTACCTATTAAATCTTTGCGTTGATCAGCCTTTCAGAAACCGAGCGTACATGTTCTAAGTTACAGTTAACTTAGAACATGTACGCTCGGTTTCTTTCTCGGTATGGTTTAGTAGATACCGATATCAAATACTTATAATTATACAAAATTCAATACACCCTCAATTCAATATATGAACCTAACTATAAAATTCCGTACACCGAAAAAACCGTCTTCAAAATCTTTCAGTAGAATAGTACCAATAAAGTAGCGATTTGCAACAAAAATCCTTCTGCAAACACGCAGTTATTAAATTCAAAGTTTGCGTTGAGGGATCAGCAGGGTAGAACCCAAATATTAAAGTTGGCCTAAAGAAATTTATTGCGCAGTAACCGCTGGATTAACTCGATGTCAACACTGTACCTCACAACGTGTACACTGTAGGACAGAAAAAAATCGCAGCTATATTGTTTTTTTTTTCTTCATTAAGCATGTGTATGTGTATTTAAAAGTATAAATCTTTAGTGATAATGTGTATTTTTAAATGTAATAAAAATGTTAATTATGTTTCTGGCTACAAAACAATAGTTTCCTATTGTTTTTTATTTTAATGCCATATAATTGCATAGCATTCTACTCTCTACTATTCACAAATATATTCAATAGGATTGTTTTTTTTTTATTTTAGTATGTATAACTAATATTCAAGGCAATGGCACGTGTAATTCGGATTAGAGAGGCGACTGATAATATGGGTCTTGAAGTGATACTGAACCGTTCGAATGGACCTCAAGTTGCTTTGAAGTTTATACTGTATTTAATAATTTTTTTTGCCAGCCGAAACACGCGTTCCGTTTTCGCACTTGTGGATTTAGAAAAAAAAAAGTTATGAATAAAAATAAAAATTGGTATATTGTTTATTGGTACCACTGTATGTTGAAGGCAGTTTCTGAGAAACAGCCCTTCAAAGTCGCCAAAAACCTTTATTTTAAAATTTTCAAACAAAAATCTAAAAATATACATAAAATTGTTTAAATCGGATGGCATTCGAAACTTAAGATCTATTAAGAGCAAGCAATTGTGTGTATCAATGCCATCCGGTTTTGATAAAATCACTCAATTGAAATAATGTCATAATATGCAGTGCATGACATTATTTCAATTATAACGGTGTTTGGGGGTGGCTAAAATGGGGGTGAATTTAGGTGAGACTATGCTATATATTGTGTATTGTTTTAAATATTTTCCTACTCGCAAAAAACTCATTAGTCTAAAAACGGGTCACTAAGAAAATCCTACTTCTGAATACTGCGTTCGTCGCCACTGAGACTCCTCATAGTAACGTTCATAAATACTGGTGTTAGTTACATTAGTTTTCGTACATTTATTCTACTCACATACATGTAGTGCGTATGTAAAAAACTAACGTCTTTTTATAGAGCTATTGGAGAGCTCGCCACGCTTTGTGCTCTCAACTGGTTCTCCTTCGCGTTGTAGTTTATATGACGGAACAGTTTACATACCTTAAAACAATCTTACAAAACCTTCCATGATTTTCTTTTCCTGTTTTTATTTCCATTTCCTCATACTGTTCTTGTTTCTGAGGCCACTATGAATGTAGGTTTTGAACCAACTAAACGCAAATGGTATTAGACCTATACGTAGAAGTGGTAATTTATCCTTAATCAATTTTGAACTTATTTCTTTTTGTAAATTTGAAAATTAAAGTAGGGAAATAGTATAGTTTTTTGTAGTCATAATTATTGATTTCGATGATAAAAGAAATGTACTAAAATATTTAAAAAAAAAAAAATATAATTTCTAGAACCTTATCAACGCCACAAACCTGGCCCAATCGTGATTTAAATAAATAATAATTTAATAAATCTCCTTTAAACACTACCGATAAAACTATATTCATTAATAAAGTATATTTTTATATATACGTTGAATTTCTTCTAAATAAATTTAGAAAAACATCTTACAAAGACTGAGTGTAGGGATCTTGAACAGTAGAAAAACTTGGAGGGCAGAATGGCTGCGGCAGGTGCAATGTTCTATGGTCGACTCGGTCAACTCGGACCTCGTACCGGTTCAGGCCCACATCAAGTCTCTTTGCCTGATCCTCAGAGTTCCGGGCGGAAACGGTAGCCAGTAAACCCCTGTGGGGTAACGGCCCGAAGGGGTTTCCAGTTTTCCACATGCACAAAAAATAAAAATAAAAAGTGCACAATACAAGCAAACGGAATTTTAGTGGCTAGTTTAGTTATTAACGACATGTGTTCTGTTCATACATGTACTTCATCTTACATTGACAGTAATCGAATAAGTTTTTATAAATCAAATTTGAAGATAGAACTGAAATTTGAACATAGAAAGATAACAACGCAACTTACACAATTATCCGCGATTTTCTTTATCTTCTTTGCTTTGACGTCATATTTATTTCAAGTTTTTATTACGTTTCGTCTGTAAATTAAGAGTGAGTGAATTATAAGTGAAAATAATAATAAGCTAAATGTTTATCGCCTAGACAAAGTTTAACACATCGCTCATTTTGATGCTTTTTCATAAAGTTCAAGCAATAGAGAGCTAAAAGTAGATTCTAATATTTTTTTAGGTGATTTAAAATGCAATGCAGATTAAGGGTCCACCCGAACATACATATATACATCTTACATACATACATAGACTGACGGGAATTAAACACGTTTGTAAACCGAGTGGAAAATCATTCATAACGTGGGTATTCTAGGAATAAAGGACAACTTAATCGGCCCAGCAACCTTTCAATTTTTCGGGTTAAATGACATTTTGTTAGAGATTTGTGGCTTTCATGCCGTTGCAAAGTTTGAGAGGACTTATGTTCGCTGGAAGATCGGGTGCTCTCTTTTGAATTTATTGCAGCCGCGTGATAATTACGAGGGGTCAAAAGAGCTCATTGGCATAGCCAAGAGTTTCGCCAAACACAGAAAAATCAACGGCTACTATGAAGAAACAGAATGATATAGGTTCTCCACTGTAATAATTTTAGTACCGTCATGCCCCGTGCATGACGATGGTAAAGTTATTGTATGTGCCTTTCGCAGTTGGATAGCAAACTAGCTGAACGTGTTGCAAAGGCAGATTTTTCAAAAAAAGTTAATAGATTTTTTGGGTCAGAAGTCCTCGCGGATATTCTCAGAAGACCCTGCTAAAGTTTCATCACAATCTGATCAACGATTTAGAAATACTTAGAAGAGAAACATACTTATGTTGATTTATATTTACATAAATTAGAGAGCCTGAAGTATTCCAATAACATGTTCATCTTAATAACAATGAATCAACAATCAGCTTCGGATGATCAATTGCGAATATTGTTTTATAATTTCAAAAAAAAATATTTAATTTTCGGTCCATTGATGACGAAAATATAGGTGAAAATACATTAAAAAATATCCTTTAAATAAATAAATGAACAATAAAAAATACATACAGCCGAACATAGAACTTTCTTCTTTTTATGAAGTCGGTTAAAAATAGAAATAAAATGTTCGTAATTCTTGACATTATTTTTCTTACTTTTTAATTATTAGAGTTTTTATCCACCATTTTCTATCTTCTGCGATGTTATTGCATGCCTTTGGATGGCTGAGATTCTGCAGAAAGTGACCTTACAGCCCAGACCGACAAAAGTTCGTGCTCTAAAAGTCCATACAAGAGTAACATTTCAAATCAATTTGTTTTCTGACTACTACGCTACTAGGAAAAAGAGGTTTGAACCATGTGCATTGGGCGCAATTGGGAACGGGACTTACGCGGGCGAAACCGCGGGGCGCTGCTAGTCAAATATTTGTTTATGGTTAAATCAGATTTGAAGAAATTGTGCGCCGTACATTAAATTAGTCGAGTTAAGAACTATAGTTAGCAAAATTATACAACAAAAAAATAAAATACATAAAAATGAGAATCATAGCTAAAACTGCACACATGTTACGATACACTAACGGAAATTTTTTTTGGAGCCGGATTTTACCGGATGGAGTTGAAATATGATGCAAACTTGAGGTCGGGTTCTCTGGTGGTTGAACAACTGACAAGAGGCATACATTCCTAACACCATCGGCTCTAGATCGGTTTGTTTTTGTAATCACTTATATTTAGTTGTCTCTTTCAATTGTGTTAATTATTATATTTAACTCAGTGAAATAATTATGATAGACTATAACTATTTCGTTTTTCCTTGGTGGCAAATACATACACCCACAATGGCCTATCGCCATGACAAAATAGCGGATTATTATAGGGTACTAGGGTTTGGCGATCCAATATTTTACGTGGGTGGGAGAGCTATGCTTCGGCACGTATGGGCCGGCTCGACTCCGCTCGATACCACCTCACAGAAAACCGGCAGTGAAACAATGATTGCATTGCTTTTCGCCGCGTGCGTGAGGTTACCGGAGGCCCTAACCCTTCCCTCTCCCCGGTCTCCTCCCCTCTAATCCTCCTCTCCCGTCTTCCGACTCTTCCTCCCTCTAACCCTCTTCCCCTACTCCCACCTTAAAGGGCGGCAATGCACTTCTGACTCTTGAGTTACAGGTGCCCATGGGCGGCGGTAGTCATTTACCATCAGGTGATCCGTCTGCTTGTTTGCCCCCCATACCATAAAAAAATATACATATTTTATATAAAAAGTAAAGCACTCGTATTATGTATGCCAAGACCTCACTCTAATTACTAGTAATACAACAATTTGTTGGTACGACTGTTTTATTGTGGTGATGAAGATATTTCTGCCTTTAACTTTCATTCTCAACCTGGACAATACTGGACATTCTACCTACTCACTATTTAAAATAAATTATTTTTTACTAGCTCTACCCGGCGTTGCAATGCAATATATAGATTTTTTGGGACAAAAATCCTCGCGGGTCGTTCTCAAAAGACCCTTCCAAATTTTGATCACAATCTGATCGACGATTTAGAAATGCATAGAGAACAAACATACTTACATTGATTTTTATTTAAATAGATTAGTAACTGTTTAAGTATTTACACACTTTGTCCTGTTCATCCTTATACAACTGAAAGTAGCAGCTTTTGAGAAGAACCTTCAAAAAACAATTGTTTAGACGTAGATACTCTTGGTTGATATGTACCAATTTATTATATATACCCAAGCATTGTTAAAATACCTACTTTAAAATGATTTTTTACCTTCCCTTAACCGTTGTATTTTGATAGAAAATAAAATATAATTTTATCACATTTTTACATGTATAATTTCTTCATCTATTCATATAGACACCTGTAATTAGAATCATACTTACTAAATAAACTTTCCGGTTCATAATTTTCAACAAAAATAGAATCAAGGAAACCAACATAATTTACATTGTTAGTATAATTAAATCCGTCCGTTTCTTTTTGTATTATAGTGGGCAAACGAGCAGACGGGTCACCTAATGGTAAGTGACTACCTTCGCCCATGGACACCTGCAACTCAAGAATCTCATGTGCATTACTGACCTTTGAGATTGGAGTACGCTCTTTTCTTGAAGGCTTGAAGTTCGTACGGGTCCGGAAATACCGCAGGCGACAATTTGTTCAAGAGATAAGTTGTGCGAGGCAAAAACAATTTCTGGAGAACCACACAGTGGTGGTTCTCCAGAAATTGTCGCATTGAACGATAATGAAACGCTGCGGCCGGTATAAGTCCGAACAGTTCCTCGAAGCACTCCTCATGATACAGGCAATAGAGAATGCAGAGTGAATTTACATCTTTACGCAACGCTAAGGGGTCAAGCCGATCTGAAATATCCTGGCAATCGACGATTCGAGTCACTCTACTTTGAATTCGGTCAAGAGGGAGCGATCAAGCTGGTACTGGAGTGCTCCTGCATAGATATGAGAACAGTATTCCATATGCGGCCGAACCTGCGTCTTATAAAGTTGTAGGCGGTGGGCCGGGGTGAAATACTGTCTCGATCTGTTCAGCACACCAAGCTTCTTCGAGGCTAATTTGGCCTTACCCTCCAAGTGAAAACAGACTTGGCTTTTAAAATATATATTACAAAATAACTGAAGGATGTTTTTAATTGGGTGTTGTATAAAGTATGATATATAGTCAATATTGTCTATCAGAGATTGAGTATGTTGATTTCCGTTGGTCTGGGTGTACCTGTGTTTAATAAGTAGGCATTTCCAAACAAAATAAACTAGGAATGTTTGTGTTTTTTGGTACATGCCATGCCTTGTTTGGGTCTAGATAGCGCTCGTGTAGGTGTATACCTTGGGTGGTCAGTCGTATAATATATTTATCGCACTTGATATGAATATTGATGCAGTTGATTTTTACACATGTAAAATAAATAGACGGACCTGTTGGTCTAGTGGTTAGTGACCCTGCCTGCTGAACCAGAGGTCGTGGGTTCGATTCCCGCCCAGGACTAATAATTGTGTGATGATCATTTGTTCTGTGTCTTGGTGTAATTTATCTACAATATGTATAGATTTAGAAATATATAAGTATGTTTATCAGCAGTCTGGTTACCATAGTACAGGCTCTGCCTAGTTTGGGAGCCTGATCCCAAACTAGGCCGTAGGCCGAGTGTGAGATGTGTGAAGGTATTATTATTGTGAAGTTATTATAAATATATAAAACGGAAATGTCGGTCAAGAGGTTAGTGATCCTGACTGTAAAGCCGAAGGCCGTGGGTTTAATTCCCACCCAGAACAAATAATTGTGTGTTGAGCACGATCATTTGTTCTGTGTCTGTATGTAAATTATCTATAATAATGTTTTATTTAGTAATATATAAGTATGTTTATTAGTAGTCCGGTTGCCATAGTAATTTGGGATCAGACGCCCGTATAAAGTTTCTCAAGTTATAGTTATATTGTTATAAACTGAAAGCTATGAGTTAAAAAAATCTATGTATCCAATCCAATCTGGCTTTCGTCCCGGCCACAGTACTACCACTACCCTAGCTCATATTACGGAGGACATCAGATCCGCTATGAAAGACGGCGAGCTTACGGTTCTAACTTTGTTGGACTTCAGTAATGCCTTCAACACCGTTGACTTTGAGGTTTTACTGGGTATTTTGCGCTCTCTTAACATATCTCCAAAGGTGATTGACTGGTTTCATAGTTACCTGTTTGGTCGCCAGCAGCGCATTAGTATTGGAAACAGTGTTTCCTCTTGGTGCAACACTACTGCCGGTGTACCACAGGGCGGCGTGCTATCTCCTCTACTCTTCTCTGTTTTCATAAACTCCATCACTAACGACCTGTCTTCGTCCTACCACCTTTATGCGCATGATCTCCAGGTTTATTCACGGGCTACACCGGATATACTGACAGAAGCTGTTATAACTATCAATGCTGACTTGGAAAATATATGTAAGTGGAGCAACTCGTACGGTCTGAAGATAAATCCAAGTAAGACTCAAGTCATTGTTGTGGGAAGCCCGATAATGAGCTCTAAAATTGACTGGACAACTCTGCCTCAAGTCACTTGCAACGGTACACATATACCATTCAGTGACAAGGTCAAAAATTTGGGGATTTACATTGACCATACCTTATCTTGGGGTCCTCAGCTGCAAGTGCTGAGTTGCAAAATGTTTGCCGCTGCAGGTTCCTTGCGCCGGCTTCGCAATTTTCTTCCTACCACTACTAAGATAGCGCTTGCACAATCCCTTCTTTTTCCTATTCTTGATTATATTGATGATGCCAGTTATCTAGATCTTACTGAAAACCAATTGAATAAGCTTGAGATACTCCAAAATCTCTGTATAAGATTCATATTTGGACTACGCAAATATGATTATATTTCTGATTATCGAAAATAGCTCAAGTGGTTACCTATACGCCTTCGCTGGAATGCACATATTCTCTCGCTTTTATATAGCATTCTATTTAATCCCTTAACTCCTACTTACCTAAAAAAAACGGTTCAGTTTTTTACATGACACTCATCCTAGATCTTTGAGGTCGTCGGAGAACCTGATATTAAAACTACCTGGACATTCTACGAAATTCGTCAACAATTCCTTCTCTGTCCAAGCCGCTCGGTTATGGAATACCCTACCATTGACCATAAGACGTGCGCAATCACTACCTGCTTTTAAGAAACTGGTAAAGGAACATTCCCTGGGTGAAATCAACACTACATAATTAAACATAACGTAATTCCTTACTTGCCTTTTTATTTGAGTCAATATAGTACAGTATCCTATTCCTATATCTGTATGATTTATTTGTGTATTGTTATACCTATATTTGCTTATGTATTTATTTGTCTATTGCTCTCTTTTATGTATATTCTTCTACTACATGTAATTTATCTTTATTTAACTTTATAATATACCTATTGAGCGTACACCTTACTGCCCTTAAATGTATTTCCTATGTTCGCTCCATCCCATGGTTGGCTGTAAGAGATTGGCTCAGTGCGATAAGGCCGCCAATTGTATTAGCCACCCAACCTTGCTGTGCTCCTACTGCTTCAAATTATTTTGGTGTACAATAAAGAGATATATTATTATTATTCTCTTTATTAACATTTATAAAACATATAAATTACATTTTTAAATACATTATTATATGAAAAAAATATATATTAAAAAATATTAAAAAAAATATTATTATTATTATTATATATGAATCATCATATACACATCATTAAAAGGGTTTACTCAGTCATTGCCTATCAGGATATTGTTTCTTCACCTTGCCCAGCTTGTGCATCCGCAGTGCCGCGGCCGCTTCGCAATGACAAGAGGGGTTGGTGCGTTATTGGTGTGTATTTCTTTCTTTTCTGCAAATAGTCAGACGTTGTCAGCTCTGTGGGTTGACGGGAGGGTTAACTCACTCTCCTTTTTTTAACCGAATGTGAAATCACAGGGAGGTGAGTGTTTATAAGGAACGGTAACCGCTTGCCATCGGGGCGAAAGTAATCATTTTGTAATTTTTTTTTCAAGTCTTTTAGCAAGGATTTATATATTGTTAGATTTATGTACTTTTAAATAACGAATGTGATTGTAACTTGGCCCACTTTGGTATTAGTTTGTTGGTGATATTCGAATGTAGCTCGAATAAAACTGTTTAAAAGCCAATGTATGTACATTTTGAATAACGAAATCCTTGTTTTTGATAAGAATTATGATAATTATCAAAATATAATTCGCAACACAATTGAGTTACAGTAGCTAAATATTAACTTTAGTGTTTTATGCTGGTATCGGCATCGCCGGGCGGTACCTTGTTACGTGCAATAGATTCCTCAACGCTACTGATTACCTTCTCGAACGGTATTTGTTTAGGTGTTGGGGCGAAATTCATACCTTTAGCTAAGATGTTTATGGTAGTATCATCTAAACTCACGTGTGATAAGTTTATAACGGTGTCCTTCGATCGATCGGGTACCGCGGGTGACGTCTTGTTTTTTACATACCGCCGATTATATTCCTTCGAGAACTTACGCTCAAAGTTCGCACTACATAACTCGAAGGTACGACTCGCTTGTAAAAATGTAACCCGATTACACAAATCATAGTCCGTTTGAGATAGATTAACACTACACTTAAAATGTAACGCATATAGCTCTCTCTGTATACACTCCAAATCACTGTGTTTATTACGCAAGCATACGGAGGTGAACAGACAACCAGCCTACATGCCATATGTCAAAGGAGTAACGGATAAGATCGGCTCCATGTTAAAGAAATACTCCATTCCGACAGTGTACACACCAGGCATAAAAGTTCAAAACATCGTGGGCACACCAAAGGATGTCTTGCCTTTACAAACTCCAGGTGTCTACAAAATAAACTGCAGCTGCGGTAGTTCCTACATAGGCCAAACAAAGCGGACTATTGCTGAAAGGGTCAAAGAACACATCGTTGCTGTGAAGAACCGACAGATTAGCAAATCAGCGATTGCAGAACATGCACTCGAAGCGGGCACCAATCACTGGATTGAGTTTCACCGTACGCAAGTCCTCTCCATGGAATGTCACTTTTACTCAAGAGTTATACGTGAAGCGATTGAAATTAAAAAACACAAAACTTTCAATCAGGAAGATGGTTTCAAATTATCAACAGCGTGGAATCTGGATCCAGTGATAAAAAATATGCCACCTCGCTTTTATGCGCAGTCGGGTGAACACCAGAATAGGGGCACATCGGTTTGCTTAGAGAGTACGGACACTGTTAGTATAGTATGTGATGGTACATGGCGAGATCAAAATATTAAAAATATCGAAAATGTGCGGGTGGATGAAGAACCTTGTACCTCACGATCTCGACGATGGAGGGCGTGCACCGCTGTTCCAGTCAGCCTGTGACCACGGCCAGTGCAACCTGGTCGAAACGTCAGGCAATTCAGAGGTATGTAATACCTTTTCGTGATCGCGTTAATTCCCGTATAAGTACATAATTATATGTTGAGCTCATCCATATTTACAGAACCCTCAGGGCAGGAGTACTACTCAGTCTTATCCAGTTTCGTTTTGTTCATAACATCAACGGAATCAAACAAATCTAATCTCAAGTCAAACATCTAAACACGCCTATCCCCTCTAGAAAATAGCATGTTCATGATAAGCGTTTAAACACAATTACATTTACTTCAAAATCAAATAGCCTACTGTCCTACTTTATTTATTCGTAATTTTATAAGTGTGTACTTTGTTTCATACTATAATTCTGATTCATTAACGATTTTGCGGTTATAAATATGCGTAAGCATTTGTAATACTAAACGCTATTGTTTATTTTAATTTGATTATAAATCGGCCTTGTTTGAAGTTAAGTAGACACCCACAAATCAAGGAAGCCTACCAGTTGGTAGGCTTAGGTCACGTGCCTCAAAATAAAAAACGGAATATTTATAGTGTGGTACCTACTGCAAATGTTCCGTTGGCCATTATGAACCTTTTTATCAAAAAGCTAGAAAATATCAAATTCAAATAATTATTATCTATCTATCATATCCTTAGTCTAAGTCCCCGTTAAACTTTAGAAAAAATAAGCTTCAAAGTCAATGCAATCAAAATAAATGTAGCTAAACTTCAGAAACAATAATATAACATGATTCTAGGCTAACAGGAAGTATTCCTGTTGACTGTTGTTATAATCATGAAGCTATGCAAGTACCAAGGTCGCAAAGAACTAGTTAAAGAAAACTTCCAGACATTTGTTGTTGTATCAGTTATGTTATTTCCATTGCCTATTTTTCTTTTAACCGTTTAGAAACTCTCACGGGTCATCACTTCATCGGGGATAGCGGAGAAGTGGTAGGTCCATCATAAGTGGGTGTATTGCAAAGGACTCGGGTATTCCTTAGGAAGGAACTCACCGGGAAATAAAATGTTACATTTGTAATTCGATAATTATCATGAAAATATGATATGTGTATGGCGGAATACTTTTTCACTGCTAAGTTTGGTTATTGTTAACCTTAAAACCTACTTGCATTTAGGTTAGTTTATAAGACTTCAATTCCTTTGATCTGTGAACTAACAACTATTCCTATAACTGCGTTTGTAGGTAACCCTTAAACCAAGAGGTGTATCCTCTTGGACTTCTTTTTTTTTACGAAGAGCACATCTAAATCATTTTTCATTTGTTTGTTTATGTTATGATGAACGATGTATGTCACGATCATCTAGTTTTTTTTTTATATTAACTACTGATATTTAAGGCTTTCTCTAAACTTACGAATTAAAAAACGAAGTTAAAAAACGTAGCGAACCCCACTCGAAACCCCACACCCCACCCACAGAAATGTACAATCTATTCAAGACAAAAAAAAACTTGCCTTACGATATGTAAATTTGACAGAGTCCAATTTTTTATTTAAAGTATTCCATTACCGCATAGAACATGACGACCCGGCTTATATAATCCATTGTTAGCTTTATGATCACTGTCATGAGTCACAGAGTAATAAATGTATTATTATAATTTTTGAGTAACTAAATGAATATAAAAATATACTTAGTATAAGGCCTTTACCTAGTTCTTGTACTTAAGTACAATTAATTGTGTTGGCCTTGTTCATTAATGCCCAGTTCCTATAATCAAGAAACGATTCGTTTTGCTTACGGACGGTAAAATTCGTTGAATTTTCAACTAAAATTGTTAATTATAAATTAAACGAATTTGGTATAATTGTATAATTCGGTAATTATAAAACCGACAAAAGTCAAGATGTTGAAACAAACATAAATAATATAATATATAATAATGTATATAATAACTGCACATATACTTTTAATCATAGCTTCTTGCAAATGTGTTAAATTCCGTACAGGTTTTTGTTACATTTTTTGAGGCGTATTTGGTGTTAAAACAACAAAAAAACATAACGGATTTTGTGAAAAACGTGTACGAATAATTACTTTGGTGTTACTATTCGTAACTTGCACAAAACTTGGACACCGTATAAAGTTTGTAGGAGCTGCTTATCAGAACTGCGCAAGTAACAATGGGCGAGTAGAACGGTTTTAACATGCTAAACCCATGGAATTCAACCAACATTTCAAAAGATTTGGATGCCTCGTGAGTCTCAAAGTCCTATTTCTTCATTCGCATTTCGGTTACTTTCTTGAAGACTTAGGAGCAGTTAGAACAAGGTGCAAGATTTCAGCAAGCTATAAATAAAATTGAGCAAAGGTACATAGGAAAGTGCAATACTAGCATGATGGCCGAATAATGCTGGATGATGAAGGGTCTAAATCACAAGAGACAATCGCATAACAGAAGCTTTACAGAAAAAAGAAATGGCTCCATAAGCTTCTGTAGTATTTTTAAACGTTTATCGTGATAATAACGGTTCGATTAACAAAAATAATTCTAAATGTTACGCAACTTCTTTATTTCTGATTGTTTTTTTTTTCCAAACGCCTGTTTTTCCATGATTCGCATTCATGTGCACACTGAAAAATTTGGACGTGACATCCTGCTCTGTAGTAGGGAAGCTACCTTTAATTTTTAAAGAAATTTTTAGAAATATATATTCTGTAAAAATTTCAACTGTTTACCCATTATGGATCATGAGATATAGCCCGCTGATAGACAGACGGACGGATAGGGTCCCCTTGGTTACCCCTCGGGTACGGAACCCTAAGAAGGAGAAAAAAATCTAATTTGCAGGTCTGTGAATTAATAGTCCTCATATCCCGACCATCTTGAGTCTAATTTAATTATATAACCTAAATTCATAATTTATAGGTATATTAGCACGAAACTAACTTCTTTCGACTAACAATGATTTTCCGCACGACGATATACGCTTAGTATTGGTACTACAATTTGTAAACGGAAATTTTGTTTGGAAATGTCAATCATTAAGTCAATAATATGTTAATACCTTAAGATAAGTATAACAATGAAAAGGATATGGCTAATTATTTCGCAACGTTATGTGATTCACATATATAACGTAACAACGTTTACAAAACAACTTCTAGAATCCTAAAAATAAATTAAAATCTTTACGTAAACGTGTTGAAGTCAGGTCTTGTGAAAAATCATTAACTACATCTCACACGCGCGTTTACGTGTCTGTCATAAAGAAACTATTGAAAAGTCTTCCTTGGGTAATAAGAGGAATCAGAATAGCTATGATGTATAGGAACAGCGTCTTACTTTACCGCCTTAAAGAAATAAACATTCTACTGACCATTTGACTTATTATATAACTTAAATTCGTTACGCATGTAAGATTCCTCAAGTAAAGGTAAAAATGGAAGTACAATAAAACTCACGTGTCGGGTAGATTTATTCTTCTATTTCAATACACTTTTAATCACACGTCCGAACTCTTAATTCTCATGAGGTAAACATTCGGTGTTTCCCGTAACATTGGTTTCCACTCCCCGAACATCAATAAAACAAGCAATATCGACGAAGGGTATTACACATTTTATTTTTTATTTAATAGTATTATGGATGATAGTGCTCCCAGGAAAATGCCCATAGCCCACCATTCTCGGTACAATTACCCTGAGTGGTATACGGCGGGCGTAATAGGCGACATAAAACAGAAAGCTTTTTGGCATAGGTTTTATAAAGCCAGTAGATTATAGTTCATTAGTTAAATACAAAATTCAAATCGTATCGAGTCGCAATTTGTTAAAGAGCCGAGATCATTTTGGGGTTTTATTTGCTAGAAACGTTCTAAGAAAAACAAAACCAGCATTATTAAGAATGGTGAACCACTATCGGAGCACGAGTCTGCCCAAGAGTTTGCCAACTATTGTCACTCTGCATATGGGGTGCGGGCACCGCGCTTGAATGCGAAGTTGGCTGCTGCACGCATTCATATCGGGTAACTGATATTGAGTGATGTGCGGGAGGCACTCGCACCCTTAAAGCCGAAACGGTCTATGGATCCGGACGGCATACCTCCCTACATAGTGAAAGGCTGTAGAAGGATGTTAGCACGGCCCCTTCAACACTTATTTAATGTTTGTTTGAGGGAACAGTCTTATCCCTGCGGTTGGAAGCTTACTAGGGTAATGTCAGTGCCAAACGGGTCGGACGTCAGCGGATATAGGCCTATGGCGGTATTGTCAACATTCGCCTTCGAGACGGCTTTATGCTCCATTATAAACTCACAAGTGTGTGTGCAGTTTAATGATGCCCAACACGGATTTCGAGCGGGTCGTAGCACTAACTCCAACCCCATATGTTTCATGAACAAAGTTATACCCGTGCTGGATGCGGGAGTGGACGCACAGCTGGATGTAGCGTACTTCGACTACAAGAAGGCCTTTGATAGTGTTGATAATGACGTTCTGTTGGAGTACTTTGCAAGGGATGGATTTACTCTATACCTTCTAAGATTTTTTGCACAATACTTGAGGTGGATAGCAGTATGTACAATATGGGGAATACTCTTCAAACTCGTATCACACCCTCACAGGCGTGAGTCAAGGTTCCAATTTAGGGCCACTAGAATTTTTATCATGATAAATGACTTACCAGAAGTGATCAAAAAGGCGAGTTGCCTACTGTTTGCTGACGACTTAAAATTATTTCATCACATCAACGATGAACAGGACTGTGAACTTCTCCAACAGGACACAGACCAAGTTGTTGAATGGAGCTTAACAAATAATATATTCTTCAATATTTCGAAGTGCAACATAAGGATACTCACGCGTGCTGTGGTGCCGTTTCATTACAGGTACTGCATAGAAGGGGTGACCATCCCACGTGCTACCTCGATACGAGACCTAGGGGTTTTATTCTCTACTGAACTTTCGTTTCGAAACCACATCATAAATATCTGTACAAAGGCCTTTAAAAAACTTGGTTTCATAATGCGGGAGACAAGAGGCTTCCATAACACCTTAGCCGTTAAGTCGCTATATAATGCTTTAGTAAGGAGTAGGATGGAAACGAGAGCTATCATCTGGAATCCCTATGAAATTAAATATAGTTCCATGGTGGAAAAAATGCAAGATAAATTTACTCGGTATCTCTACCTAAAACAATATGGAGTATACCCTTTTTACCCGCTTATGTATCCAACCCTCTTTGTTATAGGGATGGTTGTATACTATAAGCTGGAGGTGAGGCGCAATATGGCCCTGGCTAAATATGTATTTCTGGTATTCTGTGGTAAACTAAATAATCCTCAAATATTGGAATCGTTGAGATTGTTTGTTCCTATCACTAGGTTGCGGCAGGCGCTGAGAGGGACATTTGAAGTTCCAGTATCTCGAACAAAATTATTCCAGTTCTCTTCTCTCGTAGGAGCACTAAACGTTTTAAACGATGCTGCGCAATAATATTTGAAAGGGTGACGCTTCAGTGTTTGTCATGATCAGGAACAACATTCTCTTTATTATTATTTAATATAATTGTTGGTGCATAAGTTATTGCTGGTTGGTTCACAGCGGAAGGTAACCTAGGGCACCATCTCGCGTATGTCTAAACCCAGTGATATCAAGCAGGAACAAACGAACAGCTTCAGAAACGGGAAAAGGTTGGGAGAACTCACCAGTTGGAAGCACTTCCACGAACCCGGTTCATCAGAGCTAGTTTGGCAGGTCCAGACAAGAGTCCCACACAGCACAGACAGGGGATCACACTCCACACCAAATGTGCACGGTTTTTCACTACAGAGATCAGTCTATTTCCAATGATTTTTAATATTTTTCACGAGCGACAACGTGAGCGCGCAACGCTGCCATTAGAGGGCTTGTTATTGAGTGTCAACGCACTAGATGGCGCTGATTGGAATTCGCTTCATGTGCATAAGGATAAGGGAAGTGGGGATTTAGGTATTGATATTTGGATAGGAAATTAATGAGGACTGTTCCCAAGCCGCAACATCTCCCCCCACTTGAAATCACCCAAGGATTTCATAAGACAACACTGTCCGACAACCTCTAGGAACTCCGTTGCTCAGACAGTAATAAAATAAAAATATAAAAGAAAACCAAAAAAATAGTAGTGTTTGGAATGTGCATCCAAATGAGAACTAGGTAAATTAAGACAAGTTTGCTTAACTTAAAACATAATAACCGTAAATAACTAAAAAACTAGGCTTACTACTAATTAAAATTAAAATAGAGGTTAATTAGCTATCGGTAATGGACAAATCTTGACCACTGGTCGTTTAAGTAAACCCTTTTGGGTTTTTACCGTCACAACACGAATAACATTATCAATTCCGGGATGAACGTCAACGATACGTCCTAATCGCCACTCATTTGGAGGTAAGCTAGGTTCCTGGATTGAAACAAGTTGTCCAATCGCAGGACGACGATGGTCATCCTTAAACCATTTGACCCTTTGTTGCAGGGTATGCAGATAGTCGTTCTGCCAAACACGCCAGAAACTTTGCGTAAGTTTCTGAAGAAGTTGCCAACGAGTTCGAGAATGGATTTCTTCTGAACGCGGTTCCGGAAGGGTAACCAAAGGGCGTCCAACAATAAAGTGTCCAGCAGTGAGTACATCTACTTCACTAGGATCAGAAGATAATTGACACAATGGTCTAGAATTGAGCATGGCCTCGACTTTTGTTAAAACCGTGGCTAGTTCTTCGAAAGTTAAAACTTGAGAACCAATGACTCTTTTAAGATGGTATTTGGTGGACTTAATACCATTCTCGAAAATGCCACCAAAGTGGGGCGCGGAAGGAGGATTCAATTTCCAAGAAATTCCACGAGACCCTAATTGAGATGATACCTCCTCTTTATTATCTAGCATGACTTTGTACATATCTTCGAGATAGCGTTTAGCCCCCACAAAGTTTGTGCCGCAATCCGTCACAATACAGCGACATATTCCTCGTTTCGACACAAATCTATCTAGCGCAGCTAGAAACGCTTCTGTAGACAGTTCCGACACTAGCTCGAGATGAACTGCCTTGACAGAGAGGCAGACAATCAAACACACGTAAGCTTTATTGACACGAGCATTACGTCTCCGACTCTCTTTAACCAAAAAAGGTCCACCAAAGTCAATACCTACATTTTGAAAGCAAAAACCCTTTTGGGATCGACAAGGTGGCAAACTTCCCATCACAGGTTGATAAGGGATCGGTTTGACTTTAAAACATGTTACAAATTTAGATAAGTGTGAGCGAATCAGATTTCTTATTCCAAGAATCCAGAATTTTCTTTGAATTAGCGACTGCAAAGTGCGAGGTCCACAATGCAAATAAAATTTATGATAATAAGTAATTATGAGAGAAGCCAAAACAGAATTTTTTGGAATTAGGTATGGATGTATAGACTGGTCAGGCAAGTTGAAGTTTTGAAGACGTCCCCCCACTCGGACTAGACCCGAGCGGTCAAGAAAAGGAGACAATTTTTGCAAATGTTTTGGTAGACATATTTTAGAAATAAGTTTAGAAATTTCATCACTAAAATGGGACTGTTGAACAGATTTTATAAGTGCAAGTAACGACTGCTCTAACTCATCAGAAGTGAGAGCACGATGATGGCGTTCGCTAGGCTTTTGCCGTAAGTTTGAAATGAAGCGAAAGATCCAAGCTACGATTCGCTGTAAATGAGTGAGCGAAGAAGAACGTTCTAATAGCTCTGGCAAGACGTCATCAATAGGCTCTTGGGTTTGGACTACATGAGAACAAGATTTCATTTCAGGCACTTCCCCCAGATGTTCAGAACGAAATGAAGCTGGCCAGGAATTGAGACCTCTGAGCAGCCACTCTGGTCCCGACCACCATTTATTGCATTTCACTAGCTCTTCGCAAGAGAGGCCTCTGCTGGAGTAGTCAGCAGGGTTGTCATGAGTAGACACATGACGCCAGATGGAGGGTTCAAAAGTATCAGTAATCTGAACCACCCGATGTGCGACAAAAGGTTTTAATCTATGAGGTTCTGTGTGGAGCCAAGCTAACACAGTTGAGCTGTCCGTAAATGCAAAAATTTGAGATAATTTAATTTTAGAACAAAGCAAGGATTGAATGTGCTGAAGAGTGCGCGATAACAAGGTGGCGCCGCACAACTCTAATCGATTAACCGTAAGAGGTTTAATCGGGGCTACTTTAGACTTAGCAATAAGTAAGAAGACTTCAACACGATTACCAAAAACTGACCGAAGATAAATACAACATCCGTAACCTTTAGATGAACCATCGCAAAACCCTACAAGTTGATGATTGGCTTCCAAATGACTAACAATTTTGCGAGGGATTTTAACAAACTTTAAATTAGATAATCCAGAAACAAACTTAGCCCATTCAGAAGACAGTTCTTCGGGAATAAGATCATCCCAAGATAAGTGAAGACGCCATAGGCTTTGAAGGAGCAATTTTGCTTGTAAAATATAAGGTGCAAGCCAACCCAAAGGATCATAAATTCGAGCGACGTTCGATAAGATAGAACGCTTGGTAAATACAACATCCACAGGTGTGACGGAGTATGTAAAATAATCACCAGTTGGGTCCCACTGGACTCCTAAAACCTTTAGGGTCATCGACCCATCATCGGTGAATGACTTTGGAATTGGACAATGTTCCACTGGTAGTCGCCGACTAAGACGTTTTTCAAGGTTAATAAACTGCGACAACGAACTAAAATAAGAATCTCCTACATTAGAGTCAGGAGTTTTTAATAAAATAGGTACTTCATAACGGCCGTCGTATTCTCTATAAGTAAGACTGGAATACAGGCGGTCAACTTCATCATCTTCTGGAACGGAAATAGGTTTATGGGGAGGTTCCTCCACTTCCCTGAATCGCTTGACCATCTCATCAAGTTTACAAGTGGAAGCTATCAAAGAAGTGACACCCGAGGTCGGTGGACTGGCAACACTTGTTGGACCAGAGAGGACCCATCCAAACACACTATGCAAAGCAGCAGGGTAGCCTGGTTCCGGCTTCAAAACCTGTCCGTCATAGATGTGATGGAACCACTCAGCGCCGAGCAACAGGTCGACATCAGCAGGTTTGTCGAAGTCACGATCAGCCAAAATTAAATGTTTATATTTACGAACCGCTTCGGGAATAACCGAGGTCGGCATTGCCGATGTGATGCTGTCGATAACAATAGTAGAGATATGAAACTGCGGATCACTAGAATCAGACGGGCGAATGGAGCATTGAGTCATACCGCGCACTTGACACACAGCATGTTGTCCTAGTCCAGCTACATTAATATCACAACGACTCAACTGAAAACCTAGCTTCCTTGCACACTTCACAGTCAGGAAGCAGTCCTGAGCGCCACTATCGATGAGCGCTCGAATCGGTTGCAACGTGCCAAAAGCGTCTAGCACGCGCACCATGCACGTACCGAGCAGTACCACACACGAGTCGCGAGCCCGTCCCTGGAACGCACTACAATTGGCGTGTGTGCTCGGACCGGTGGCTGCCGCGGTCGCTAATGAAGGCGGTTTGTCAACGTGGACTAACGTGTGATGATTACGACCACAGATAAAACAACTCATTTTAGATACACACTTATCGACAGGATGCTTACGCAAACAATTAACACATAAGTTCTTTTGTTGTACAAGGTTCAACCTAGCTTGTGAACCTAACGATTGAAATGTGGGGCACTTGTAGATACTGTGCGCTGCACCACAGTGATGACATTCTAATGATATCAAGCTTCTAGAATGCCCAGATTGAGTAGTGAGCGCGGATCGTTTCTGCACCCGCGGTGAAACATTTTTGATCTGTTTCCCGTTTCCTCCATAAGGTGGCGCGGACCGCGTAGTGACACTAACAGGCTCAATCACGCTTGTCGTATGGTAAGTAGTTTCTAAAACTTTAACATAGCCTTGAAGAAACTCCATAAGCTCGTGAAAAGTAGGAATCTCCGATTTATTTTGACACTCGAAGCGCTGTCGCGTATTGTTATCAAGCGCACGAAACGCGGAGTTAAACAAAATAAAATCACTAAGATCATCTAGCTTTAAAGCCTTGAGGGCATTGACCGACTCACAAAGTACATTAGTATACGACTGTAGTTCACTGAAATTAGGATTTTTTAAACAAGGATATTTATTTATTTGATCTAAATACGTCACTGCTAAAATTCTTTTATTGTGATAACGCTTCACTAATTCGTTAAAAACTATTTCATAATTGTCCGATGTAAGCTTGACCTGTTTAGCGATCCCAAGGGCGGATCCCGATAAACAAGAAATTAAATAATGAAATTTAGTAATCGGAACAATCGATGAATTATTATGAATTAAACTTACAAATGTATCATAAAAAGTTTGCCAATTTTCTATTTTACCATCAAACTTCGGGAGGTCAATTCGCGGCAACCTAGCATGTGTCTCGCGGCTCGTGTCGGAAGTAGGTACCGAGTCGGGCGCTCTGCCGGCCGGCGACTCAGGCGGTGCCGATTCGGACGCGATAAACTCGGCCGCGGTACTCAGTACTTCGTAGTACATGTCATCGAACGCGGTCATCGCTTGCATATTGACGGACTCCGTAGGTTTTAAAGTTAATTTTAGACTGTTTATTTTCTCAGTTAATAGAATATATTCTTCGCGTACACTCTCTAATTTCGAATATCTAGCACGAAACTCTTTAACTTTAGATGCATCTCGTTTCTCGCGTAATAAATTTGATAAATCTAGCATAATCTGTAACGAGCGAAAAACATATTCGCGTTGTGACGTATAAAGTTTAATTGCATTCTCCTCTTTAACAGACATTGTCAGCAATAAAATAAGATAAACTTCAAGTTAATATCTCTTACCAATCGTGAACTAATAATTTTAATAAGTACCTGTTCACAAACAGGTAGGTAGCGGGACAATGTCAGATAAGGACAAGTTTTGTTCTTTAAATCAAAACTAATACAATATCTAGCCAACGTAAGTATTTACCTAATTTCAATTTAGTTGAATAACTTTCAGATATTTCTAAAAATTTAATAAGATTCTTAACAGAAATTAAGTTTTAATTTCTACCCCCAAGTAACCAAATTATAAAATTAACTAAGTTCAAACGCTCAATGCACATTCCATCCGAAGTATAATCCGAACAAATAAGATAGGTAACACTGTCTGAGCAATATGAACCAATCAACAACTTTAGAATTTAGTCGAACTACATTTAAAATAAATGAGTTACTTTGAAATGCAATGAAATAAGTATGATTAACTAATTTTGTTCCACTATTTATGATGATAATTATTAATAATAGACAAAAACTAGTAAGCGGACTGTATTTAGTAACTTATTTTAACCAATCGCAACAATCGCGGCTCGATTGGACCACTTTTATATATGTTGGTGCATAAGTTATTGCTGGTTGGTTCACAGCGGAAGGTAACCTAGGGCACCATCTCGCGTATGTCTAAACCCAGTGATATCAAGCAGGAACAAACGAACAGCTTCAGAAACGGGAAAAGGTTGGGAGAACTCACCAGTTGGAAGCACTTCCACGAACCCGGTTCATCAGAGCTAGTTTGGCAGGTCCAGACAAGAGTCCCACACAGCACAGACAGGGGATCACACTCCACACCAAATGTGCACGGTTTTTCACTACAGAGATCAGTCTATTTCCAATGATTTTTAATATTTTTCACGAGCGACAACGTGAGCGCGCAACGCTGCCATTAGAGGGCTTGTTATTGAGTGTCAACGCACTAGATGGCGCTGATTGGAATTCGCTTCATGTGCATAAGGATAAGGGAAGTGGGGATTTAGGTATTGATATTTGGATAGGAAATTAATGAGGACTGTTCCCAAGCCGCAACAATAATATTATTGAATACTACATATGATTGTTATATTGGGTTTAGCCTGTAAGAGCAATGTATGTTAAGTAAATAAATAAATATTTCGAATTTATATCAAATTAAAATGTCTATTTTTGTAAACCTAACACGCATATATAGGATATATGTGAAAATTAAACACTTACTTAAATCACTGAAGCCCTTTCAGTGACCCTTCCATGACTATAGTATACAGTTACAAAAATATTTTTTGAAAAAATAATTTTCCGTTTACAAGATATGATGTCGTGTCATCCTACTCTGTTTGAATTTCCAGGTATTTTACCTCCGTTTCTCATAAAAGCAGGTGAAATGTGTAAAGTTTAAGATTTTAGATCTTAATATTTATTTTATTTTGGAACTATTCACTCAGATTGAGAAAATCCATAGAAACAACAAAACATCAAAATTGTTACCAGTTTGATGTTTTCTTTGTTAAGCTATTTAAACATATCATCGCCTAGGACTGTTTCCTACAATACCAAGGTAATCATTTAATTTTACTTCACTTATTACTGCATCTACTATAATTATGTTATGTAACATTCTATTTGCTTAAGTAGAATTTCAGGATTATAAAACAAAAATTTGGATGCCTTCTGCGTTCGTAAAATGATTCACAAAAACTCGCATTATTAACCGACAAAAAACGGAGGAGGTACTGTAGTCAACCCGTATTTTTTTAAATGTATTACTCATTTATTTTTACATTTTTTTTATTCTATGCTGTGTGAATGCTTGAATTTCCGAATTATTCGGTCAACTTGTTTAACTGGTTTATGCTCTGCCAACTATAACTGTTGTAAAAAAAATTGACCAAATATTAAATAAGATGGGAAGTAAACAAGTTTACGATACAAAAATATCTTGTTCTTATTCTTATATGGACAAAAACAGTTGGAAGTATGCATTTTAAAGTTCCTGCTGGACAACAATTTGTTTCCACTAATATTGATGTTGAGTTACTTGATGCTTAATAGCGTTTTTTGTTATTTATGCGATAATAGAAGAAAAAGCTACGGAGACCGGTATCGGCGATGTTTGTGGCAAAATTATTAGTCCAATTCCCAAATCTTTAATTAATAATAATAATTTTTATTCTCAGACTTAAGTCCATTACGTTAGTAACAATTTTCCTTGAGACTATTGTTAGTGTTATACAGCTTGGGTGGTCAGTGAAATAAAACAGCCCAATGCGGGGGCACTTGGGGTTCCAGTGCGCCAGCAGCAGACTACTCTACATACCGGTTATTGTCTTCAGTATACTGTTGCGCAGACATCTGAGCATGGAAGCACACCGCTTACGAATCACAGCGTGAAAGCCGTCAGTATGTGTATCTGGCAACATGCCCGATGCGCTGTGGCGCACCACAGCGCCATGAGAGCCCCCTCAACACCCTGAAGGAATTGTTGTATTGATCTCTCAGAGCGTTGTATGTACAGGGACTGACAGTAGCCTTTGAAAAGCGTGATCTTCACCTCTCTTGTGCAGCATCCAAATTGCGAGCTGACATATTGCATCGCACAGATAACGCCCTGTGTTCTCTCTCCAGGTCTAGGTTGTCACTTAGATCCTCGGAGACCCAGTGACCCAGATATTTAAAACTCGAGACCCTAGTGAAAGGAGCTCCATCTAGCGATACGTGCTGCAGGTCTGTGAACTTTTTGTTTCCTGCTTAAAACACAAGGAGCACACTCTTCTTCACGTTATATCTGAGCCCATGGGCCTCCGCACAGGAATCACAAATTTGGATAATCCTCATTGCTGATTGATGGGTTCAACAAGACCATGTCATCCACGTAACTGATGTTATTAATGCATATTGCATCGACATAACATCCAACACCCGTCTTGCTGAGTTGAACAGACGGGGAGAAGTCAAACCTCTCTGCCTAACCCCGCAATCCAACCCATAGGCCTCAGACAGAGAACTTACCCACCTCACTCTGTTACATTGTTTACTGTCCCAATACTTAAGTACAGACACTAATTCGTCTACCACCCCTGTGTCCTTTCTTACTTTTTTCCATACCAGATTATAGAAAACTAGATCGAAGGCCTTAGAGAGGTCCAAAAAGCAAGCTACGAGAGGTATTTTTTTTATATGTGTAATTTCGAACAGTGTGCTTCCCCGCAAAGATTGCACTTTCTGTGGATAAACCAGACTCGGTCTAAAACCATACTGAGCACCGTGCAAGTCTATCCGGACTGACAAATCGCGGTCAAGCATATTGTCCAATACATAGGCTATGATGGTGGCGAGAGAAATAGGTCTGTATTTAGCAAGGTTGGAAGCATCTTCAGTCTTATTCTTGAAGATAGGCACAACTATAGTTTTAATAAGGTCTTCGGGCAGGTGACGGGGCCCCAGGCACAGAGTAAATACAGAACGGTTGACAAAGGTCTGGGCAGATGTACCCCTGCATGTTGCAAGTGCTCGATGCCGAGTCTATCATGGCCCGGAGATTTACCTTTAGTCATACCTTTAATAAAATTATCTTAGAAATCTCCTCGGTAGAGATTTTTACACTCAGCATTTCGTCAACACCAGACACTTGACCATCGAGCACCCACGGTGACAAGCCCATAGATTATTGAGTTCTGAAGTAATCCTTGAACCTATTAGCAATGTTAACTGGTACACTCTCACCTACAACATTGGCATTGAGTTGGATTCAGCCTTTGGATTGGCATTGAGCTAGATTCAGATTGGCCTTGGATTCAGTTTGTTTGTATTTTTTCAGAACTTACTGAAGTCCTTCGACCCATGTCATTTTGAATTTGACACCACTATTAGCCTCGACGAAGCTTGGTGTGCTGAATGGATCGAGACAGTATTTCACCCCGGCCCACCGCCTACAACTTTATAAGGCGTAGGTTCGGCCGCATATGGAATACTGTTCTCATTTCTATGCAGGAGCACCCAAGTACCAGCTAGCTTCTCCCTCTTGACCGCATTCAACGGAGAGCGACTCGAATCATCGATTGCCAGGATATTTCAGATCGGCTTGACCCTTTGGCGTTGCGTAGAGATGTAGCTTCACTCTGCATTCTCTATCGCATGTATCATGGGGAGTGCTCCGAGGAATTGTTCGGACTTATACCGGCCGCAACGTTTCGCCATCGTTCAACGCGACAAAACTTTCATCCCCATCACCTGGATAATTGGCAATCCACCACTGTGCGGTTCTCCAGAAATTTTTTGCCTCGCACAACCAATCTCTGGAATAAATTGTCGTCTACGGTATTTCCGGACCTTCAAACCTTCAAGAAAAGAGCGTACTCCTATCTCAAAGGCCGGCAACGCACTTGTAACTCTTGAGTTGCAGGTGTCCATGGGCGACGGTAGTCACTTACCATCAGGTGACCCGCCTGCTCGTTTTCCCCCTATAATAAAAAAAAAAAAACACTTAAGCCTTTTTTTTAAACATTACATTTCTCACACATAGTTTTATAGTAGTAGCCTTTAGGTCTACCGTGCAACGATCACAGCTGAGGCGGGCGGGCGGCTAAGGCCAATCTATTCCAACCAGTCAAATACTTCTTATTATTAACAGTTTTTTTTTACTTTTAGAGGTGTATTCCGCTGCTTCTGACAATACCTACTACTTTATTGTACATATTGCTTAAGCTCATTTTACGATTATTATTGTTACGTATCTTGATCTCTCTCTCTACGTTTCTGAAATTCTTAATGATAATAAAACGTTATTTCACGAAACATTAAAAAAAAAATACTAGCACAAAAAAACGGACTTAAATCATTACCACGAAATATATGATTACCTCTTATGAATCATATTCGACCTACCTGACTTCCGTAATGTTCCCTCTTTCGTCCTTGTAAACAAACCTGCAGATAATTTAACTTTCATGTTAGCGTTATTAAAACCAGACCAGTGTGTTACACGATTGTTTCTCAGCGTATTTTCGTTTCATATCTCAATGAGTTCACACATATAAAATGTTGCTAATACATTTGTTCGGGTTATTTTGTGGTGTACACAGCGCGATATTTTATGACTCCTATAGTGGAACAGAGATTACGAGGGAAGATGTGAAAAGGCACGATAAAGCGAATACAACATTGTAAGTTTTAATTTTTTTTTGTATTTCGTACATACATACATAATCTCAAGATTTTCTTCCTAAGGCCTGAAGAGAACTACCATTCCTTCTATCATTTCATACCTCACGATCTTCCTTTCACCTTCTTCACCGATTTGTATTTATTTTTCGGTAATAATATAAATATTTAGTATATAACAAAATTTACAGTTTATTTTAAGTGTGATAAAATTACTAAGTTGGATATTTACCCTATATTTATATAGTACATCAATGACCCGAATAATATATTTATATTATTCGGATCATTGATGTGCTATGTGTTCTGAGAAAATCTTTATAAAATATTTATGTTACAATTATATATCACGAATGATGAGAAATTTTCCGCTTCCGTTAATGTTGCTTTTTAATGTAAATCTCATAAAATTTACATAGAAAATAATAAATAAGTTTAACCTTTTTAATTAAGTTAAAAAGACAAAATCCCTTTTAAACATTCATCACTATATTCGCATGATTAATGTTTTATTTCTTATTATAGATTATTGCATTAATTTATGTCCGTAACTCTTAAAAGTTTTATTTAGAACTACATAGATTATTGACAGTAAATATGACGCCACAATAGTGGTGATGAGTTATATGAAATATTGTCTTAAGTATGAATTAAGAACTCTACCCCCGACTCGAAAATCCCTTCAACGATTAGAAAAGAACTGATGATCTTTGAACGGGTCAACAGATTTTCTTAAATTATAACAAAGAAAATTCTCCATCAAATCAACTTTGCAGACAAAGTCTCAATCGCTCTATCCGTCTGTCTGTGTGTCTCTTTGTAGTATCCACAGACGGACACACAGATACACACATTAAACTTACAACACTTCTCCTTTTAAAATTAAAAAGCACCAAGAGTTCAAGAAATATCCTCATGGTATAGGCTAAGATTATGACAGGAGAATGCGAGCTTACTAATAGGTACATACATTAAATGAATAACTTAGGTGATTATGTTTGAAAAATCAATGTTTGTTTGTTCGTTTTTTATGCGCTGCCCTCCTCCGATCATTATGAAATTTTGCAGGCACGTTACCAAGACTTAGGTTCATCCAGAAAGAAGTACTGTGCCCGAGGGATGGAAAAAGATACTTTTACAGGAGCGAAACCGAGGCAAAAGCTAGAAAAAAATTAAAAAAATTAAAACGATAGAAACAAAACATTTTATGAAATAAATTGAAACACAAGTGAAGATTTACAAAATTCATTCAAAAATAGTTCCGAAAAAATTTGGAGTCTAGAAACCGAGGGAGTGTTGGGTTTTCCCTCCTCAATTATTATCAGACTTTCTTTCGCGTTAAACGCCATGTTTGTTTCCATTGTCCATCCATTGTTTGGGATTCTGCCGCCTTATTTTCTGAAGAAGTGATATCCGCTTAAGAGGCGGTGGAAAGGAAGGGGAGCTAGAGCTAAAAAATTTTTTGCTAAAGATGCAATGTAAGGTGTTTATGATAATACTTCTTTATAAACAACATTTTTAACCATTTTAGGGGACGTACACATACGCAACGTAACACTGCCCTTATAAAATACAATCTGGCATTTTTAAAGTTAAGGGGTGAATTTTCAAACAGCGGGATATTGTACACTGTTACTTTTACCCATAGGCTAATCTACCAATTTCTACATTTCTAACTATAAAAATGACGGAGTTTCCTACAAACTTTTATCTTTAAGGTTTGAATTTATTTTATAAGGAATCCATCTGCGTCCTAAAAAATATTATTACTTCTTTACGTAAATAATACTTCTTAAGTTTTTACAGAAAACTGATGGAAATAAAATAAAATGAAATTCTCAAACATTTTTTTTTTCATTTATTATAACGCCATCTATTATGATATAATATCTCACTTGTATTTATAATTTAAAACCTTTACAGCTTTGTGTAAAAATAAATATTCTATTTTTTTTCCTTTTAAATTTAAAATTATTTATTGTAGCCTCAATTTTTTTTTCAAGTGTATTGTTTATCATAACGCCATTATGACGACGAAAAACTTGTTTTTTTATTTAAATATGTATAGTTAAAATAATATGTATAGTAATTAGCGCGTCTATTTATATTTCAGAACAATAGGTATGTTACATTGTCCTCACATTTCATTTACGCTTAAAAGCAATGTAACCAGAAGTTTGCAAAAAAACATTTTGAAAAAGAGTGTCCTTGGAGTTTCTTGCCTGTTCTTCTCCACAGGATCTACGTATTGGAACAGGCAATTAGCTTCACGACTGACTTAGTCTAACTGACTCCTACTCCTCACAATTCAAAAATACCTATTATAGGTTTAATTGAAATAAATGGTTTTGATTTTGAATTAGAATGAATCTGACTTTTATTCATATTTTGTACTTTCGTTTGATTGTCGTATGATTGACTTTTATTTGACACCCAACATTGTCTTCCTTTTGTTTTTGTCTTCATTTTGTTTTTGATCAGCACAATCCAAAAGTTGAAGTTGTAGTTTTTGATCAGGCCAAGCAAACACGTGTTCCCATACAAACTTTGCCACCCCTTTTCAACCTCTTGAGAGTGGAATTTTCTAAAATCCTTTCTTATCGGATGCATACATTAAATAAGAAATACGTCCTGTAAATTTCACGTCTCTACGACTTACGGTTTAGGCTGCGCGTTAATCCGTCAGTCAGGACAAAGGATTTTAAATATTTAGATAAGTTCGAGGGCTTCGTCATCTCGCGTGATTGCGAAATCAACTGCCCACCGAGATCACCGCTGGCTACTTTCTGTGGGGCAACGTGAAATCTCTGGTCTATGCAAACAAACCGCAGGCAATTGACGCTGTTCTTGTTCTTTCTTCGATGTCATCCAAAATTGGTCCTTGGTGGACCTACAACACCTACACCGGAGTCGCGGTGGCCACTTGGCTGAAATTATATTCCATACATAATGTCATCGAATGTCCTTTATACGAAATAAAAATTCACTTCAATTCAATATCACAGGTTGTTTTATTTCATTTCAAAGTTCGAGCGGTCTTAATGGAAAAGCGTTTATAATGAGGTAGACGGAAGTAATATGAGATAGTGAATATTCACGTATTACATTACTTAACTCACTGTCCTTTTCAGTTGGTGCGTGAATGAGATCGAACCATGTGACCCTGAAGAAGGACGACGTGTTGATGGCTCCTGCAATAACCTCAAGCATCCCACTAGAGGAGCCACACATACACCCTTTGTGAGGGTCCTCCCTGCCGTGTTTGATAAAAGTAAGCAGGTGTCACATTCTTGATCTATTTCTATAATAGTCTTCTTATAAAAACTAATGAAGTTTTACATGGCTGTCCAAAAAAGAAGAGTAATATTTTTAGGGTTCACGTATGTATGTATGTGAGTTACTTTTTTCATCATTAACTTATAAATTCCTGAACTTCACACATCTCACACACGGCTGTCTGCTCCCAAACTAGGCAGAGCCTGTACTATGGTAACCAGACTGCCGATAAACATACATATATATTTCTAAATACATACATTTTATAGATAAATTACACCCAGACACAGAACAAATTATCGTGCTCATCATTATTTGGCCTGGGTGGGAATCGAATCCACAACCTCTCTCTTAGCAGTCAGGGTCATTAACCACTAGACCAACAGACCACTCGTGACACTGTCTCTAATATAAAAAAAAAACAACGTGGCGACTGTTTGACACCATTTTTAGTTCGTTTTTTGCGAGGGCAGTTTTGTTGATTGCTGTGTTTGTTTTATAAATAAATTCAACAAAAATCGAGGTTTATATTGTTCGGTGAATCATGCAATTATGACACGAACTAAAACAAATATACTGTATATTTTTAAGTTAATTGTTTTTAAACTTCCGCGATTTTGATACATTTCAAATGTGTAACTCGGGACTTAATCGCGAAGAAATTTAAAAGGTACAATAACTCTTTAAATGTATTTTATTGTAGGTATTGTACCCTTTCAGTTTTAAGATAATTTATCAATTAAACAAATGTTATGTACATATATCAGCTATCTCGCTTTAAAATCCTTGTTTTATATGCCTATAAACTCTTTATTAAACGGTTTACTTTTTCCAGATTTCGAACCAAAAAAATCATCATCTGGCAATGATCTTCCTCTCGCTCGGTACCTCAGGACCCGCCTTATATCTGTGGGAAAAGTTCCTAGCACAGTCTTCACAATGCTGGCTGTGCACTACTTTGTATTCATGTCTGCTGACGTCGTTTCCTTGCATGACACTGGTAGACATTTTTTATTTTCTTTTTTACTTATTTATGGATGATCCTAGATGATTTAACAAGTCAGTTAAAATTTATTTGTTTTTTTGGTCGATGCATTAAAGCCCCGTATTATTATTCTAATGGTAGTTACTTCATGTTTCAGTAAACTATATTCAATGGAAGCCTTACTGCTGCACTGAAAGAGGCAAGAAAGATTACATGTGCACTCCTAACAAGATACCTGAAGATGACCCTGTCCATAGGTTCTCCGGTATCCGTTGCTTAAACATGACTAGGCCTGAGTCATTCCAAAGTATCGGATGTGTAAAGAATACCACGTTACCTGATAGGGTAAGTTTACAGTGAACAGGCCCCTCTCCTCTCCTCAACTACGTATGTGTTTATACTGCCCCACCCCACCAACGCATTCATATTCAATGCATACAGTGAACAGTGTGCTCTTTAACCTCGTGCTAGAACCCTCTCACTTTAGGCTCTGGTTGTTTTCTATTTATGGAGCGGGATTGCCTCAGATTCCGCCAAAAATTCCATCCATATAAGAGGCGACGGAACTGAGACAGTTTAATGAAGAATTCTGGGCGCGCTCCTCTGATGCAGTTGACGCAAGACCTCTACGAAATAGAGGCCTTGCTTCCACTATCTGCCATCATGTGGATACCTGGTATTTAGCAGACAGCCAAGATCTGGTTATATTGCCTAAAAGAGATCCCTCTGTGACCTGAAATTAGGAGGTGTTCCAACATTTTCTTTTTCTTTGGTTCGATTCCGATTCTGACGCTACTGCACAACTAATTCAAGCTAAAGAGAACCAGGCTCCTTGGATTGGTAATAAGAGCGCAAAATCGTCATTAGGCTATGTCTTTCCTTGTTTGTACAAAATAAAGACAGAAACCATGAGGTATTTAAACCAAAGTAAGTACCAAAGTAAGATAATACGAATAATATCTTTGGTTTCCCAAAATTTGGTTACATTGCCTTTAAAACTTAGCTAAATTTAATTATAATGATTATTGTATTAAATGAGATCCTCATTATAAGTACTTTATGCAATAAAATGTGTATATTAACAAAGTATGTATATAAAGTATGTAATGTTTTATTTCAGACTATTTTAAAGGTTATTGTAAGACTAAATAATGACTTACGTTATAGCCTTAGTATCATCTTTTTATTTGCTTCTATATATACGTAGATGTTTGACCCTTATACTCCAGGGCCAAACATATTTTAGAGAAAAAAATTCTTAGCAGCTTGGTTGGTCAGAAAATTTAGTATAAATTTTAAGTAAATGACAGAAAATAGAGAGAGCCAGCTGCAAGTCCCGGAAGAGGGATGGGGAGGAGGGAAATGGTCGTTTTGAAGGGTCAGTAATGATTTTCACGATTTCCGGCCAAACTAAACCTCCTATCGGAAAAAGTTAAAAGTAAAAGTTGAAGATAATTAAAGTATCTACAACGTTTGTATTCACCAATTTCCAACATAACCTCAAATTTATGGAGACAAGGACAAAAAATCGATTTTTTCGTTTTTAATTTTTTTCTACAAAAATAATTCGATTTAAATGAAAATCACTGAAAATATAAATTTTCACGTGTTAAACGAGCAGTAATGTTTGAGTTACAATAAAAAAAGTCGATTTTTCAAACCAAAATTTTGTTAGCAAAATTTCGTATATTTTACTTTACCGGTGTTTCCTTTTTAAGCCTCAACTCAAACAAAACGAGGAAAACCAAAAAAATATTTTTTTCAAGATTTTTTTTGAGAGAGAATTTTTTTTAATGACACATATGCTTGTTCATATTAATGCAAACGAGTAAATTTCATGTTATCCTACTAATATTATAAACGTGAAAGTTTGTGAGTATGGATGTATGGATGTTTGTTACTCTTTCACGCAAAAACTACTGAACCGATTGCGATGAAACTTGGTATGTAGATAGCTGGAGACCTCGATTAATATATAGGCTACTTTGTATCCCGATATTCCCATGGGATCGAGACTTACGTGGGTGAAACCGCGGGGCGCAGCTAGTACTAAATAAACTTTACTAAATATAAAGAAAAAACGAGCACCGGTAAAGTAAAAAAATCAAAACTGATTCAAAACTTCAGTCTGTGTAGTGTCTGTGGGTTGGTTTCTCATATAAGTTAACGTCTATGATTGTCTATCGTGTACGTATCTCAAATCCCAAAAAACCAAGCATAACTCTCTAATATGAGAGTGTTCTAAAAAAGATCACCCTGAAAAAAATCACTGGAAGCGATACGGTTGGTTATCGTGCCTCCTACCATCTCCATACTTTATATACTTTAAAGCTATGGTTTCTCTATTGACTTTCTTTTTTTATACGATTAAAAGTTGTATCCTGTCTCTTCAGATAATCTCATCAACGCCTCTAATGGACTTGTCTGTGATATATGGCAACCTACTGCCGCCTTTGCTACAAAGGGGTCGCCTATTCACAGGAGGTATGGTGAAAACTGAGACTGAGGAGGGAAGGATATGGCCTCCAAGTTACAAGACTCAAGCGAACGTGTGCTATTTAAACCAGCGACCTAAAGAAACTAGATGTCATCATATGCGTAAGTGATAAAGTTTTAGGGCTATATTCAATATGAAAGACATGTATGTACACATGAATGTTATAGTAATTTTCCTATCTGTAGGGAATGGTACTTTTGAAGTGAAAACTTCTTTAGGCACGTTGTGCACTTTTCTAAGGAGAACTCGCACCGTCACGCTAATCCCTACTAATATTATAAATATGAAAGTAACTCTGTCTGTCTGTCTGTCTGTTACGCTTTCACGCCTAAACGGCTAGAGCGATTGAGATGAAATTTGGTATAGAGATAGTTCGAGGCCCTGGGAAGGACATAGGCTACTTTTTAACCGACTGCGCAAAAGGAGGGTTATGATTTTACGCGATAACCACTTCTACGCGGCTGAAGCCGCGGGGAACAGCTAGTAATACATATTGTAGATCCACTAGAGGGCGCTAATCTAAACATTGAGTTCTGTCAGCTCCTTATTAATTAATCTTAAAAAATGTAATTGGTTCAATAAAGTAGTTACTGTGTGCGCAATTCATTTGGTAAAATAAACAAAAACATAATTGTAATTAAGGTGAAAATTTATAACGCCTACAGTGCTCAATAGCGAAAACCTTTATTCAAAATTTCACCCGAACATACGCCAGTTTGATGGATGTCACTAATAGATGGAATCACTTTCTTCAAAAATGAACACTTCTGATCGGCAACTCACAATTACTTATTAACATTTTTTGAAGTGAAAACTTCTTTAGGCACGTTGGGCACTTTTGGTATGGGGGACCGTCACGCTCAGATGACAGATAAGTCAGTTATGTTTTCATTTCTGACGTGCAGTCCTACGACTGACAGTTTTTTTTCTGGATGAAAGGTCCTATATTTTTTTCTGTGGCCCCGACAGCGTGTATTCAAAACTTTATGGTGATCGGATGAGTAGTTGAGGCGTGAAAGTGTAACAAACAAACAAACATACATAAACATTAACTCGCCTGTGGGTCTAGTGGTTAGTGATCTGACGGTTGAGCCAAAGGTCGTCGGGTTCGATTCCCACCTAGAAAGAATAATTGTGTGACGAGTATGATCATTTATTCTGTGTCTGGATGTTATTTATGAAAATTATGTATGTATTTAGAAATATATAAGTATGTTTATCAGCAGTCTGGTTACCATACTCATATTACTAATACTATTATTCATACTTCAGCCGAAGATGGTGGGAACACTCTAGCAGGCATCAACTTGGTAGTGGTATGGTTCTGGAGGTACCATAACTATATTGCTACTGAACTAGCCAAAGTCAATCCTTGCTGGGATGATGACAAACTTTTTGAGACAGCAAGAGACATCAACATTGCAGTATCGCTACAAATTTATTACTATGAGTTATTGCCGATATTCCTTGGTGAGTTTGTTTTACTATTTTTGAGTTTAAATTATCTTTCAGCAACTTGTCTAATGTCTAATATATTGTTTTCAAAACGTCTTAGTTGGATTTGGTTGATAAGTTGAAATTTAGTGACTTCTTAATAATACAGTTATTAATAGTTTATTAAATAATTTTGATATTATCTCCATCCTAAGGTTGTCTGTTATAGATCTCTTTTAGCGATAAGACCGCCTATTGTACTCTGGTTTGTAAGATAATAATTTGTCAACTGTATTTTATTAATGGTGTACAATAAAGAATATTCTATCTACCTTCTATCTTCTAATAATAAAGTAAGAAAATATCAACTTGAAAAACTTCTGCGAAATACATATCTGATATGAAGCCAAAACAAAATTAGCGAAATGAATTGAGCTTCTTCAACATTTCAGATTTTATCGCTCTTTACATCACACATTAATAAAAGGTTTTATCGAGATCAAATACTTTATTTCTGTTATTAATTCAAACTACGAAAATATATCTATTCTACTGAAAAACAGTAATAATATTTATTTGGACGTTTGTTTTAAGAAAAGCTGTTTACTCTTTCAGCACTAAGCATAAAAAAACTTTTTAAAATAAAATTAAACCGACGAAAAGAACTAAAAAGTAATAAGTAAATAAACCTTTTAAGTCCTCTAGACCTTAAAGCTTTATTTATTTATTACTTTATTGAGCTTATTTACTTACTAATTTTGATTCGGCACACAACAAACTGTTTAATTATCTAAATTTTATATGAACGAACGTAGAAATGAAGAAGGCTCTACGTAGATAATTAATCATTTCATTATTTGGCGCCGACTCAAAATTAGTTATTATAAAATTTGATAGTTTATTTGATAATTGTAAAAACACAAACTACGACTGTATTTTTTCATTCTTTACATTTAATTTGCAGAGACACCATTTAATGCTAATATACAAATACTAAAGATACTACGTTGTGTTCAAAAGTTTTTTCTTGTTCTGGAAGAACTTTTAATTTTTCTTTTTGTCTTAATTGTTGTATCAATGTTCTAGCTACTTGATATTATTATCTTCGTATTTTTCAGGATATGAAAATATGGTTAAAGACAGAGTGATCGATCCCAGCGGTGGTTTTAGGGACGTATACGATGAAAATGTGGTGCCTCAATTATCCCTAGAATATCCGTTTGCTTTAAGATGGATACATAACATACAAGACGGTACTTTAAAGTAAGTATTTATTTTCCTGTTAATTGGCGTTTAGTTTCGTGATCTTATTAATAAATAAATCCATGATTCGTCACCTGGAATAATGTCGTGAACGCGCTGAAACAATCCTGCACCAAACCAAACGACAGCTTATGTGTCGTGTGTGTCATGGCACCATTCCACGTGAGCATGGTTTTGAGCGTCGGTAAGATTGTGCAATACCCAGCGCGAAACTATGATCCTCACGCAAGGGTGCTTGTATAGAACCTTGTAAATGTTTCCTGAACCAATTTGTGTTAAATTTCTTTATATACAATTCACTTATTCTCTTCAATTTATTTTTAATTGCCAACATGTTTTCTTCCGTAACAGCCGTCAAGGCCAACACATCTTTCTTCACAGGCCAAAGTTTGCGGAACTTGCTTAAATTTATTGAAAAATAGCTATAAAGTTGCCTATCAAACAATTCTTCCGGTTTTAGGCCATATTTAAAATCGTAAAGTTTCATAGGGGAAAAACGTACTCGAGATAATTTTTTTTCAGTGAGACACGATAATACAATGACCTAATTTGAAACTTTTGTAATTTTTCTCTTAAATTATCTTATTAGAGTAAGGATGTTAATGGAATGTCCAGATTGTTTGAAAATGTAAATATTCAACATAAATGGAATACACTACAGGCCACTCAAAAGTTTACGATAAAGAGTTTTTATGTATGGAACACTGGCAAGTTAAAATTTACTTTGATAATAACTAACTAAAATATTCCTGTCAGCTTTTTTTAGATGAAATATTGCTTTGTTGCTCAATTTTCAAGATCAATTTGTGTCTTTTGTATTAAAAATCACGAATTTTCCTAAAAATGTTAGTGATTTACGTCATTTCCGGCATCTACTATACTCTAAAATATGAACAAACAATGACAATAGTTGTAAAGATTTAGGTAGTTTCGGTGTTCAACATCATGACACGTTGTCATTTCTTGTATTTTTTTAACACACATTTGTATTATTTTTCGGCACAGTTTTCCTACAGCACTTGTTCATATTTCTTCACGTGTCCATTTTTGTTTTGAAGGCTCTACGACAAAGAAGGCTACTACCTAAGACAATTCCCTATCATGAATCTGACATTGAGGACTGGTTACTTGGCTGTAGACAATAACATAGACTATTTGACACAGGGCAGCTTCAGACAAGGCAGTTCGAAACCTGACTATGTAGCTGATCCCGATGTAAGTAAATTTAACTATGAATGATATTTTTTATCTAAACATAATGTATAAAACTGTTATGTGGGAGAGCCATGCTTCGGCACGTATGGGCCGGCTCGACTCCGCTCGTTACCACGGCCTCCCAGAAAACCGGCCGTGAAGCAATGCTTTCATTGCATTTCGCCGCGTGAGTGAGGTTACCGGAGGCCCTAACCCTTCCCTCTCCCTTATTCCCGTCCTTCCCCTCTCCCCCGTTTTCCGACTCTTCCCCCCCCCCCCTCCCCCTCTTCTCCTACCCCCACTCTCGAGTTGCAGGTGCCCATGGGCGGCAGTAGTAATTTACCATCAGGTGACCCGTCTGCTCGTTTGCCCCCTATACCATAAAAAAAAAACCATTAATAGTCTTCTCTGCTAAACCCTTTCCCTATCATATACTCCTAATTTTCGAATCCTTAAATCCCAAAGTGCATGGTTGGCGGCAATAAGCTTGCCCCCTATTACATAATTGGGAAGAAATTATTTTTGGTAAAATGTAGGTGTTTAATAGACCTCTGCCAACCCCTTCGGGGATATAGAAGTGAGTGTATGCACGTGTGTATGAATCTCTTTTGTGATATTAAGAAACTAGTTGGGCTTCCTCAAAACTCATACGTGATTACAACTGTGTATCTTTAGTAACTTCAAAGATGTAGGTCGAGGGAAACAAAGGCTTATTTTTTATGGTATGGGGGCAAACGAGCAGACGGGTCACCTGATGATAAGTGCCTACCGCCGCCAATGGGCACCTGCAATTCAAAAGTCACAAGTGCGTTACCGGCCTTTAAGGTAAGGGGGAAGAGGATGAGAGAGAGGGAGAGGGGGCAGGGGAGGGAGAGGAAAGGGTTAGGGCCTCCGGTAACCTCACTCACTCGGCAAAAAGCAATATAAGCATTGCTTCACTGCCGATTTTCTGTGAGGCCGTGGTATCACTCCGGTCGAGCCGGCCCATACGTGCCGAAGCGTGGCTCTCCCATTAAAAAGCTTTTGCCCAGCTAACGTTCGTGGCTCCACTTCAAAGTCAATCATTACGACAATATCCCCAGGTTCATATTTTTCTCATTATTTTATCGATTTATCGGTTGCGACTTTCTGATAAACCTTTTTTTTTTCCACTATTTCCCCTTAAATCATAATCATAAGCCTATGTCCGTCTTCAGGTGCCACTCTACGTACTCTTGAAAATGTAACCAACTGACAGACAAACAGACAGGACAGAGTTATTTCCACATTTGTAACATTAGTTCGGATGTCAAATAGAAGTACCTATGTTACATTTTTATATTTTATTTTTCTTACAGGTTACTGAACAAGGATTGGGCCCCCATCAAAGAGTGACAGATTTGGTAACAAATGATTTGTCCAAAAACCGTTACTTTGGATTCCAACCTTACGTCAATTACAGAGAGTTTTGTTTCAATAACCCAATTCAGACCTTTGATGATCTTCATGGCATTATTGATGAAGAGGTAATCAGAGTTAAAAAATCTATTAGTTTGATATTACTTGCAGTTTGTTCTTTGTATATTATGCAACATTGACAGCCTTGAAGTAAAAACTTCTAAGTCAAGGCAAATAATTAAAAAAAGGAAGTATAATTTGTTGGATAAATACAGAGTATAATTATTTACCGCAAAACAAGGTCTTCTTATTTAAAATTGTGTGTCTATTTAAATCGTTACTAAAGAAACTGTATATTGGAATCTTCTACAACAAATACATAATTCTGTGACTAATTTCTGGCTAAATATTTATTTCTGTATTCTTGTGAATATAGTTTTATTATCATGTCGTTGATTTTGTCAGTGAACTCGACAATCCGGTTGCATTTTTTGCCAAAGGATTAATAACGCGTAGCGTAGAGATATAACAATAACGTAAAAATAACATTAAATTCATCTGCTGGGTTGTGGCTCATGTCTATTTCACAGGTTTTATATAGATTTGACAAATTTCATTACCAATATTTCCACTATTTTCCCTAAAATAGGTTCAATTCAATTCATTAATCTTGAAAGAGGCTAAAATTTAAGTATTTTCAATTATAATGAACAATAAAACATACTTTACATAACAGCAATTAAAACAATTTGAACGTTAGTTATATACAGATGATGATGTATTGATGATGATATATTAAGTGTGTTCTAATTAAGGTAACCATTCAATTAATAAACACACATGAGTTTATTTATACTTCCTTCCATTACAGAGAATAGAGATCTTAAGAGAAGTGTACGAGAAGGTTCAAGATATAGATCTAATGGCCGGTATTTGGACGGAGAAACCTATACGTGGTGGTTTCGTTCCCCCGACGTTCTACTGTCTTGTGATAGATCAATTAAAACGTAATATGTACTCTGACAGACATTGGTATGAAAGGCCGGACCGACCAAAGGCGTTTACTGTTCGTAAGTGTTTTGACGTTATCAGCTGTTAATGCAGGAGTTCGTGTAAAAAAAGACATTGTTCATCGTCAGAAAGTTATAGGTACATGTACAATGAAGAATGTCCAAAGGCCCACACCAGACAAGCCTGTCCTGTGGGTAGACGATTACTAACTACGAGTACAATTTGTTTTGTATGTACAATTAAACAAATATGTTATGTTTTACCACTGTTAATAATATAATATGATACAATTTGCACTTAAAATATTATACAGAGTGTATAATTATGATAATGGAACACTTTCTTAAATCACTGAAAGCTCATTACTGTAGCATGCGGTTACAAAAAGATTTTTTGGAAAAAAAACTCTCCGTTTACAAGTTGTGACCGTTTGAATTTCCAGGTATTTTTATGTGTAAAGTTAAAGATTTTAAATCGTACAATTTTTTTTATTTTGGAATTTTTCATTCCGTTACTAATAATTACTTTCTGTTATATTTAGCTCAGTTAGCTGAAATACGAAAGATTACGATAGCAAGAATGCTGTGTGACGTTGGAGACACCGTGGAAAGAATTCAACCACAAGCATTTATAAAAGCGGGATTCAAGTAAGTAATATTCTTAAGATGTTATTTTGACATACACTGCATCACTGTTGGATAGTTTGAACGCTATAATTGTATAGTCTCATCACTGATAGTATTGAGTGCAGTGTAGTATTTGATTTATTTTTATTTGTTCAGAAGTGAGTTAGTAATACCAACAGTAGCAATAAACTATGCTTTATACTGTTTTAAAAATACGGCCTTGATTACCGTTGTGGTAAAAAAATCATAAATGGAAAAGAGTTTACTCTGTAGGTCGCAGTGTTGATATTGGTAGCAAACGAACACATAACCCAAGATGGTAAGCGGTTGTCATAGCCTGCCTTACAGGCTCCCGTACCTGTTGAAGTAAAAATGCAAGAATTGGAGAGTTTCCTTGCATAACAGAATGCAAAATTAGATTCCAGCCATGAAGTCATAGGCAAAAAGAATATATCAAAGTTATTCATTGCATCTGTTTGAAAATTTTACTTCCTCAATTTGAGCGAGCTCAAGTTCTTTCTCTCTTCAAATGCCTGTGTAGATTTTCATGGATATTTTAGTATTTATACTTATCTTCGGACTACTATTACTTAAATATGTAAAGTAGTAATCAGGGTGCCTATATATATTTTAGAATAATATATTTGTTACATTGTCCTCACATTTCATTTACGCTTATAAGCAATGTAACCAGAAATTTGTAAAAAACATGTTGAAAAAGAATGTCCTTGGAGTTTCTTGCCTGTTCTTCTCCATAAGATCTACGTATTAGAACAGGCAACTAGCTTCAGACTGACTTAGTCTGACTGCCTCCTACTCCTGATAATTCAAAAATACCTATAATTGATTTAATTGAAATAAATGGATTTGATTTGATTTGAATTAAATTACACAGGCAAGTTTACACAGCGAGATTTCAAACTTACCAAAAAATCTCATCTTCAAAATTTTCCTTTCCAAACCATTAGATGAACGCAGTCATGTATCATTAAAATTTTTTAACAAGCAGTGTCCATAATTAAGAAAAAAATATTTTTGTGTCTGCTATGTGTCCAGTTAATTAATAAATATTGATGAATTGTTTATTTATTTTAGGAATAAGATGTGTGATTGCAAAAACATTACTAATATGGACTTCTCCGCTTGGAAAGATGAGTCTTGCGGTGGTGGATTCTTCAATAATCTCTTTAGACCATGAAGAACAATAAAGTAATAAGTTTCTCAAAAATATATAAATAATAAATGTATCGTAGTTTTTATTAAGTTTTTGAATAAAGTTTATTGTATTAATACGGTTGGTGTGCATTATATAATAATAAATTATGAGTTTTCTTTTCTTGTCTATTTTCTTTTAGAATCCTAAACAATCTTACTATATTATAAAGACGAAAGTTTTGCGAGGATGGATGGATGGATGGAAATTAGTTTTATTCCGTACCGACCGTATGTGACCAATGCATACACATATACCCTTACAATCAGACAACACGGCGCTGTAATCGTTTAATTGATGTGACCCATCCTTATAACTACCCTGAATATATGGGTAACTAAATATAAAAGGCTTGTACTTTTAAATGTATTTGCGTATTTAAATTAATACACTAATATAAAAGAAGTAAAAACCCTCACAGAAGGACACTTGCACCAAGCCGGAACAAGATCGTTAAATCCAGATCAGATGCAACAAAACTCATAAATTGACTATGACTATGACTAAATGTAAGACACATTTGAAACAGTTCAGACATCATTAGTATCTAATACAAATTCTTACTTCCAGTTCTTCTGTCCCTCCCTCCCAGTATTAATTATTATCTGAATTATTATCTTCTATTTCATTTATTTAAACGTAGTGTAGGGCGCCCTGTGGCACGATGGACTGACGACTTGATCCTTCAAGTCGTCAGTCCATCGTGCCCTTCTCCTGGTTGCTGGCAGCGGATGGATGCGAACTGCTTAAGGTCGCGATAGTTAGCGCTACTTGGGAGACGCCTTCGACCCAGCAGTGGATGGCGATAGGCTGATGTTGATGATTTCAATTATAAATCCTAACTAGTAATTATATCATATGTTCATGCCTTAATTACCCAATCACCCACTGTCATGGATACAGAAAAAGAAATAGAGGGTACCTTTCATCCAGAAAAATAATTCCTCAATCAATTGACAACATGTGTTCTTAAATATATTTTACACTGCAGCCCCTCTTTTCACCTATGTTTTCTCTATCCATCCAATGGTTGCCAGGAACAGATCACAAATTGCGATAAGGTCGCCAATTGTACATAACATTATCTAGTAAGTAGATATAAGTAAAATATTGTAACCTATTTGTTTGTGTACAATAAAGAGTTCATCTATCTATCTATCTAACATCTGCATTAACACAAGAGTAGCTGCGGGAAAACAAACGAATTCGTTACATCATCAGTTCCGCTATTATTACCAACGTGTGAGTGAGTGAGATAAAAAAAGAAACTGACACAAAAGACCGCAAAACATCCAAATAGATACATTAGTTCAGGAAGTCGAAAGCTAGCTTAGTTACAAACAGAATTGAGACGTTTGAAGCGACGGCGACGTTTGTAAGCAATGGTCTGTATCGGCAAATGTACCGGTTACAGATTTCCGATCTATGCTCTTGCTACTTATTTATGGTGCTTCTTGTTTCGTTTTGGATTTTCATTTGTAAATTGTCTTTAAGTGAATCAGGGTTTAAATTGTACTGTAATGAATTTAAATATATACGTGCATAATATTAACAAATAATCCTTACTATCCTTACTAATATTATAAATGCGAAAGTAACTCTGTCTGTTTGTCTATCCGTTGCCCTTTCACGCCAAAACTACCGAACCGATTTAAATGAAATTTGGTACACAGATAGTATAGAGCCTGAGAAAGGACATAGGCTACTTTTCAATGCGAAAAAAGGGTGTAAGGGGTTGAAAAGTGGGGATGAAAAGTTGTATGGAAGTATCGTCATATTTAGAGCTAGAAGCTTCAAACTTATTTTTTCTGTTGATTCGATATAAATACACTATTCCACGCGAATGAAGTCGCGGGCATAGCTAGTAGTATATATTACTTACGACCTGCCCCGGTTTCGCACGGGTTGCATCAATTGCCAAAAAAAAACAAAAAAAAACTATTGATCTGCTGGGCTAATCTGAAGACTTCCTGAAAATTTCTTAAAAACCGGACCAGTTGTTTTGGAGTTCATAGGGAATATACACAGACATATTGATTTTTATATATTTCATTCATGGATACATAATTTTTTTCTACTGATTAAAGCAAAAAACAGTACCCTTTTGGGACGATTTATAAAATATCTAACGACGTCAAAGTTTTATTTCGTTCGTGTAACATCTAACTAAAGGAATTGTAGTAAAATGACTTTAAAATAACCACTATACCTACTAGACGCGGAAGTGCATAATTGTTGAACAGTTCAGTAATAGCAAAACTTGTCTTAAATAGTGTAGGTGATTTCATGCAAAATAGAAGTAATTTTTTTTTTTTCAGAATACTTCTGTATTTAGAACATCGCTATAAATAAATCAAAGCAAAAACAACGTAAAAACTCGTTAAATTTCTTTTTCGCCTTTAAATTCTTGAATTGACTACCCATATGTGCATTTTAGTGTATTAGTAAATTTATTTTGCAAATAGCTATTTTTTATTTTGCTCTTTAATGGTGCCGGCATTACCTATGACTAGCCTTTTATTTATTTTTTATTTTATTTATTTAAGGTTCACCAACAACTACTTACACATAGAAATACTTACAATATAATATATGAAATAATAAGAATACAGTGTAGCAATTACTTAAAGGTAAACACCACTTGTTTATATTGTATTGGTTAAGAATAAGTTAACAAAGTATTATTAAGTTTCTGATATACTGCTAATAAGTTTTGACAGCTGTGTGGAAAGGGAGTCGTAAGCCTTGAGAAGAAACGTGTAAAAAGACCCCAAGGATAATATTATATTCGAAAAATAAGACATGCATTTCATCGTTTCTGATGTAATCTGTAACGTCCAAACGTTTGTTAATAGGAATATAAATACTGATATTATTTATTTTATTTTTTATTTATTTATTCTTTATTGTACACTAAAAGTAGATTAATAAAAACAAGGAAATGGTATGTACAAAGGCGAGCTTAACCCAAACCTGAGTTTTCTTCCAGCAAACCAGCAAACAATGATATATGATAAATACTAGCAACCCGCCCCGGCTTCGCACGGGTAGTAGAGACATCTTCAACAATCATCATCACAAAACGTTAACAAATTATACACCTAAACCTTCCTCATGAATCACTCGGTCTATTGGTCTATTTTTCAGTTTATCGCGAACAGACAGATAGACAAATGCGGCGGGGGACTTTGTTTTATAATATGTAGTGATTATGATAAAGGGCCAAGTTGCTGCCAGCGAAAACCTGTTACCTAAAATGTCAAATCATATTTAAGTGTTAATATATGCAAATTAAATCCATTTATTTCATCAAAAAATATTTATCATACATTACAATTTCACTAAATAATAAAAAAGCTCATAAGATTTATACAGTATATAAAACTTCTTAAGAGTTCAACAAAATTGGCATCAATTTACATAACTTGCCCATTCAACTGTCATTAACTAGTCCACAGAAGTAGGCACCTGAAGACATCTTAATGCCTATTCATAGCCTTTTAACAATATTCGTAGTACCTTTGCATCTATACAATAATTATTTAATGGCCTTTATTTCCATAACATTAAAGTCTAAGTTACTAGTATCAAGATTTTATAAGTTTCAAATAAAGTATGTGTCAGTAGGTGCCAAATGTTTGCTGTTACAACACCTATTGATAAACAACTGTGAACCTTACGTCGTTTAAAAAGGAAAGATAAAGTTAAATTTTTATAGTAGTCTAAAGAGTGCACTTAAAGCATTATAATTTAGGATCTTTGCCTGATTATCAGAAGATATTTGCGATAGTCGTTACTGAAAATTATGTTTACATGAATATATTTTGGTAAATAATGCTTAGTTTGAAGAATAACTATCATCAGTCGTTAAGTGATGAGTGTCACTCTTTATTATACTATATATTTATAAAAGGTTTATACACGGAATTACACCTACGGAATTTTTCATTAATTTTTTTTTCTCAAGGTCTATAATTTTGCAATGAATAAGTATGTATCGTCAGCAGAGCTTCTGGCTATTTTATTTTAAATACGACAGATTATGTATAAACACGGTCCTTGTGCTCTGTCATTATCACAAATCATGCGGCAAATATTAATCCGAATAATGAAGTCGACTATTACTTGACTTGGCTCATCTCAGATACTCGTATTTATTAACCATTGCTACTAAAGCAGAAAATGTTGTACGGTATAAGTAAAAATATTTATGATCTACGTAACATGTGATCATTCTCTCATCCTGGCCAGTCTTTACAATCTAGTCCAACATGGTCGTCTGCTGGTAATCAGTCTCCGTTAAATTTATTATATCAATTATTGGACCGTGAAATTGGCAAATGTGACTGAAAGTTTGTTCTGTGACGACTTGTGACTCTGCCTAGAGTTTTCAGGTTTGCAGGCAGGAAAGAGTTCATGAGTATGTATAATAATGCAATATAATATATATATCTGTGTATGAAAGTACCTCCCAGTACAGTGTAGAGTGTGATAGTATACTGGCAGATGTTAAAAAACTTCGAGTATGATGTTTTTCGCACAATGTTTCACTTCTAAGTTTAAGCAAATGATATTTATTTCTATTACACACATAATCTTAGATATGTATTTCTTCTGTGCGTGTGTATGTCTCTAAACTCCTCCTAAACGGCTGGACCGATTTCAATGAAATTTTTTGCGTCTTCAGGTGGATTCGAGAATGGTTTAGATTTACAATTGGACGCTGCGATAGGGTTCCAGGAATAATAATTTTAAAGTCTGTCGGGTCCGCTATCTTTATATATATCTTTCTTCTATGCGTGTGTATATAACTGAACTCCTAAACGGCTGGAGCGATTTTAATGAATTTTTTAAATATATTTTACATTCCGACAGGACAACGTCTGTCGGGTCCGCTAGTAATCATAGAAAAAAAATTCATCATCGAGGGCCAAGTTGAGATAGTCTCACTGTAAGCTGGCGATATGGTTATACTATTTTTATTGTTTAGTCATGTCAGTTTATTTTTTATTTTATTGTACATTTTAATCCCGACATTACTTAATCTATCGCTTTAGGTACACATTTTATAATCCGTCAATCGAAATTATCTCTCCTAAGTTTACTTATTTCATGTACGTACTTGTACTACTTATTTTGTATCAAAACATTGTTTTAATGAACGCAAAACTTTAACGATGACTGACTAAAAACGCACAACCCAAAAGTTTGACTTAGAAGCATTAATGTTTTACCATAGTATCTGCTTAATATAGGTGAATAAAGAAAATGATTTTTTGATAAATTTATCATCTAACCTTAGCATAACTTCTATCAAGGCTTAACTGACTGTTATTTATAAAGGTTTCCGTATTAATTAAACAATACATACAATTATTTATAACTCGCAATGTAAGCTGTCAGAAGTTTCACATACCCGTTTGCCGTTATATTTTCATATAGACCAGGTGTAATTTACATATTTAACCATGGGTTCCATACTATGAATTAATTCATACAATACAGACACTTATACAGAAATATTAATTAAAACCCACAACAGAGGCCATAGAATAGATAATTGATTGCAACAGAACCGGCAATGCTAACAAATTATTTTTAGAATAATTTTTCTCACTAATGCATTTTTTTAATAATAATATCCTGTTAATTGCACAGCAGTGCTGTGGGTTCTAGAACAGAGATAAACATACTTAGATAGTATTTTTGTACATACATACATACATATTATACACAAAAACAGCCAATTCAATGCAAATTCACATATTTATGAAAATATATTCACTGGGCGCGAATAAAACTCGCGACCTTTCTTAATTTTCCTGCTTGTCTGCTTTATTTATTTGTTTTAAACTTCATGCACATTTGTACAAAGGCGGACTTAATGCCCAGGGCATTCACTACCAGTTAAAATTGTAGCCATTCCCGTGTGGTTTCACTCTCTTGTATAAATGTTACGCGGTACCCCAATTCTTTTCCAAAATAAAAGTAGCCTAAGTTGCTCTTTATAACAGTTATCTGCCAGTGAAAGTCTCGTGGAAATCATCCACCCGTTCCGGAGATTCGCCAAAACAGACAGATAGACAGACAAAATGTTTAAAAATTGCTTTTTGGGCTGTGTACCTAATAAACATTCGGATGCATTTAGTAAAATGCTGTTATAATGACATTACAAACAGATAATTCAATTTAATTTATTTGTATTGATATATTATTATTTTAATTAAACTTAAGGCATAAAACGGATGTGCTTCTGATCGCCTCTGCTTAATTTAGTCTTCGCACTGAGGGATTTGCAAACCGATTTGCATATTTCTAAATTGTACTTTAACTCTGTGAAAGTGTTTACGTTATCGTGAACGATCGTTTATCTTGCTATGACATTGCATTTCGATGCTAAATCGTATTTTAATTACTAAACTAAGTTGTGTTAATCAATGGAGTGGAAAATTATTGTTAATTAAGCATTGCAGTGAGGAAATTCTTTGTTTATTACAAGCCGGTTTTCACTTTTGAATTGAGTATAATATAATTGTAAGATTTAACTTTGAGCATATATTGCTATTGATCTTTATTGAAACTTTCTATGAAGTATGGTGTTGATATTGGCTTTAGGGGCGTTGTTTTCTTTTTATTTTATAACTTTATATATTTTATAGCAGCGCCTCGGGGTTTCACCCGCGTAGGTCCCGATCCCGTGAGAATATTGGGATAAAAAGCCTATGTGTTAATCTAGGTCTTCAGCTATTTATATACCAAGTTTCATAGGAATCGGTTCAGTAGATTTTGCGTGAAAGAGTAACAAACATACACACACACACACACACACACACACTCACAAACTTTCACCTTTATAAAATTAGTGTGAAGACTACTAACTGACCACTGCTCTACTCCTAACCGTCGTAGCATGATGTTACATAATCTATAACTTTTCTCAATTAATACTCTATCCAATACAATAATATTTTTGAGTCCTACTGGTAGTTCCAGAGATTAACGCGTTTAAACAAACAAACAATCAAACTTTTTAGTTTTATTATATTTTATTTAACCTTACCGAGGTCAGGTGTTCATCTCGACAACGTCATAAATCGCTGAACACTGTTTCGATATTTAAGCTTTAAAATACAAACCAACATTAACATGAGGTGTAGTCTCTGTGCTCTATGTACAAAATAAAACCTTTTTATTTCTAGGAACAAATATACAGTCCTCAATCTATACTAATACTAGCTACGCCTCGCGGTTTCACCCGCGTAAGTTCCGATCCCGGGGGAATATCGGCATAAAAAGTAGCCTATGTGTTAATCCAGATCTCCAGCTATCTACATACCAAGTTTAATTGCAATTGGTTACGTGGTTTTTGCGTGAAAGAGTAACAAACATCCATCAATCCATCAATACTCACAAACTTTCACCTTTATAATATTAGTAAGATTATAAAGCTGAAGAGTTTTTTTGTTTGTTTGCTTGAACTCTCAGGAACTACTGGTTCGAATTAAAAAAATCTTTTAGTATTGGATAGCTCATTTATCAAGGAAGGCTATAGGTTATATAACATCACGCTACGACCAATAGGAGCGGAGCAGTGATCATAAACGCAGCTGATACTATGGGAACGGCTAGTCTGAAATATACACAGCATTTTAATGAACACCACTGTACTGTTCATAAACATGCGATTGAATGCTTTTGTGTTAGAGATATTTGGCTTTACTAACTTTCAAACTTTCGCGTTCCACGATATATAATTATATATACTTGCGGGAATTAACACAATCCCGTAATAAGTATTACATACTCGTACCTTTGAATTGCCTGATGTTTCGACCAGATTGCACTGGCCGTGGTCACAGGCTATTACGTGATCCCTATTACGTGATCGCGTTAATTCTCGTATGTAAACATAATTATATATATGTATTGGCTTTGCACAACAATTTCCTTCGTTGGCAAAATAATGGAAGACTTTGTTCGCTGTAATCTATTCACAGAAATTAAGGAAACTTTATGATATAACGACTTTATTTAAACTGTAATAGGAGTTTTCAAGTTTAATTTACGTGGGTATTTATTTAACTTTGAATACTATTTCAGGGCAAATAAAATACTATTTTTGTAATGGACAAAGTTAAAGTCATTATAATTAGCATTATCATATCTAAATATATAAAAAAATCATGTCACATTGTTTGTTCGCAATGAATCCCTAAACAAATATTGCCCAATGTGTGCAGGATGGTCCAACTTGAGAAGTTGAGAAATGGGATAGTTTTTTTATTTTATTGCAAGTTATCTAGCCACAGCAACGCAATAGGCGTGGGGTCTAGAATAATCCTTACTTTATAATATTATAAATGCGAAAGTAACTGTGTCTGTCTGTCTGTCGCTCTTTCACGCCAAAATGACTGAACCGATTTAAATAAAATTTGATACACAGATAGTCTAGAGGCTGAGAAAGGACATAGGCTATTTTTTTATGCGAAAAAAAGGGTGTAAGGGGTTGAAAGGTGGGGATGAAAAGTTGTATGGAAGTATCGTCATATTTAGAGCTAGAAGCTTGTAACTTATTTTTTAGGTTGTTGATTCGATATAAATACACTATTCCACGCGGACGAAGTCGCGGGCACAGCTGGTATTATATATTTGGCAATTCTCTCTATTCTTTGAGTTTTAGTACCCAGTCTACGTTTAAGGCACACCGTTTTTTCAAGTATTCCCAGATTAGTCCTACAATAGACTTTCACCATCTTTTTAGGCCAAAAAGAATTTGTTTTTTTTTAAGAATGCTTTTCCAGCTGTTGTTAAATTTTCCAAAAATCGTATCTCTTAAATTGCAGTCCAATATTGCATTGTGCCAATAACGAATATTTATGTAAAGGCATTTTTAAAAAAAGAACAGCAATAATTCCATATTCAAACCACTCGCGAGTTCCTGACAGCTGATATATGGTGACAATAAACCTATTTCCTCGACGACCATGAAGTCCCGCTGTTTCACTGCAGGACATCCCTGAGATTATATGTTCGCGTCAATATGGCTTAGTCCTTTAAGATAATATTGAGTTATGGGAGACAGTATAAAAGGAACGTTCATTTATTTATAGAGTGCTGAATTACAACAGTTATTTTATAACGAAATTACCTTTTTTATTAAGAAAGCAGACAAGCTTGTGGTTCAACACATTGTTATCGGTTAGTGGTGTGTCTACCTTTGCAAAATCAAGGATGTCGCGCATTGATGACCTCTTTATTCTGTACTAAGCAAAACTATGTCAACGAACAGTCTTGTTATGCTACTGTTATTTGTTTTGTGTAGTTGACGGCTCACGATTATGACTAACTAGCAACCCACCCTGGCTTCGCACGGGTAGCAGGAACATCTTCAACAATCATCAACATATTTCAATCAATTGTGCGTTGCCGCCCTTTAAGGTGGGAGTAGTAGAAAAGGGGGAAGGTGGGAGTAGTAGAAAAGGGGGAAGGTGGGAGTAGTAGAAAAGGGGGAAGGTGGGAAGAGTAGGAAAAGGGGAGAGGGGAAGGATGGGAATAGAGGAGAGGGAAGGGTTAGGGTCTCCGGTAACTCCGGTTTTCTGTGAGGCCGTGGTATCGAGCGGAGTCGAGCCGGCCCATACGTGCCGAAGCATGGCTCTCCCACATACATACATACGTTTTTCTAAAACTTTAAATTTAATGTAGTTTGTGTAACTAGTATAAAAATATAACGATTACTTTCTAATTTAACTTGTTATCCATCTATCTGACACGCTTGGGTGACATTCAGTCAAATAGTTTTATAGAATTAGTACACGGTTATCATTAATGTAATATAATTTTTTTTTTTGTGGCATAGGGGGCAAACGAGCAGGCGGGTCACCTGATGCTAAATGACTACCGCCGCCCATGGGCACCTGTAACTCGAGAGTTACAAGTGCGTTGCCGCCCTTTAAGGATGGAGTAGGAAAAGAGGGGGAGGGGGGAAGAATGGGAAGAGGGGAGAGGGGAAGGATGGGAATAGGGGAGAGGGAAGGGTTAGGGCCTCCGGTAACCTCACTCACGCGGCGAAATGCAATGCAAGCACTGCTTCACTGCCGGTTTTCTGTGAGGCCGTGGTATCGAGCGGAGTCGAGCCGGCCCGTACGTGCCAAAGCATGGCTCTCCCACATATAAAATATGTATCGTAAATCTAATTAAAATAATTTATGTGTCTCACTATTAATTAAAATTAAATTATTTCGAAATAGGAAATGTATCATAGCATGTATGAATCACGTCATGCCCTTTGCTTTACTGACAATGTCCTACTGATTCATTGTTTTACGATTCTATTGTTTACGTGAATTGCCTTGGGATTACTTTTTATGATACTTAACGGCGACTCGGGTTTTTCAACAGGGACTTGAACCCGCTTTACATACGTTGCTCATGTTGTTTTGGACTTGCGCCCCTGTACATGTAAAAATGAATGGAAACATATACTGGGTTAATTATTATCTCGATATTACGCGGATTATGAAGTACGTTGTTCAATACAGGCATGGGTAAAACCACAAGCTGTAATTATTCAGAATAACTAGTTTAGTCAATATAATAATTTGTATGTCGGTCTGTTTGTTACGGCTAATCGCAGGCACGGGTGGACCGACTTCCACGAGACTTTCCCTGGCAGATAGCTAGTGTTATAAGGAGTAACTTAAGCTACTTTAAATTGGAAAAATAATTAAGGTTTCGCAAAAAATATATTCACGGAAGCGAAGCCTGAGGAGATTTTTGTTTGTTTGTTTAAACGCGCTAATCTCTGAATCTATCAGTCAGATTTGAATAATTATTTTATTATTGGATAGAGTATTCATTATAATTGCTTATGGCTATGTAACATCACGATACAACCCTTAGGAGCGGAGCAGTGACCATAAACGCAGGTGAAACTGCGGGAAACTTCAGTAATATGAAAACGCCATGCCAGGTCATGGCATTACAACAAAAAATATTTACCATACACACAATACGCAAATTGATGGCTAAAAATTTCATCCCCAATGCTTCCATAATGCAAATAAAGGCTATACATACAAAGGTCAGCATTTGTCGTATTTGTGTACCACTGTCACGTACGGACAAGCAATGTTCCCCAAATGTGTATCGATTTCCATACGTCGCGTTGTGAATTTTAAAGGGAACCAAACATTGTCTCATATTTAGCTTTTTGCTGGTATATGTGTAGTATTTACGCTGTCTGGCCTAATTTAAGGGCCAGTAATATCCACCCATGGGCGTACCCAGCTTTTAGCCCCAGAGGATCAAATGTTTCTTGGTCAGCCCAATTGGGGGGGATACGGTTAGGAAAGGAGAAAGCAGTAAATATGATAGACTAGAATGGGAAAAGAAGACAGTTTGCATCGGACCCAAATCAAAGAACAAGTGCAAGAAGATGATGACAAATAATTGTCCCTAATGGGTATCAAGCAAAACACACAATTAATAACTTACCTGAACACTAATCATCCACTCGAAGATTGTTATTTGTATTTATGATCATAACAGTACATTTTCTGGTATTAAGAGAATCTGGTATAATAAGAATCTGGTATTTTGATCATCTGGTATTTTGGGAATCTGGTATAGTGGGAATAAAGGAAGTAAATACTATTGGTCTTTTGAAATGGGACGTTTGTCTGTTTGTTTTATTGTAGTCTCAAAGAAATTGTTTGGTGATCTTCGATGGAATGGTTATTCCGTCGACTCAAAGGTTTCAAGATCATAGTCGATGCATTTTGCTTAAGAAATCAGTGCCATAATATATAGAAGTGACTTTAACCTGGTACTGTTATAGGCTAACATTCTGCTAACATTATTTGATTAGTAGACAGACAATGGAGGAAAAGCCAGAGGGCATTTACTGTCTATAGATTCGTTTATTGATTGTCTCTTTTGAATTTTAAAGAAGTAAACCTCTGTGAAATATTAACCAGCAGTGATGTGCGGGATAAAAGTTTCAAAATTCATTTCGAGGCAGCGTACCAGTGGTACTCAGCGAAGAGGCGGAAGGCTGAACCAGATTCAGCCTTCCACTTCTTTACACTATTTGGGCTGTTTAGAAAAACATCACGTTTTGCACGGCCTGCCGAGAGTGGTGAAGGACTTTGTTTCGTTCTAATAATTGTGTCCTCGCCCCATGGATATACCGGACCGGAGTCGGAAAACCCTGTGCTTTTAGACAGTTTGACTCCGAAATTATATTTTCGTCCTATCATCCATAATCAGTGGAAAAGAATAAGGACAAATCTACTATATTTATAATTCCACTAATATTATAAATGTGAAAGTTTGGATGGATGGATGGATGGATGTTTGTTACTCTTTCACGCAAAAACCACTGATCCGATTGCGATGAAACTTGGTATGTAGATAGCTGGAGACCTGGATTAAGGCATAGGCTACTTTTTATCCCGATATTTTTACAGGATCGGGACTTACGCGGGTGAAACCGCGGGGCGCTGCTAGTCTATTATATTATCTTGTTTGTGGGGATGGATGGATCGATGGATGGTTTGTTACTCTTTCACGTAAAAATGCCTGGTTGGTGGTTTTATCCCTGAAAAATGTACGGTTTTTGTGGGATAGATGTCACCAAAATTTCCATTTCGATGTAGGGGAGAAGTGGCATGAAGGAGCCAGGTTTTGAAAGAGCCACTTACATTATTTTTGTAGTTTATGAACGGATCTGGTTGGTAATTTAATTTTTAAGTGGGAACACTGATTTCCGGTCACCCACAAACACTCCACCGAAACCAACGGACGCCGACACATTGAGTCAAAGTTTTTGTTACTAAAAAGTGAGTATTTTCCTTCATTTAATTTGTTTTTTGGTATTTTATTGTAAACAAATATGGGTAAATGGATTGTAGATTGAGTTTGTGTATTTATTTGGCCTTGCAGCTGCGTAAAAACTGAGCCGCAAAAGTTTTGATATTGTTGTTGTTTTAAAGGTTATATTTTTTTAAAGAATAAGTTATGAAAAAGCCGGGTGAATGGGCCTTAAGAGAGCTGGCTCTTTCATAACTAGCTCTTTCATAACCCTGCATTTGAATTTTGTAAATAAAATGAAATAATAATAAATATGCATTTATTTGTATATTATTATATTATTAAACCTGAAAAATCGGTAATTGAAGAACTTCACTTCTGCATGAGAAGTTTTGAAGAAGGGTCAATCCATGAACAAAACTGCACTTGTCTTAAATATACCGAGGGCATACTTAACTAAAATATTTAAAAAGTAAAGGCTTCTGGTGAATCAGCTTATAAACACAACAGACCAGAAGAATATGCTTGCGGATTATTTAAAGACTGTTTCTAAAATGTGCTATGGTCTAACAAGGCATAAAACTAAAAAACTGGTATTTGATCATGAAATGACAATGATATCAGCCCAGACAAATGGAAGGAAATTAAAACTGAGGGTGATGATTGGCTTAAAGGGTTTATGGGTAGACACAAAAATTTAACTGTGAGAAAACCTGAAAGCACTTCTCTATCCATTCAACAAGTTTTAATAAAACTAATCTAAACACATTTTTTGAGAAACTAAACACTGTTTTACGCAAATACAATTTTCCTCCTCATATGATGCATGTTAGGCCATCAAAGGAGAATCCAGCATTGATATTAATGCATAATCACAGCTCTTATGTGAATCTTAGAGTGGTTGAATTTGCCAGACAAAATTGTGTCATTGTCATTAGTTTTTAAAAAGGATTTATTAGAATTATCTTATTGTTATTTTTTAATAGTGCTTTTATTATTATTAAGCAAAATTTTCACAATTACACTTTATATTACAGACTGGCTCTTTCATACCTTTTAGTAGCTCTTTCAATACCGAAATATTATGAAAGAGCCAATAGACACATTTTGTAAAAAATAATATTTCGTTGATTTTTTAATAGTGTTTAAGGTTTTTTGGTATGAAATTACCTACTTTAATAAATGAATAATAATTTAGGATAAAAAATCATCATTTCTTTCATTAAAAGTATAATTTTTTGCTCCGTTTAGTAAACTGGCTCTTTCATGTCACTTCTCCCACATGGATGTTCGTTACTCAACCAGCCAAAACGGTTGACCGGATCTGGATGGAATTTGGCACAGAGATAGAGTATAATCTGGAGCAGCACATCGGCTATTTATCCTACAAAAATGTAGGTTTCTCGTGGGATAAACTCACACAATTCAAACAAGACATTTTTTTTAAAGTAACAGCTAAAAATATATTATTTAAATTGTAAGAACTGGAATGCAGGAATATTTCAAATGATGTGAACTTCTAAGGAGGATATCTACCAATAGGGCGATGAGTGATGATACACTGTAAGGCTATTTGTTTCGTTTCTATAATTATTTTAAACTCTGATACTAACCGACCATTCAAAAATATGTAAATAGGTAGGTATATCAATCAATAAACTGAACATAACATTCGAAACGGGTCATTGATCTCATGTCAAACATAGGAGTATAAAAGCAATTAATATGTTAGCAACCTTAATTTATTCGCTAAAGAAATAACTCAAACCAGTTTGAAGCTTAAAGTTTTTCTTTAAAGTCATCAAGCATTTGCATAAAACGCTTCGATTAGTGAATACGTTCAGTTGAAATGATTCTCCTAATATTTTTGGTATCAAGACTGTGTGACGTCAAAGCTGCATTGTTTTATGATTCGTATTACGGAGTGCCGATAAGTCTTGATGCGGTGAAACGTCATGATAAGGCTAATTCAACGTTGTAAGTATTGTCTTGTTTTTTATTATTATTTAAGTGTAAATGGTAATCTAAATTTATTTCTTTCAAATCCTTAACTGTTACCAAGTCAAAAGTGTAAACAAAGACTTATATGCATCTATTTTCCTAAAGCAAATAAAAAAAATTAAATCCCACTAATATTACAAACGCGAAAGTTTGTGATATTGTATGTATGTATGAAATGAAATGAAATTAAATTATTTATTTGCCAAAATTGTTGGTACAGTAAAGGTCTTTAAATTAGTGACAGATCCAAAACACTTGTCATTGTCGTGACATGCAAATCCCACTAATATTATAAATATGAAAGTTTGGATGGATGTTTGTTACTCTTTCACGCAAAAATTACTGAACCGATTGCGATGAAACTTGGTATGTAGATAGCTGTCGACCTGAATTAACGCATAGGCTACTTTTGATCCCGATATTCTCACGGGATCGAGACTTACGCGGGTGAAACCGCGAGGCGCTGCTAGTATTAAATATAATACAATATTAAATTTAAATTCGACATACTGCTTGGTGCACTTTGTTACTCTTTCATGCAAAAACTACTGAACCGATTGCGAATAAACTTGGTATGTAGATAGCTGGAGACCTGGATTAACACATAGGCTTTTTATCCCGATATTCTCACGGCAACGAACTTACGCGGGCGAAACCGCGGGGCGTAGCTAGTAGTAAATAATTAAACATTATCTAGATACCTATGTATGTGGCGAAGCGGTAGTGAATTGGATAGCACCGGCTTAGATAGTGGCTTTGATTCCCACTCAGTGCGTGTATTTGTATGTATGAAAGTCGGGTATTTGTATGAAGTTGGTCTAAGTGTTTATGTATTGACAAAAAAATATATGCATCTTAAGGTTTTGACAGACAGCGGGCGGAGCAGGATGGCAACGTGGCGTGAGCGGTTGAAATGCACTAGCGCCGAGCGCCGAGCCTGTGACATCTTCTATGTTAACTAGTACCTTCCAACATGCTCACGCCGCGTCGCCTCATTGCCGTATTGCCCCGCCCGCTGTCTGCCCTAACCTTAAATATGTTTATCCGTGTCCTACGACTCCCAGCACCAGCTATGCTTAGTTTTTATAGCGTTTAGATTGGTTCTAGATAGAGCTGCGTAATATGTTCCAGAATCTTATATTATGCTTACATTGTGTTTCCATCGGCATAATACTGTTAAATAATTTACATTGAAGAGATTTTACAATATATTTTACAATATATTTTATAATAATATGTTTAGAATAAAATAGAAAATATAATATTTACCTGGTTTTTCAAATAATTTCGTATGTCATCATCATATTATGTCAACACTTAAACCCAATGTCGATCAGCTGGTGCGTGAACGAGATCGAGCCATGCGACCCTCTCGAGGGAAGGCGTGTCGATGGTTCCTGTAATAATCTGAAGTACCCTTCAAGAGGAGCAAGTCATACTCCTTTTACAAGAATCCTTCCAGCGGAATTTGATGCAAGTAAGACTGTGCTCTCACAGATTTTTGTTCACAATTTTTTCAATTATTTTTTGGAGAGGCTTTAGCATAATGCGACAGTTGCTCACGGGTTCCGATCAAGTGGTTACAGGTTCGAAACACATTGTAGGTGTGTGGTGTAAGGATAGCCTGACACTAAGCATATAGCATTACAAGTACATAGTTTATTAAAATATCCAATAACAGCGATTGTATTTTCGAATTAAAAAAATTCGACATATACACTCCGTATACGCCGTACTTCTACTTATATGTCTACCCAAAAATGTGTTTCAGGATACTTAAATAAACAGTAAGTATAGGATTTAAACCTCATTAAAATTGTTTATTTATTATACAATAAAACCAGATAAAATGTACTTACGATTATGAAATTTAATTTGCTATTACAGACTTTGAACCAAAGAAGTCATTATCGGGTAACGAAATGCCGCTGGCCCGGTACCTCAGAACTCGTCTCATATCAGTGGGAAAAGTCCCCAGCCAGGTGTTCACACAGCTGGCAATTCACTATTGGGTCTTCATGTCTGCCGATGTCGTTTCTCTGCATGACACTAGTAAGATTTTGTAATTATTAATGCGTGTGATGCGGAGGGATGAGTGAAATCTGCTGAAGAGAATTTTATGTATTTAAGTTGAGGGGTAAAAGAGTTGAGGACGATGAAAGAAAAGATGGATAGACTGCGTGAAAGGGGATTTGGCTAGAAAGAGAGTAGGCAATAAAATGATGAGTGATTGACAAGGGCAGAAGAAGAAAACATATTGCCATAACAACGAATGAAGTTGGAAAAAGGGGTACACTACATTCATACGAAAAACTTTATTCCGTCAGCAGAAATACGAATTTCAAAGTACCGATTTTCAAAATTCCTAACATAACAACTCCGATTTATCATTCATCCTATTTTTATAATTAAAAAATTTCAATATTCCTAACGTTAATAATTACTACGCTCAAAATACCGGGTTTCAATAGATCAAATAACAAAAAGTCCGACTTAATGATAATTCGAAACTTCTAACCTAACGTAACCCAAATGATTCACCAATCCTAATTTTAGCAGTTTATTCGAAGTGTGGATAAGCGGAATGTCGTTTTTCGGACCCAGAACTCATCGAGCATCTGATTCTTCGAGCGTATAAAAATCGGAAAACAAACAAATCGCATTTACGAGTTTCGGTAAAATAAATTTCGTGAATTTTAATAATGGACATTATAACTCTATATATTCTATATATAATTCGGACTTTTGAAAATCGGTACATCGAAGTTCGGAATAAAATATTTCGGAGTATTTGGGTGTTCCCTGGAAAAGGGGTAAGCAGACGATGATAATAATAATTCAGCTATGTGACTAATTCTTTATTATAGGCTTATTTAAAAATTAAATATTTAATTTTGACATCTTTTTCAGTTAACTACATACAATGGCGACCATATTGCTGTACTTCTAAAGGAAAAACTGACCCTATGTGTGCTCCTAACAAGATTCCTGAAGATGATCCGGTGCACCGATTTTCTGGTATTCGCTGTTTGAATATGACTAAGCCTGAGACTTTCCAGACTGTTGGATGTGTCCCTAATGGAACAATTCCGGAGAGAGTGAGTAATATTTTTATTCTTTAATGGTAAATTTAAAGATCGAATCGATTTTCTAATTTTAACTACAAACATCTCTCGGGTAAAGTTTTCTAACTGATAAATTAAATTCTCTAACTTTTAAACTTTCACGTTCCATGATGTAATTATGTATTTAAACGCAAATTAAAAATTTATTTTTTTAAAATTTTGTTTTTGAATTTCAATCGCTTTATGTACAACTCTGAGTGAACGTGACGTGAAAAAGTGACGTTCCCTGGAGAGGACTTGCGTACGGTGAAATTCAATCCAGTGATTGGTGGCCGCTTTGAGTGCATGTTCTGCAATTGCTGATTTGCTAATCTGTCGGTTCTTCACAGCAGCGATATGTTATTTGACCCATTCAGCAATAGTCCGCTTTGTTAAGCCTATGTAGGAACTACCGCAGCTGCAGTTTATTTCGTAGACACCTAGACAACCTTCGGTGTACCCACGATGTTTTAAACCCTTAAGCCTGGTATGTATACTGTCGGAATGGAGTATTTCTTTAACACGGAGCCGATCTTATCCGTTACTCCTTTGAAATATGGCATGTAAGCTGGTTGTCTGTAATTCAGAGGTATGTAATACCTATTTCCTGATCGCGTTAATTCCCGTGTAAATACATAATTAAATTCATAATTCATTCATGTAAAAATTGACATATAAGAAAATGTTACCAAAACTACTGATGTCTTTGAGTATTGTTTACAAATCAATACATTTAATGATCAAATTAAATGCTTTAATTCGTTACACTATTACCACAGATTACTAAGCTCTCACCACCAAATCTCTGTATGATTTGATCATTTAAATACCGTTAAATAAACACCTGAAATTAATATACTTCTCGCAGTAAATTTGGCAATGACACAGATAACATAATACTATACTAGTACAGATACCTCATCCCATACAACGAAATGCGACCCTCCTAACTCGGGCAATTCCGCGGGCTACTATTTTTTAGCCTACAAAGACGCTGGATGCCGCTAGCAGCGCGATAGATAGCTAGAGCCACCTAGCGATGAATGGAAAAAAATATTTACCTACTAATAAACACGCAACCTATAGATGGCGATAATTAGTATGTAATCAGCAGGTAGGAGTGTTCGTTATATTAGATAACCGCTAAAATAACTTATTACTTATAAATAATCAAACGGCCTATTATTTATTACAGCCGGTAAGCATTATTTATATTGCGCGAATATATTTATTATTACATACGACCAGATCTAAGTACGTGCAACATCTCGCCATTTAAGGTCAATTTCACTTCGATCATCGTTGTGTAATATTTGTATCCCATGCCAAATTATGCTCTAGTACAACCTCATAACAACTATATTCCCATCAATGTACAAAAATATTAGTAAAAATAATAGTCAAACCACAGATATGATAATAGTTTCGTCAAACTAATATATTTGTTCGTCTTAAACCTTAGATTAGAATATTGTTTGAAGAAAATCAATGCGGATAACTCGTTTGACATCGTTGCGAACACTCTTAGCAGTAAGTAGATAATCTACGTACCTACCATTGCAGCATTGACGCTGCGACACGCGACGATCACGAGCAAGCCGGGCTGCCAGTAAGGACAATTTATTTTCAAAAATCAAATCAATCAATTCAAAATCTCGTACTATTATACACAAAATCAGTGTTGTACAATGTACGATGTTACGTCACTAAATCACGTCACGTGTACCGAACACGTACCGTGCACTTAAACTTATTGAAAACACCGACACCACCACACCAACAGTTATTAGCTTAGATCATAGCGGCCTCACTTTTCTTAATTTTGTCTTAATTTTATAGACAAAGTCAAAATGCCGAAGCAAGTTTTACATAATTTGCACGACGACACTTTTTTGAGCGACTAAGCAAATAAAATGAAAAAAGTATAATAATGTATCTGATCTGAAATAGTAATATAGTTCATAGCGGCCTCAAAATTTGATACGTGTAGTATGGATTACGTAGAAAAAAAAACACAATCAAAAGCATAAACCTAGGTACTTAAAACCGTAATAGCATCCGTAATAGCTGTAAATTTCTCTTTACTACTTTATTATTTTTACAAACAATTTATACCAGAATAAACGTTAGTTCAAAAGTAATTAGGTATTTGTATTTTTTTTTAAATAACTAATTAAAAACCTTTAACTGCCCAGAACTCAGCGCTTGTAGAGGTAAGACCTGTGCCGATTTTTTGAACGCCAAACAACAGAACGTGAACCGCATACTACGTCTGCCTATTTTTGATCACGGAAGTATGTTTTGGTTATTTTATATATTTTAAACAATTATTTTGTAGGATGTAGAGCTTATCTTCATCATTTAGGTTATGTATTTCGAGTGTATGAATAGTATAGACTAATATTATAATGACAGTTCGAATTACAACATCTTACTACAGTTAAATAGCAGCAGCATATTTTTTTTTTTATTTATTTTAAAAACTTAGTACTATGTTACAGATAATAGCCAAGCTGCCAAACTATTATCTGTAACATAGTTAAGTTTTTGAAATAAATAAATATATAAAAAATATATATATTAGGCATCACATCAATCTCGCCATACATTTGAAAACAAATGCAAATTTAAGTTATGTATAAATAATTATGTCTGTATGTTTGTAACGATGTATGTATCTAATAGGTTAGTACGAAAGAGTTTCAATTGTATGCATTAAGTATGTATAGTATGCAAACATATTTGTTTGGCACGCTGTGCGTCCAAGTGTGTTTAGTTAACTTGAGGTGTGATATATAGATTTCATTGACATATTATAAAACAAAGTCCCCCGCCGCGACTGTCTGTCTGTCTGTCTGTCTGTTCGCGATAAACGGAAAAACTACTGAACGGATTTTCATGCGGTTTTAACCAATGGATAGAGTGATTCAAGAGGAAGGTTTATATGTAGTATACATGCATATTAGTGTAGAGAAAAGTCAAGAATTTCAAAGATTTGTAATGTCATGTCGTAACAAACATATTTTTGTGCGCTTACATTGCAAACGCTGGCTAAACCTTACGAGATAGATCAAATTAATGTACTACGGAATTGTATATCTTAAAAAGATCAACAAAAAAGTCCGCGATGGTATATGTTTATCTCCTAAGGATAACCAACAGTAACCATTTTTATCTTTTACATATTACAAAAAAATATGGGTTATTTATCAACCATTTTAAACAATACCGTATTATTCCTTATCCAATTAAATACATTAGGTACGTTCTGCATTTCATGTACATCAAAATTGCCCTTTCCAGCATACAATAAAAATTAATATCTTAGAAGATATCAGAGATTTAAAAAGCGGGGGCAGAGCGGCTGGCGGGCTGAACTGATTTTGATTATTCTTTTTTGTTAGATAGGGTACCTCAAGGATGGTCCCATGTCAAGGAAGTCAGGATCTGTTGATGGGATCCTGATAAAATTGAGAGAAACCCTCGAAAATTGTAGGAACGAATAGTGTTTCTGTTTACTTTTTATTACTTTATGAGGTTTTTGCGTTTAGAATCATCATCATATCATGTAGCTGAGCTAATGATGAAAAAAAATCAAATTATAAAAATCTTCACTACATATCACTACATATCATAAAACAAAGTCCCCCGCCGCGTCTGTCTGTCTATTCGCGATAAACTGAAAAACTACTGAGCGGATTTTCATGCGGCTTTCACTAATAGACAGAGTGATTCATGAGGAAGGTTTAGGTGTATAGTTTGTACCCGTGCGAAGCCGGGGCGGGTTGCTAGTTTTTTAATAATAATGACTCTGATTTGTATCTGGCATGAGTCGAAAACGCTCCGTGTACAAATGTTTTAGAAAGACATTACATACATCTACATTAATAAAAGCAAATGAAGCAAGGTACACCTGCCTTAAATAAAATTATAATATCATTATCTTATGTTATTTTGTAGCAATCGATATACGAGTATAATAAAGGAAACGAAATATGATTAAAAAAAAAACAGTCAGTAGTAGGACTGTATGTCAGAAGTGAAAACAACTTCACAATGTATTTGCATATACATACACATACACATCTGTATATATATAATTAGGTTAAAAATAAAAAGTAGGTAATAACATATCTAAATGTATACACAGGGTACACTGGAAGTTCTGCGCTCCTGGCCACTCATAAATGTTTGAATTTCGAATGTTATTTTTTTTAAATATAAGAAACTCGGCTCCGTCTTACAAATTTTCGATCAGGTCACGTGTCCTGACGCGAGTTTAAAATTTTTAACCATCCCAAAAAGTGCACAACGACGCTAAAGAAATTTTCACTTCAAAAAACAACAAATTAATTTGCGTACTTAGAAGTTTATAGGAATGTTTCACGATACGACGACATAGGGAATCCGAAAACAGTCTCGTAAGAAAGAATCTCTCATTTTTGTTCATTACTACTATTATGCTTTTTCTTCTTTTTAATAAATAAAACATAAAAATAATTGCTTAAGGAAGCAAATTACAAAGTTGAGGGACAGAGAATTTTTGGTTTCTTTTTAAATTAATTGTTTGAAATTGACAAGCAATAACTGCCGAAGAGTTGCAAGGCGCGGCTAAGAAACGAAGATTCATAGTCTATGTGAATGAGATTTGATAGTTCAATACCTGTTAAAATGCTGTGGGGTGCTGACCAAGAATGTTACCCCCCCCCCCCCCCCTCCACTCTTTCTCTTACTGTGGGTGCCGTAAGATTTGGCTAGGGACAAAAAACCATCAGGTGTGCAGCGTCTACCGCGAAACCACAAAACCCCAAACCTGAACACTGCGCCCGCCTACCAAGCGTGGCGAGTATTGGTAAAAAACCCGCAATGAAAGCAAACAGAATGATCAGGCCCCGAGTCTCAGGCAGCCCTGATATTCCTGGCTACGGTAGCGGTTACTGTATCTGATCAAACGTTCGGCTAACAACCCTTTAGACGACAACTGGCCCTGGTAACACACAACCTTCGCACAGTGAGGATTGGCGAAAAGATTGACGATGATGAACCAGAAAATTGTAAAAAAACATGTTGAAAGAGAGTACCTTTGGAGTTTCTTGCCTTCTCCTCCATAGGATCTGCGTACTGGAACAGACTATCTTCACGACTGACTTATTCTGACTGACTCAAAACGTTGACAATTCAAAAATACTTATTGGATTAATTACCAATAGGTATTTTTAAATTGAAATATTAATATAGTTTTTTATTAATTTAAATCACATTTTTTATTGTGGTATTTCCATAATAAAAATGTGATTTAAATTAATAAAAAACTTTTATTTAAAATACCTACTTAATGTTTTTAAAAATAAGAAACTTCATATTATCGTATATATAGTGCATAGCTAGTGGCTGAAACATTACGCATTATTAATAATATTTTAAGACAGGAAGTAAAACAAATAATTTAACAGTAGAAAAAGGATCATGATTGCTTAGTCACTGCGGTAACACAGTGTCAGGAACTCGCGAGTCCAACCAAGTCGTTGTCATGCGTAAATACCTAATTTTGTAAAATGCAATTATGTGTTATAGCTCTTAACGTATAATTACTTAACAGGTTATCACAGACATGATTTGTTTTAGGTATCTCTAAGTGTATGTTCGTACTTATTACACAATAACATCAGTAATGACATTGTATCCGATTATACAATGCATCTACTAAACAAACAGCATACTTAGGCCTGCCATTACTTAAATTGCCGACGCCGGACAAAAACATAAAAAAATCCGGACACATTGGTGAAATCGAAATTCTTTCCCGGACACCTTAAAAAACCGCCGATTCCATTTAAATTTTTATCTTGTTAAAGATTCATCTAACAATTGTAATTGTCCCTTGGCACAGAGTGTCCGGGTTGTACCCGGACACTTTTTGGAAACCCCGCCCGGACGCTCCCCGGACTCCCTCTAAACTAGGACAAATCCGGGGAAACCCGGACGGATGGCAGCCCTAAGCATACCTACTTATGATTACCGAATTAACGAATTTTGTATCCAATTATACAATCTGGCAGCCCTGCAATCGAGTGAGGTCTGAGGTGAAAGATTCCTATTAGCAATGTGTAAATAGATAGTACGTGTAAGTACTTAGTTAAGTAAGTAATTACTTTGCCAAATCATGATGTCTGTTACTTAAATACCTAACCTGCCTACATAACAAAGTTGACACATACCATACGTTTCGCTGTTCACTATTAATTGTCCTGACAATATGAAAAAAATATGTAAAACACAAGGAGAAAAATTAATTCTAAATTTTTTATAGTATCTTTGAAATTCGAATTAATAATTTACCTACAATAGAAAGTGCAAAAACATAACGCAACAATACAGTTTTATTAAAATTTGGCCAACTATCAATAGTCAATACCTACAAACTCAATAACAAAACGGTACGGTTTTGTTATAGTGTTACTTCAACGTAGTACCAGTAATTGCCACCAGAGGACCTACGACAATATTGAATTTTGTCAAAATAAGATAACTGAATTTAAGAAGCTTTTATTCAATTTTCCCGTGTTTAGGGTATTTTATGAAATTAGAAAATACTTTTATCAGGACCTAATATTGATTTTCCATAAACTTCAATAACAAATCGATACCCGTAACGCCATCTATTGATATTTGTTTGAACCATTTTTCTTTTGTTAGAGATGGGACCCCATGGCAATGATAATATTAAATATTATATTCGATATTAGAACTAATAAATTACAGTAATTTTGGGTAACATTAGATCACGTATGAGACATTTTTCTATAATTTGATTAATTCGGATAGATTGCATTGTAAATAAAAAAAATGCATTAAAAATATATATAAATTATGTGCGAATCCTGAGACATTAATAGAAACAGGTGTGATCTAAAGTTACATTGACTTTTATCATAATTTAACATCTTTAAAATCCATTTTATTGCGTTTTTCCTAATAAAGACTATATTAAACGCTAATAAAAATATCTAAACTAACATTTCAATCCGAGTTTCACTTTCCTACATGTAATAAATAATTGGTACTCACCAGGTCAAGAAAAAAACATTCCTGGTTTCGTAGAAATAATTAAAGAAGTTTGAAAGGTTTTTTAAATTTAAGACAAAATAAACATAACCAAAATGTATATTTTTCAATATTTTAAGAACGAATTAAAAACGAACAACATAAACGAATAAATAAAAGAAGAACCTCCTCCGTCGGTTACAAAGACCTGTTCTTGGGTCATGCAAAGTTTAGTATTAAGGTTAAGATAGAAATCATTACAGTCTATTTAGATAAAAATTAGTATGAATGTTATTTTCTTTAAAGAATACCAGTAAATTGAATCACACAGCATTCTTGTTATTTATTGCTGGTTTATATATCAAGGGCATTTGTTTATCGTAGAATCTTTTTAGTGTTTTATAAATGTTTTTCTAATATAATCTATAATCGATTTCTCCTTGCGAAAGACTTTTGCGTAACCTTTGTGAAATTCTTTGAGTAATTTATTTAGAAATCTAGAGGCCACACTGTTAGTAATGCCCAGTCGCCAATTGTTAATTTATTAATTATAATAGTCTAAAAAATGTAGACTTAACATGTTTATTTTTCAGATCATTTCTTCAACACCACTATTAGACCTCTCAACGATTTACGGAAACTCGGCAAAGAATTTATATCAGAAAGGCCGACTATACAGAGGAGGATTGTTACGGTATGAGGTAGAGAATGGAAGGTTTTGGCCTCCTAGTACTAAGTCTAGGAACAACGTGTGTTTCTTGAACCAAGGGCCTTATGAGAAACGGTGCCATTTGATGCGTAAGTATATTTATGCAGCCGGTGTACTGGTATTTATTCAAGTATGTACCTAATATTAATATTAAGACAACAAAAACGTATTTAAGAATCCCACTAATCTTATAAATCTGAAAGTTTGGATGGATGGATGTTTGTTACTCTTTCACGGAAAAACCACTAAACCGATTCCGATGAAACTTGGTATGTAAATAGGTGGAGACCTTATTAAAGATTAAATTACTTATTTTATTAAAAGATAAAAGCATTAATTTATTAAAGCATAGGCTACTTTTTCCCGATATTCCCACGGGATCGGGACTTACGCGGGTTAAACTGCAGGGCGCTGTTAGTGTTATTTAATTTATAGTTGGGTCTTGAAATTAAGAAATATTTATAAATTAGCAAATCTTCATTCGATATTTCCTGTTGTTACTCATTTTCCTAAACCAACTGTCGAGTATGTTTTGGGACAGTTCCCACATTTTATAATTTCTTTTTCGCAAAGTTTGTTTTGAGTATGTCTTTGCCTGTGATGTCTATGGATTACGGTAACATGTGTGATATTTAATATGTGAATATCACACGTGAACAGGAAAACTACTTTTGGTCGAAAAGAGTATTCTCTTTTTTCTTGAATATTATTTTTTCTTAGTCATCTATTTATGAATCGGGAAAAATATTATACTAGAAACAATCTGTAATACAGTATTTTACTTACTACTATTTCTGTTAAAATAATGTAATTGTCTGGTTTATTAATATAAATTTTATATATCCATTTAAACACTAATTCAGAGTTCGATGAACGATGTACTAAACTTGGTTTCTCATTAAATATTTCTATGATATTTCTATATTTTTAAACAAACTGTTAATTGTATACACATATAAAGAATCTTGTTGTAATCAACTGATTGACTTGATGATCACAGCTAACGATGACGAAATATTTATCTAAGCTCATCACATGAAGTTAATTATTTTTTTGTAATATTCCCATGTTCTTAAGAATCTTTTCTGGGCATTCCTGTATAATTTTGAAATCGTTTGTATGATTAACTCAGCGTGAGAAGAATAAAATGTGTGTAGCAAAGAGTGCAAAGAAACAGCAATATCTGTTAATAAATACGATAGAAATACTAGTACTAAGAACTAGGCGATCAATTCGATTGATCGACAGTCACCTACTGTCAATCAATCGAATTGATCGACAGTCGCCTACTGTCGATCAATCGAATTGATCGACAGTCGCCTAGTTTTTTATTGCTAGATAAAATGTAAATAAATATTCTCTACATCATTTGAAGGTATTTTAGTAATTATAAAATGGCTTTAATATAATGACCAAAATCCTATTTAATAAATAAGTTTAAGTTAAATACGTAGGTATCATAACAGGTACATTCTAAGTACTTTTAAAATCTTAATTTCAGCGGAGGATGGAGGCAATACCTTGGCTAGCATCAACCTCATGGCAATATGGTTCTGGCGACACCATAACCTCATCGCTGATCAACTCAGTCTGATAAATCCTTGTTGGGACGATGAACAACTTTTTACCACTGCCAGAGATATTAACATAGCTATAGCGTTACAAATTTATTTTTATGAATTGATGCCAATATTTTTAGGTAATATGCCTTATTATATGTATATGCTTTATATTTAAAATTTAGAAATAAGTGAGATAGTAAGTCACCAAATAATAAAATGATTAATTATCTATTTAGAGCCTTCTCCATGTCTACGTACATATACAATTTAGTTAATTAATCAGTTTGTTGTTTGGCGCAGACTCACAATTAGTTTTTATAAAATGTTATAGTTTAAGTAAATAAGCTTAATACTCAAGACTTAAATGTTTTGAGGGCGGCCAAAGACTGCTAGGGTTCTCGGGGACTTCCTTCCTAGGGTATACCCGAGTCCCTTGCGATAGACTCACTTGCTACGGAACACCTTGTGGTTTTAGTAGGTTCGATTCCGACACACCACTTCACCAATAGCCATAGTGAGGTGATGACCCGTGGGGGTTTCCACACGAAAAAAAAAAGAAAAAAAAAGACTTAAATGTTTATTAATTTCTTGCCTTTTAGTTCTTCTTCTTATTTTATAAATATTTAGACATAATTTTTTTTACTTATTCTTCTATTAATTGGTTACACATAACGATCGACGATATATATATTATTTACAAAGTTGTGTATAGCCCACATGGCTATAATTCTCTGGCATAATGGACAATCGTGTAAACATTCATTACATTTTCTAGGATACGATAATCTTGTTAGAGATGCAGTAATCGCACAAACCGATGGATTTCGGAATATGTACAATGATAACGTTCAACCTCAGCTTTCTCTGGAATATCCCTTTGCTTTGAGATGGTTACATACTCTTCAAGAAGGTTCTTTAAAGTAAGCAATAATTAAATAGTTATCAGATATTAACTACATATAGAATTTATTTATTTATTAACCGACTTCAAAAAAGGAGCAGGTTCTCAGTTTGTGGAAATCTTTTTTTTTATATAGTTTACGCGATTACTCGAAGATGGCTGGTCTGAACTGAATTAAATGTTGTTGTTAAATAAGTTATGCTCATCACAACGCGTATGAAATTCCATGAGAGCTCCTCAACAAATAACGTCCCTGTTTCGGGTAAAGCAATATTTTGCAAACGGTGATGAGCAATTGACATTAGACTATTGTAGCTTAGATAAATTACAAACCGACCCACTCAAAAGCCAGAAATAAGAATGTTAATTTAAATGAGAATTAAATAGGTAGGTACTTAAAATCGACTACAAAAAACGAGGAGGTTCTCAATTCGATTCATCGTAATAAAAACCAGGCTCTAACCGATTAGAAATACAAGTTGCAAAAATATGTATTTTAACTAGAACCCCTTTTGTTTATCCTGTAGAAACCCCCACTGATCATAACCTCACCGGAACAGTGGGTGAAGTGGTATGTCAGAATCGGACAGAATAACACCACACGGGGTTCCGTCACGAGTGGGTCTGTTCGAAGGGATCCGGGTATGCTCTAAGTAGGAAGCCCCCGAGAACCCCTGTAGAGAGTTGTGTTGGCTAAATTATAGTTTAAATGGGCTCCCACACCTACAATTTTGAAATTAGTATATTTTTAACACAGAGATATTGATTTTCACCTATTTTAACGTTAATGTTATATATCACATTGCAGAATGTATGATAAAAATGGGTATTACCTCAAACAGTACCCAATCGTGAATCTTACTTTAAGAACTGGATTTCTAGCCGTTGATGATAACTTAGATCACATTACTCAAGGCAGTTTTAGACAAGGAAGCGCTAACGTAGACTACATTGCTGACCCTGATGTAAGTATCATGATAGCTACCTGACTTCTATTCTTGGATAGCGATTATATATTTTTTATTATTGTTTTCTACAGATAACAGAACAAGGTTTAGGCCCTCATCAGAAGGTATCGGACTTGATGACAAATGATTTAGCCAAGAATCGTCATTTCGGTTTCCAACCTTACGTCAAATACAGGAAGGTTTGCTTTGGAGACTCGATCAATAGTTTTAATGATCTTTTGGATTTCATTGATCCAGAGGTAAGGAATATTGATATATTTTATCTAAAACCAAATTTAAAATACCAGAATAAATAAGAACTTAACTTTGAATTAAAACGTACTGTAACTGAGTACATTATAATATTTGACCGTCTTACTTCGCAGAGAGTAGAGGTTCTGAGAGACGTTTATGAAAGAGTAGAAGACATAGATCTACTAGCTGGAATCTGGGTAGAAAGACCAATTCATGGCGGATTTGTTCCACCTACATTTTATTGCCTTGTAACAGACCAGCTGAGAAGAAACGTGGTTGCTGATAGACATTGGTATGAAAGACCAAATAGGCCAAAAGCTTTTACTCCTTGTAAGTACACTTCGTTCGGAACTGTTACACTTAAATTTAGCCTTCTTTGATTGTCAAGGCTCTTTTTTGTATTTTTATGAAAATAGACTAACAATAACCCACAAAAACCCATAGTTTAAGATATTTCTTTTACTCTATTCAGGTATCCTTAAAGATTCCCTAAAACAATTTTCGTAATTCAAATTCTTAGTTAAATAACTCTATCTTAAGGAATGTACAGCTGAATTACATGTGAGTATAAGCCTTTATTATCGGTTACTTCAAAGATGACACAAGTGGCAGTCAAAAGTATTATAATATACCTATCATTTTATGATATACTTATAATGTAAGTCGTTTCGTGGTTGTGGTTTTGGTTATCATATGTCATATAGTTTTTGAGTTAGTAATAGCGTTTTGTTGTAAGGTCTTAAAATTAATGTCAGAAATTTTCTCTATAATAATTGTTATATAGAAATGGAATTTAATAACCTAGATTTAACAATTCGTTTTTATTTTGTCCATTACGTTTTTCATTAGGTACTTTGGAGAGGTCGGCGTTTTGAACAATATGTTTTTAGTTGCACAGTTCATGTACATCACACTTCTTGGAAACTGGGTGCTTATACGCCGTATTCCACTAGGAGCGAATAAAACAATATAGGCATTTCAAACTACTTTTATATGCGCAAACCATATTTGTGTTTCTTAAGACAAGTTTCGACGTATCTTGAGTTTGACAAGTGTTTCTTCACCTCAACTGAGTAAAAATTTCGAGTGGGATTGAGTGGAGGAGATTTGTTACGACTAATAATACAAATTTTCTCAAGCGTGCTTCAGTCGAGTGTAGGAATTTTCGACGAAACGTCCTAAAATATGGATGTAACATTCTAAACTGTCATTAGGGAGATCTTGTTTGCCTTTCTGTTTGCAAAAAGTTTAAAATATATCACTTTTTAAATACCATAACTCTCTTCACTCTTCACTTTTTTACAGTACAACTGGCTGAAATCAGAAAAGCTACTGTTGCAAGATTCATGTGTGATGTGGGCGATACAGTTACTGAAATTCAACTTAATGCCTTCTTAAAAGCAGGCCACAAGTAAGAGTATTATTGTTTTAGAAAATATTATTGTGTTAGCTGTTTCTACGAGTATTTGTAATTATTTTTTTAATATGTAAGTATGTTTATCAGCAGTCTGGTTATTATAGTACAGATTCTGCCTTGGGATCAGACGGCCGTGTGTGAGATATGTCCAGTTATTATTATTATTTATTAGTGTGGTGTTTGATACGTGCAAAATATGTAAGTATGGAGCAAGATATGCAGTGTGTATGTAAACCCCGTAGTCTAAAGTTATTTAGTTTGTAGTTTAGCTTGTGTATTCTGTGCCAGATTATTATTTTAGTATTCATACTTTTTTATATAAATACTATATTATATGAGATTTATTGTTCAATGGATACATCACTATCAAATTTGTTTCTTTAGAATAAATATCCATTGAGTAACAATTGAACCTTTTTCTCTGTCTTACAGTAACAAAATGCGTAGCTGTAATCAAATACCCGGAACCGATTTCAGAGCTTGGGCGGACCAATCCTGCATCGCGGGCAATACTTTTCTCAAGAATACAATATAAAACTTGTGAATACATATTAAAAAGGTGACTTATCATCTTAGGAAGTAGTTTTTTTTATCAAGTAAAATGTATATTGTAAGTGTGTGGCTTTAGGTACATTCTTGTAATGATATGAAGGTACCTTTAGTATGTACACCATTTAATGTAATGAATTATTAATATTCCATTTATTTCAATGCGTTTTATTATACTGAATTGAATACCCAAAAAAACTATAAACGAGAACATGGATCAAATGAATAACTATGAATAATTATATGTATATATATATATATATATATTTATTTTATGGTATAGGTAAACGAGCAGACGGGTCACCTGATGGTAAATGACTACCGCCGCCCATGAGCACCTGCAATTCAAAAGTCACAAGTGCGTTGAGAAGGGGGAATAAAGTGCGAGGAAGGGAGAGAGGAAGAGGGAAGGGTTAGGGCCTCCGGTAACCTCACTCGCTCGGCGAAAAGCAATGCAATCATTACTTCACTGCTGGTTTTCTGTGAGGCCGTGGTATCACTCCGGTCAAGCCGGCCCATACGTGCCGAAGCATGGCTCTCGCACGAAGATTTATTATAAAATCAAACTAATATATAATAACAAACGAAGAAGTCTTATTAAATTAAAAATATACATAAATCCATATATATATATATATATATATCGTCCTGGACGATTTGACAAATTTCGAGGAGGGAGGAATATGAAATTTGGAATAATTAAATCAATGTGTTATTAATTTCTAAATTTTGCGAAAACGGCTACAAAATCTGGTCGCGCGGCGGTCGAATTTCGACTTCTCGAATTTAGTTTTAAATGTTTTGTTTTATATCATTGACCACTATAACTTGAACTATCATTATATAGACTTTCCTTATCATCACAGATGTATGTTACATATACATTGAATTCCTGTATCTGTAGCTCATGTAGCCGTTTTTCAAATTCAAATGATTTATTTCGGACTAAATCCATATTATGTTAGTAACAGTGTGTCTTAAACTATTTACATTTGTAATTATACATGAATGGAAATCCACATGTGAACAAGTGGGGAATCACACCTATCTGAAAAAACCTTCAGGATGCTGTTGGAGGAGGAGCGCAAACGCTTGAGCATGGAAGCGCAACGTTGCCGCATTTAAATAAGTAGCATTGAATGCACATTGATTAAAGAACTTTCTTCACTTGTTCTACATTTCTAAGTGTGCAAAATTTACGTGATAATTGATAAGTGATAAGTGTGTAAAATAGCGTAATAAAAGATTAAGTCAGGAATTACCTACCAAAATGACCCTAAATTGTGGCCACATATATCTGTAACGCCTTGTACGGGGTGTATTTGAGAATAGAACATTTACTTAAATCACTGAAAGGGCACTAAAGATTTTAATTTTTCATTCCGTTACTAAAAAAATCCTTAAAAACAAACTTCGAAAATTTTGTAAGTTAGTTTTTAAACATTTTCATCAAACGGTATGACCGTTTCAATTTACAGTGTCCACTTGCAAAGGGATAGCTTTTTTTTCAAATTGTTTTATTGTAACTGCATGTCATGCAGTCATACCCTTTCAGTCATTTAAGTAAGCGTTCTATTTTCAAATACATATTGTACATAGAAAACAGCTTTTATTTTGTTTGTTATTGCGAATACAGTTCAATGTTTATAAAATAAAACCAATCTGGAAGTAATATTTTAAACGTCATGTCTATCTTTATTGACGAAGGACCGTCTAAGAGTGGGGATCGCAAATCGGGAAACGGAAAGTAGGACGGACAGCCAAATGGTCTGAAGAGCTACAGGTTACCTGATATAGACTGGGTGTGGAAGGCGGAGAAATGGCCGCTACGGGGCACATTGGGAGAGGCCTATGTCCAGCAGTGGACGGTAGTAGGGTAATTGATAGAAACTTGATCTTAAATCTCTTTAAAAAAAATTAAGAGACGAATGTTACACTTATTAAATTAGAATGATTATTCAAAATAACTAGAACATATAAGTTTTATGTCCATCGTAATAGGCATCTTGCTCGATCTAATTGAATTGTTTCAAACTATGGTCACGACTTGGATTTAGACAAAGATTATGCAAAGAATTATGGAAGACATAAATCAGTAGCAATAACCATAAAAATGATAGAATACCACAAACTTTTTAGTAGGTTTTCTTCGTTTCCTGTTTTTTCACTTGATCGCTCATGAAAGGGATGCCATAAAAATAGTCGTATAAATTCTATCGTTGCTCACAATGAACGGACCTAAAAGGTAAGTAATAGCAAAAATTTGGTCAGACATGACCACATATTCATACCTACACAAAAGATAACCACTTACTTCATGAATCAACATCGTAGCTAACGTTTGATCAAATATATGATACACTTAGATTGTAACAAGCAGGAGTAGGTTAGTTTAGCGTCTGCTATTTTTTCTGTACACATCTATCAAATCTCTTTTAAAATTAAAAACAAATCCTTGTAATGTACTTACTAACAAGTCTGTCCTAAGTGAGAGCGCATTTGTAATCAAGCAATGATTTTTTCTTCTTAGTCATTAGATTAGGTATCATGCTAGACATAGAATGCCAATTTTTAAATTCTCATTGGCATCTCAATGAGTGTATGAATGACAGAAATAATTTTAAACGTATGTAGAGGAATAGCTAATGAACATTTTGGGAAGCTAAAGAAATAATAAATAAGTTGTGGTAGAAGAAGAAGCACAAAATGATTTAAAAGACAATAAGATTGCTGTTGAACAGTGGAAAAATGAAAACAAGAATAAAGGCACGAAAAGGCCAAGAAAGTATCTACACTGTATTTTATTCTCTAAGAAAAATCATAATAATCAAAAATCTAGAAAGAATATGGATGAAAGACGATTTTATATAGTTAAAGAGCGAGTGTTGCTATATGACAAGAATGAATAAAATAAGTAGTGAATATATTATATTAGAGAAAGCTTAAAAGTAGCTAAACGATTTAGTGGTTCTTTTACAAATCTAGTCACGCATTATAAAGAAACTTAACAGCTCTAATGATTAGACACGTACATTGATTTTGAATTTCAAAAGTCTAATTCGGAATAATGAATAATACAACTGTCACGATAAATAAATGTTGGCATCTCTCAAGACAAGACGTCTAAAGCATCCTATTATTTTGAAGCAAAAAAATGTATTATGTTCATAACCCACGGAGAGTATTACATTCATCAAGGCACAAAAGACTGAAATGAAATTTTATAATGGATGCTTTCATACTTACAGACGTGCGGAAAAGGACATAGCGTTCTTCTTACCTTGTTAAAGGGAAATGTTATAAGAGTTTTGGTGTTATGAAATGGGTTTTATTTTACACAAGTATAAATTAAAAATAAGCCTGACTCGAGAATCCCTTCAACGATTAGAAAAGAGGTGATGGTTTTTTAACTGCTGAACAGTTTTTATTGAATTAGTCTTTTTTTTGTCTTAGACAAACAAAAAAACACAAACATCTCGCCATAAGGAGTCATTAGATGTCGTATCGCACGATAAGGCTATGTTCAGATGACGGGCGTTGGACCCACGTTTTGCTACCGCGCGTCAACAAGAACACGCATTTTGTTCAAGTCGTTCACATGCCACCGCGCGTTTTGATCCGAGCGACGCTTGCTTGACCCGGTGTCAACGCTGATGGCGGTGACGCTCGCTTTGATATCATTGGTTTTCTGCACATTCATTCACAGGAGCGCGCGTTTTCAACGCGTCGAGAAGTGATTGTAATAAAAGGATTCAGCCATTTTAATAAAAGTCCCTATGGTATTTTTCACAAAGCATGATTGAACGGTGCGGCTGCCGGCACCCACACCTTGAAGCCTATTAGCTTCAAATTCTTGCATTTGTGCAATGAAAAACCTCGTAAAAAGCCTCGTAACATGGCTATGTACGCGTGGGAATTTGCAGTCACAGTTTATCGCGAACAGACAAACAAACAGACAGACGCGGCGGGGAACTTTGTTTTATAATATGCAGTGATATATATTTTTATATTACATTTCACAATTAATATACGATAAAGTACATATAAAACAACTGTATAGTTATAGTTTTACAGCAATATAGACTAAAAATATAAATATTTAGGCTATTTTGAAGTCACGTGCATATTCCCTATTGAATAAAAAACATTATTAATACTATGCCAAATAGGTGGGGACGAATATTATACAGCCCGGTCAATTTGTTTATTTCAATCGTTTTTATTATATTGAATAATCATATTGAGCAATTTTTAAACAGTCTGGACACTATGAATAATGCTATATTAATCATTTGGTCCATAATATATATACATAATAAATATGTGCGCCTACTAGAGGGGACAAGGTGGTGGCGCACTTCTAGTCCGGCCGCGAGGTAGTAGGAGCGCAGTGTAGTCAACAGTTGTTTTATTGTACCAAGCAGAACAGTAGGTACAGGTACATTACATACATACTTATAACTTTACCTTAAAGCCGTACGTATTCATGGGCTGGAGACATGACATTTTTTTACACAGAACGTATGCCTGCGCACCCGTAAAATGCTCTATGGTGACTAAATATGTGATACTCAAGCATATTATAAGCTTTCGCAAAAAGACGAGATGACTCCATATCTACTTATTTACCCACTTTCTTGTGAACAAAGCGTACGAAGTTTTTTGATACCCGTACCTGTGTCAAATCATTGAAAACACACATATAATTACACGAAAACTAATGTTATTTAAATGACTGTATTTTTCAGTCAATTAAGTTAATCAGCAAATAGAACAGAAAACCATAAACAAAATTATCAGATTAAGCAAGGTTTTAACTATATTAAATAGGTAAAGATAGTTCTGTACCTTTTTCTCCCCAGTTTGTTAACCGATGCTTTTGCTTAGTAACTATTGACGAGCCTTAACATTATTTATAAAAAAAAAAAATCTCTGTCTTTGGCGGAGCTTTATTGAATTAAATTAAATACGGTAGAATTTCGATCTCTTGGCAATCACTAGTTAATATTAATGGACTGTAAAATTAATATATATTATGATATAATTTTTCCAAAATAGACTTAGGAACGGCACACGCTCTAAGCAAAACGCAATATTTACATGAAAAGAATATTGAATATAAAACCAAATATTGTTTTCATAGAAACACTTGAGCAAATCACACAAAAGGATGGAATATTGCGAGGTACGCTGTTCTCTACAACGCAATATCATGCAAATATTAAAATACAAAGAAGTTTGTGACGTTGTAAAGTATAGAACGTTTGACTTATGATTTCTTAGCTTCAAGAGTCACAGAAAACAATGTGGAGAAAACGATATTTTTACGTGTTTGGTACCTATTTTCATCGTAAACGATTTAAAGTAACAAAGTTGTACACAAACTGTGTTTCATAAAGACTGTTACAGCAATTATACGAAAATAGACATATACCTAATTGAAACACAACAATGACAAGCAAGGATTCTCTTCTCATTTAGTATATACAGCAAAAATATAATTCACTGCCATCTAGCGAAGATCAGCGAAACTACTAGTAACTGAGAAACTACAGATCCTGCATCCCGCAATAAAAGTATTCACGGAACTTGAAATATTTGGGTGGAGTCTGACAGGCTCGATCTTCTAGCTTAGTAGGAGGATCCTTGCTTTGTGTCGGAAGAATATTAAACCTCTTACTCCACATGAAAAACTGTACTTATGACAATTTTTTTGATGAAGTAGAGTAAAAGTAGCGGACTGTTCATAGCAAACAAAAAAACTAACATCAAGGATGTTTCACATATCATTATCACAACAACTGAACATTGACAAATAAAAACCTTAGGTACACAATCAACGCCAAAAAACATCCTCACCAAATAGGCACCCACCGAGCTGTTTGGGAGTGCTTTTGATATAGTCACGTTTGATCGCTTTAACAGTCAACACGCCACAGTGCTTGTTTGAAAATTGCAAAAATCTCACGTAAATGACGCTAAACAAGGACGGAGTTTAATATTTTCGGTAACCTAAAATGTAATTGTCATCACTATAGTATATTACTAATTATTACGTAATTCGTACGTAAAAGACACCGTAAAATATATTTTTTAGGTAAATTCGCAATTAGCAGTGGAAATATAACTCGCCTAAATTCAATAAACACTTACTTTTCGTTTTCATCATACTATTATGTGACCACTTCATTTGTTCAGGTTATACATCGACTCTGTTCAAAATTTAATGAAGAACAGAGTCTTCATTAAAAAAAATATATTTTTTTAATTAATTTACAAAGATAATCATCGTTATTTTTATACAGAGGTATTAACAATAAATAATATCGTTTAACGTATTGTAATATTTTATTGATTTAGTTTTGATTATATAGTAAATTTACGGGGTGCTGATAGTAGGATGTATATTTATTTTCTAAATCTTACTCAAAACCGGCTTTAAGAGCAATCTTAGCTGATAATTAACTCGATCTTGAAATAAAAAACTTAAGTCGTGGCTGTTTTGAATGAATGATTGACCAAATGAATTTACGCTTTATTTTGCTTTTGTGAAGCGTGTGTCTGTATGGCATTTCGTTGTACAAATTATAATAAAACGTTCAAGTATCGGGTAAAAAACAAAAAGTATGTATATATTTGACTTTATATTATACTTGACAAAAATAAATATCCATCAAAAATAATATTATATTATAAGACCAATTTATTTCAAGAGAATTACTAGAGAACTAAGCTTTTTTTTAGATGTTATAGGTGACTGTGTATTTAGATTTTACTTAAAATTAAAAGGCTAGTCATATACCTTAAAATATAAAATGAAGATTATATTTAGTTGACTGGTCTGTTGGCCTAGTGGTTAGTGACCCTGACTGCTATGCCATAGGTCATGGGTTCGATTCCCACCCGAGTCTGGGTTTTCTTTGTGTCCGTTGTTTGTATGTTTGTAAAGTCCCCCGCGATACAGGAGTAGTTCTAATGCGGGAGTTGTCTTTTTAAAAAGAGAAAAAAGAGAAAGTTACTTACTTTTTATTGTAGTTGAACGAAGGAATATAAATGTGTAAATGTTAATTTCTATTTTATTTCTAATTCTAAACCTATTTACGGATAAACGTACAAATAAACAAGTGTTCATAAACACGTCATGACACATTTAAAAATGAAAGTCAATTTAAACAAGTATAAAAACAAATATAGCCCTACTCATTTCTTGTCCTTACAAGTGGGCGTTAATCATAACATTTTTTTGTTTTTTTGGACAGTTTTAAAAATACAACTTTACGTCACAGGCATAAGGCTGAATTTACCTTAATGTATGTTAATACCAAAACTATAACTGTCCTACAATTTACCTACAATTTGAGAGAGTTTTGAGTGCAACTTTTGAATGTGACTTTATATCTAAGGGTTTTATATATAAATGCAACTGAAACACTATTTTTCACTGTAAACTTTATTAACAAGCAAATCCAGTTACAAGCATAACTGTTCGTCATTTGGTAAACCACATTTCCATTTATTGAATATTTATTTATTTAAAACTTTATGCACATAGAGTACATAGAGCGGACTTAGTGCCTTCGGAATTCTCTGCCAGTCAACCTTCAGGCGATGCAGAGAAAACAGGAAGTAGGTGCATTAAAAATATTATAGTTTTTTAAGGTAAATATACAAACTAAATATCAGACAAAAACTACCTTAATAAAGTATATAGAATGAAATACACACCTATCATAAACATACATAGAAATACGTACCCAAACATAATATTATATACATAAATATATAATAATATATATAAAAATATATAACGATTTAGATGATAAACTATGGGCAAGTTGATTCTGCTAGTTGCTCTACATATATTTAGTTGTAATATATTTATTGACGCCAAAATTAGCTGTCGTTATAGTTTTGTTTAGGTTTACCTACAGATAAAATTTATTATGGTCATAAATGTAAATATTCTCAAAATCTGAAAAGTTTCACTGCTCGACACTAACCTGCTCTGCTTTTATTGATACTTCTCTATTTAAGTACACTTAGCGTTGACTAAATAAATCGTAAGAGAATACAGTACACAATAACAGACCCAGCCCTTCACTATTTGCGGTTCATTTACACCCGTCACTTGCAAATGACGTGCGTATAGTTAATTTTGACCAGTCAGCGTAAGGTAGTGACAGGTTGAGAGTCCATCTATTATACATTATTGTTAGCCTTTCCAGTGAAGTTAGCAATGAAACATTTGAAATTAAAGTCGGCAATATTGCGTTACAAGTAAACCAAGATTGGCATTAACAATGGCAACACAAGTTGTTTCACTTGCGCCTTTCCAACCTTGCTAACTTGCTTGCTACCCCTACGACTATATTTCTAGTCCAGACTAACTGAAGCTCCGCTTATAGTAGTAATTTGTGACCGGCTTTGATGCATATGAAGAGCAACTACATTTTGCAGGTCTTCGAAAATAGGATTACAGCCACCAGTCTTGAAATAGAAGTTAAACTGGCCACAATTTAAATGGTAAGAAAACATTAAATTTTGTCGCATACACGAATTACACAGTTGAGTAATTACAAAGGTAACCCTTCATCGGTGACGGGTCCTTGAACAATGCAAACGACGCCAACAGTTAATTACAGTAACAAACTGCTGGACACGTGCTACTTGTTATGTTCACACACTAGACAGAGAGGCGTGAGGTATGAGAGGCAACGGTTTATAGAAAAATCTGCCAAATAATTACAGAGATGAAATTCATGATATGCTATTTTTAAAGAACCCCGTAGCCTTAACGGACAAGTGTAGCAGGGAAGTCATTTTACAATTGAGGAGGGACTCTATAGACGTAAAGTCGTTTTAAACAGCATTAAGACGTGCTTCGACTATATAGTTCTTTTGTCTAAGTATTAAAGTATAGTAAAGCGTAATTGAGAAACCAGTATCGAATACTACATATCGCAAGTTGGAGTAGAAGTTGAAACTCCAAGGCATAAGAATGAACTATAAAAAGAAGCTAAGAATAGATTAACAGAGGTAATAAAAAATTAAAAGTGCACATACATGAAATCGCTTAAATCTTATAATTTCCTCGTCGCTAAAATATCTAATCGATTGTATGAAGTTAGTCTTAATTGACTCCAACTTTGAACCGAGTGCTACGATGCATATATTCGTATCGACGGAAAGATCGTTATTGACATCGGGAAATTACTTGAGAATATTTTGTTAATTACCAACGTGCAAGGCTTTTATCGGTAAGTATAGTAATTATAAAAACGTTCACTCACGTCCAGAAACGTCTTTTAAAAACACAGCATAGGAACCTTGTTTGTGCTGACGTAATAAGAAACATGGTAGCAGGTACTACTAAAGTCATAAATGTATGAAATAATAAAGGAGAAGAAGAAAATAATTATTTTGACGATAAATATATTATGTTACTTATGTGTTAACAGAGACCACACAACAAAACCCACAAACACAACACACGCAAATGAAAATCGACATCTATCATTTAGACGTGTCATATAAAAAGCATCGGTAACCATGGGTTCTCGTTACGGACCCGCGTCTGTCATGTACCGTCGACCCGTCAATTAGTCACCCCAGTGATTATTATTCACGAACTACCCTCAGCATCTGTTTCTAATGATCGCGACACGTGGCGTGTAGAGATGCGTATGATTTTTTTATTTATTGGATCCTGATTTTGAAGTTCACGTATGTATTTGATTAGGTCATGGAGAATTGACTATTTTACTCAAAAAAAATTAATTAAAATGATAATATATTATGAAATATTTGGACTTAGCCCACGAGATTGTTGACGAGTGGGATGTGGATTCAGCAATCATTGTGCCGATGCCGTCATTTCGGCCCACGGGTTAATTGCTAAGAGCCTCGACCAGCACCTTAGGCTCACGTTAAGCAGCTGGAGTTAGAGAGGGAATATATTTCTTATATTTTTAAATAGGTATATTTGTTTTTTTTTATTGTGAATGTATTTAAAAATGTAATTTATATGTAAATTACATTTTTAAAAATAATAATATAATAATGAATTTATTTGCATAAATGCTAATATTCTATGATTTCACGGGCTACCTTTGCTTAAGGTTGTAGTCTTCTTATTTTTTATCTTCAAGACATTGAAAACCATTACTTGATACTGTATTTGTTTGTACTATTTTATCATTTGGTTCAGAAGCGCATTCATCGAATTTATCGCGCAGGTAAGGTTGGGTTTACATGGGCAGTTTTCCGCAACTCCACGATAAAGAGCGCATTTTCCGTTGACTTTAGAAATTATCGCGTACAAGATCGTAGTGTTCACAGAGTTCAGTTACATTGAAAATCCTTAAAACTAGTTCTAATCACTCAAATATTATATAGTTCCAGGTTTAGTTGTACAGATGCAGTACAGCATGTCAGTGCTGTTTGCTGTATGCTAGTTCGCACTTTTGAAGGTTGCGTAAGATCCTTGGAAATAGGGTTGGCCAAGTACAAGTGACTCTCCTACCACCACTTGTCATGAGCACGCGTGCTTTAAGTGTTTGTAGCAACCAGTAAATACTTGAGATCCTATCCTATACTTCTCGTGCCTATTAAAAATTTGTGCATTGACATACAATGTAATCAAAATATGATGCCAATGATGGTTTAGTATCTGAGGGAAACACAAAATAAATTATGTAAATACTCTAATTGATTACATAACAAAAGCGAAAATGAGAATTATAAAATATTCAGTCAACCGTTGATACTATCAAAGGTTGAAAGAACTTGTCGCGTTGGCGTCAGTCGCCACAATATTTAAAACTAGTAACCCACCCCGGCTTCGCACGGGTAGCAGAGACATCTTCAACAATCATCTTCATAATTTAACCAATTTACACAAAACCTTAAGAATTTATACACCTAAACCTTCCTCATGAATCGGTCTATCTATTGGTGAAAACCGCGTGAAAATCCGTTCAGTAATTTTTGAGTATATCGCGAATAGACAGACAGACAGACGCGGCGGGGGATTTTGTTTTAGAATATGTAGTGACTGGTTTATAAATTATCTAACACTTTTAAAATCTAAAATGCAAAATAATACACACATATAGACCGAATATTACGGTCTATTTGATTATTATGATTTATTTGATTCAGATGAAAAGAGTGCCAAAACGTCGCCCACATAAAATTATATTTTGCTACTCAATTGTAATAGAACAGTGACCAATATAAGATGACCCATGAGAAACGAAACATGTTGCAATAGTAATCAAACAATAGATACCACGGAGGTCAGGTTTCGTCGGTCAAGACATCTCTCAGACCGACAGGATGTTCTAAAAATGATAGCGTCACTTACAAAACAAAATTGTGTAGTTAACAATTTTTTTGAGTCTCCTCATATTTAAGTATCTTCAATTAGTGTTAGTAAATTGAAAGTTTATAGTTATAAAAAACGGGCCTAGCTTAATCGATTTTATAAAATTAATCAGTACATATTATAAAACAAAGTACCCCGCCACGTCTGTCTATTCGTGATAAACTGAAAAACTACTTAACAGATTTTCATGCGGTTTTCACTACTACTATAGACAGTCTGATTCATGAGGAAGGTTTAGGTGTATAATTTGTTAAGATTTTGTGTAAATATGTTGATGATTGTCGGAGATGTCTCTGCTACCAGTGCCACAGATTACTAAGAAGTTACTACGTAACCCGTGCGAAGCCGGGGCGGGTTGCTAATAAATAAAATACCCAACATGCAAAATGATAACGCTAACCAATGATGAGAAAATGGGAAAATCGTAAAACGGAGACACTGTTTCAGAGATAATGGATTTAGCTTCCGTCTGTATGTGTGTCCTCCTATAATGGCCATATATTTTAACGAATCTCGGTACTACTCAGATTCCATGAGGGCGATTTTTTATTTGGGGGTGCCCCTCACCATGATAAAAGGATGTTCGTTGAGGCATTTTTTCTGACTTATTTTCATCATGTTCGTTGATAACAATAAGTTCTCGTTTCTATTTTTTAATATTATAGGAGGTAAATGAGCAGACGGGTCACCTAATGGTAAGTGACAACCGTCGCCCATGGACACCTGGAACTCAAGAGTCACAAGTGCGTTGCCGGCCTTTGAGAAAATGAAGAATTGTAATTTTTGCTTCAGCCTTACTTTAATATTTCTTTGCAGTGACAATAAGTACTCGAACCTAAAGAAGGGGGGAGGGGGTATTTACATGCATGCATTTGATCAACATTATCCTCGTATCTACCTACCTTAGGTTGCCTGGAAGATATTGCTTGTTGTGATAAGGCTGCACATTGTGCATTTTATGCTTAAGTTGTTTTCATATATGTATATATGTATTTGGTGAACTATAAAGAGTACTTACACACCACATTGTTGCGAGGTTTATTATAGGCAAGATTGTAGATTTATGCCCCATTCAATATTAAACTTATATAAACACCATACACCTGATTTCACGTATGTAATGTCAGGTTCTGATATTTTATTGTTACTAAATATATTAATTTGTAATTATAGTAAAACTTTGAAAAATATTATGATCAAGAACCTCCTATATAAGCGACATCCGCTTGCAATACAACCACTGTTCGGGACAGCTGTCAAACGCACCCAACAATTTTTATATTGCTCTACTAGATTCTGTATTATCTTTCCTAGTGTACTCACCAGGCTTTCGATGTCAAGAATACTTTTTACCTCCATGTTTTGAATATATTTCTGGAATTCGTCTCTGTTTTTAACACGCCGTGTGTGACATGTGTCAAGTTATTATTATTATTAACTATGTTAACAAATACTGTAAGTTTTAACTTACATTTAACTGTCGTATTGAAATGAAACTTTATATGTGGTTTGGATGACAATACTATAATTTGGCATCTTGGAGCCGATGTGATGATGGAGTCAGGAGGTGGATAGTGGAACTCTGCAGAAGCTCCTAGTAAACCCTTCAAGTTTGGACTCATATGATAAAGCAAGAGCTCATAACGAATTTTGAGAAGGTACTTTAGGCTGTTAGATATTTTGAGCAGTAAAACTTGAATGCCATTCAAGTATGGAATGGAAAGTCTGGCTGACCAGATCGGCACTCAATCCTACTGCGCATGGTGCATAAACTGCAAAATATTTCAGCCATAAAAGATTGGGCACTGCGTGGGCCACGCACTTTTTTAATAGTTAGCGGTTGTCTGCCATTTATTTTTATGTTAAATAATATATCCACTCTATGTTTATTAAAGTTTCATTCGACCTAAAATACCTTTTTTGGCACTTTTTTAATACAAGTTCAGGATAGTCTGGCTCTTATTTTAGATAATTTAAAATGTCTGGCTCTTTTATTTTTATGTTAATTAATACTCCTACTTTTTATTTCTTTGAGTCCCATTCGACCTAAAATACCTTTTTATTGGAGTAATAAATTATAGTAGTTTTGTAGTTAGTAAAATAATTTTTCTGTGTGATTTTCTAATTATTAGTTTGACATGTAAAACGATAAAAAAACATTATCAATATTGATCTTTCATCTGAATTAGGAAATACAGGGCGAATTTTGACTTGAACTTTCGTCATCGAATGCTAACACGCATTCGTCCGGAAGGAAATAGCCATACTTGTCACAATCGCCGAAGGAAATCATAATCGCAATATTACTATTATATCTTCCTTTCGCGATTAATATTCGACATGTCTCATCTTCGACATGTTCTTCATTCTTCACACGCTTAAGAATTGGTTATGAACATTAGTTCGTGAGCAGCAAACAAAAAATACGCCGTTTAACTTTCACACACACAAGCCACCAGAGATTACTCGTTAATCGATGTCAAATATGGACTTGAAAATGCCATTTTCAAATTTTTACTACCTATTGAGATCTAAGAGATATTAGATAAAGTTCCGTTTCATTGGTATAATGGTTTAATTTAATTTTAATGTCTCAACAAGAATAATAACTACAGAACGCCTGGCGGTTGAATTTCGACCATTTTGAATGTCTTGTTTTGTTCATTATCATTGTACAGATTTTTCTACTATGACAGGTCAAAATATATACTGGACCCCTACAGCTTTATGTAGCCGCTTTTGCATAATTTTCAACTTTATGGCACATATGGTTAAAGAAAAATATTTCTTTCCGTCTTCTTAAACTTTAAGTATTCCAATCGAACCTACCCCTCTGACGATCCTGTTAAATACACGCTACAGAGGCATCTTCAATGTCAAAAAAATATACTAAAACAATTTGAGATAAACAAGCAAACGCCACTTTTGCATTGTTTACAGATAATATCTTCCTTCGAGCCATACGGTTTTCCTAACTTCAACATTGTACACAAAACCAATTACATTCGTAACACGGTCTGGTACTCCAAAATCCTATGATTCCACTCGAAACTTCAACCAATACTCGAGTGAACTTAAATCTGTGACTGCCAATAGTGTCTCTGGTTACAATTTGTGGTGTAGCACCCGATAATTGAGAACCACAAATTGGTTGTCAACTTTAAAGGCAATAGAGTGCTGCGTTTGTCTACAGAAAAAATTGTGTAATAGACTAAGTTGTGAATGAAATATAGATTGAATTATAGCCTTTATGGCCATTTAAATTAATGATCGATTCACGTTCATTCAAGTAATGGTTGTAATGTTTCAAATGGGTTGCAAATGTTGATGTATAAAAAAAATCCTCACAACTATTTAAAAGTATTTTTGTTGACGACAAGAACACGGCCCGCCTCACGGTACTTACCAAACTTACTTGTTGCCAAAGTTTTCACAACCAAAGAAGGAGAGTATTACGATAGTAATGCTGTCTAACCACAGTGAGTCTGAGACAAGTGGAGTAGCTCTAAATAGACTAAAAATCTGATGTCTTCCCTACTCTTCGTTTTTTAGAATAATATTATTTTAATAACTTTATGAAATACTTGATAACAAAAATTGATTGGATCCAATATGTATACAGTAAATAAAAAAAACAGTAACCTAATGTCATCTGGTAGCAGATAATACATTCTAGGTCACAGAACAAGAAGTAACTTACAGTGAACGATCAAATTAACATTTAGATGACTTACAAATTGGTACCTCGAACGTGCTCAGATAGCTTACAAATAGCTGCTTAAACTGTAGCCACAATGATAATATTGAAGAACATAGTATCAAAACCCAATGATGGCAATAAATTGCAGTACATGGGCCGGATGTACAGTATTATATTTCGATATAAAAGTCAATAAAGACGATTGTCAGAAGCGCTCAGAATTCTGCCAGCGATCGCTGACTCAATCGCTGACCGTTTTACATGCGAGGCTCGTGCGAGATGCCGTGGAACAGACGGGCTTGTCATTTAGTGGATAATAAAAAAGACTTCAACGTATAATAAGCTAATTAAGATTAGTTTGGTCAATTTTAACCTACTTCTAATTGTCTTATCGAAATAAAGAATTGTATGTACATGTAGTTTGGATAAAAATGCTATAATTAAGCTTCTTGGAGCTGATCTAAAGATGGAGCCAAGACGTGGATTGTGAAACTCTTTAGTGGCTACTAGTAAACCCCTCGAGTTTGGGGGCTCATATGATTAGATTTTACGATTCCAACAAATTGGGATTGGTAACGATTGTCTAATGATGAGCCAGGAGGTGAAGAGTAGATTATTTTTTTACTTTTTTATTCGGGTTCTCCAGTAAAGCGTGTTTTTTTTAGTTTTACTATTAGCATTAAACTTGACGTAGTGGTATAAAAAATATACTACAACAGGTTATTAGAACATTTTTAATGTTATTATAATAAATGGATTTACAATAAACATGTAACCGGGTCCTTTAAGCGGGGTCACGTCCCGCTTAAAGCATGTCTCGAGGCCGTCAAGTTGAGGGCCACCATTTTAGTATCATCCGTATCTATAATGGTGGTCCTCAGTCTTTGGACCTCACTTTAGCTTTCCATCAGGCGGTTTGAGATCATTCTGACGTGTCATAATAAAAAAAAAATCATTTGAATATAATTACAAAATATGTAAACGTATCATACATGTCATGGGACTCCCTTAGCTACAACAGTCCCCACAGGTTTTAGTTGGTTCTATTACACGCTCAAAAAAGAGTAAATCACACATATAGTTATGAAATACTAGCATGCTGCATGCATAGACGTCAAAAACTTTTCCTTCAAAAACTATATCCTTCGTTTCAACTGCTGCGTTTGAAACACAGCGTCTCAATCGCTCGTCTGTCCCTTAACCGAGGCTGTTTGACACTACCACCTATTTATCTGATATACACTACATTTGAACATTCTTTAGTCTGGCGAATTTCCTATCGATATTAACATACATAGATCGTTGCACTCAAAATTACTGTTCGTCCTGTAATAATTTTAAACATCCGATATATTTTGTACTGGGATATTGTTTGTGTCGTTTTGTTTGTATATGTCACTAGTACCTCAGACAGCGGAGGTCATAAAATTCATTGAAACTTGATGGATTTACGTTCTTAGGAGAATGATACTATTTTTAGCATAAAGTTTCTATGTAAACTCCGTTGATCTAATCAGTTTTAGGAATGCGGTAAACTCTAAATTCTCTAATTGTGTAATATTTTTTGGAATGATAGATCGGAAAGGCCTACAATGTAAGATAATGCGGTCGGCTGTAAGATCCAAACTTACAATATCCAAAAATTTCACTCACACTTTTTAAACTTTGTAAATAGTTATTAAAGAGATACGGTTGTACTTACATGTGTGTTTCGGAGAGTCTACAAGTCAGGGGCCCATTATCAAGGAGCGAAGCAACTTGTAGGTGTTAGACTTGACAGGTATATCTTTAATAACTATGAATACTACTTACGTAACCTAGTATCCAAACATTGTAAAACTCTAAGAGCTCTGATCGCACAAGGACAAAAGTAAATGTGCCTTCTGCTCGTTCTATTCGTTCGGTGTATCTTTAAAAAGGTTAAAAAGATTTTTAACCGACTTCAAAAAAGGAGGTTGTTAAATTTTTATGTTTGCTTGTATGTCCGCGATTTTCTTAAAAAGTAATGGATCAATTTTCATAATTGTTTCACTAACATATCTACATATTTTCAGGAAGGTTTTGGTAGGTATATAATAAATTGGGTATTTATTAGTTTTTTTTCACAATCAATTTCGTGGAAGTCGGATTATTTTTTGTTAAAGGCATCATGATTGTTACTCAATCTACGAGAAGAGAAGTTTATTTACACTTAAATTTTTTCTAAATTGTTGGTGGTTTATTTTTCAACTTTTGCTACAATGTGTGCATTAAATGTGTAACAAGCTCTTTGTAACAGTTATCAAAATCCTTCAATAACAAATGGCTATTAGACTTGTGTCAATGTTCTGATATTTTACCACAAAATGTACTTTCTTTATTTGTATCCAAACATACATATTGTGTTTCTATAATAAGAATAAATAGTCATTTCTCAAAGGTCCATTAGCTTTTAAGGCAAATTTCCAGATTCAAAATCCCACGTTCCATCTGGCCTTTAACTTTCAATATTTATGAGCGTATTAAAATTAATATTCATTTCCTTTAACAGAGAAGGAAAATATGATAAAGCCACTTTCTTTGACTTCCTGTAAAATCTCCATAAAAGTGTTAGTGAAATCTAAAAGATACTATGGCTAAAACTAATCTCATGCCAAAAATAGGCCTGTGACCTGCAGTGATATCCTAACTACCTACCTAATATTATAAATGTGAATGTAAGTTTGTTTGTCAGGCTTTCTCGCCGTAACTACTCAACATGAAATTTTACGTACGCGTCAAGGGGACAGAGAAGGACAAAGGGTAGCTTTCATCCAGAAAAATTATTGTTCGAGAGGAATACTTGGATTCATTAACAATAACTATATTAATTACGGCAAACATATTATATAACAAAGTCCCCCGCTGCGTCTGCCTGTCTGTCTGTTCGCGAAAATCTTAATTACTAGCGAACGGATTTTCATACGGTTTCCACCAATAGATGGAGTTATTCATGAGAAAGGTTTAGGTCTATAAATCATTAAGGTTTTGTTTAAAATGGCTGTAATATGACGATGATTGTTGAAGATGTCGGAAAAGTCAATATACGCTTTACTACCCGTGCGAAGCCAGGGCGGTTGCTGATATAACATACTAGATTTCTCCCGCGGCTTTTGCCAGCGTGTCTGTAGTTTTTGTCGTGGATGAGTATATGTATGTGTGAAGTAGATATTTAGCATGTCGCTCTAGGCCATACCTAGACGCAACACGGAAGTCTGGCGGCAGTCTAGCCGAGTAAGTGTGGGCCATTAGTCGGGGCATCCAGACTGGAAGGAGACTTCCACACTTATGTTGGTGAAATTTGCATTTATAAATATCTGTTTGGTATTCGAACGAATATGGAAATTATTACTGTTTTAATACATTTTATTGATAGTATATGCCTGTACTAAAGATATAGTGTATATGAGTACCTTTAGTTATGAAATATACTCTTTTATTTTCAGGGGTCATTTTATCAACATTTAAGTACAATCTACAAATCTTAATTATACACCTGCCACCCTCGGTTCTCTGGTGGAAAGTGCCTAGGGCGTTAAGTCTCAAATAAGAAAAACCTTGCAGAAAGCATTGCAAGAAGTATAAATATAGTTGAAGCTGTAAAAAAAAAATCTTAGCGTATTTAGATTTTCATAACACTGACTTCTTTAAACCAATAAATTCAAAATGAAATGATTTTCTACTCTCAAAATTCTCTCTAAGACGTCGCGATATGGCGCTTAAATGCTTTAAAAACAATTGAGTAATATTAAAGCATATGCCATTATAATATAATGCAAAGAATAGTAAATTGTTTTGTACTAGTAAGTTTTGAAGCTACTAACTTTTTTTATGGTATAGGGGGCAAACGAGCAGACGAGTCACCTGATGGTAAATCACTACCCCATCGCCCATGGGCACCTGTAACTCAAGAGTCACAAGTGCGTTGCCGCCGTTTAAGGTGGGAGTAGGAGAAGAGAGGGGGAGGGGGGGAAGAGTGGGAAGAGGGGAGAGGGGAAGGACGGTAATAAGGGAGAGGGAAGGGTTAGGGCCTCCGGTAACCTCACTCACGCGGCGAAAAGCAATGCAAATATTGCTTCACTACCGGTTTTCTGTGAGGCCGTGGTATCGAGCGGAGTTGAGCCGGCCCATACGTGCCGAAGCATGGCTCTCCCACGTATGAAATCCAATCCCAATACTTTTGACAAGCAGCATTGTAATCTACTATTATAAAATTGTAGTATACATAATAATGTATACCTATATATTAGGGTATACCCTACATATTAGGGTTTAGCCTCGAGCGCCTGTAAGTTGAAAAGACAGAAAATAACAAACGATTATAATTACTACCTACCTATCTTAAAAGTTCTCAGAACCATTACCTAAATTAAAAATGTTTTTCAGCAAGTACCATAAAGTAACATCTCTAGGGACTAATACGATAGCCTTATACACCACTTCAACGACATTCAAACTAATTTCCATATACTATGGCAACCCCTAAGTTTTTTCAACTAAAGTGAAATACATCAAACGAAATAAAACTGTCATCAAACATTTCCCTTTTGAAATACGAAAAGTATTGTATTACTAAATAAGCGAGGGACTAGCTGTTTATACGTTTAGTATTAAAATTATACTTCCACCGCTGCCATGTAAAAAACAACTTTATTCTTCTTATCCTAAGGATCTTGATAAAGCATTATATAAGTTTGTGGAACGATGTATTTTTATTAGGTTTTCTAGTGTAGGGTAGGTCGGAGCCGTTGCCATGGTAACGGCACGACTGACGCTGACGGAGAACAGCCATACAGTTTATTTTACGGTAAACGGTGGGAGATGGAATAGGCTTTGACATAACGAAATGAAGAAATCCTAACATTTTTTCATAATTGGAATAGTATTTTGCTTGTACAATCAAATTTCGAACGTCAATTAATCATTTCCATATCACCGTTCATATAACAAAGACAAAAAATATCGTATTTATTTGTGAAATTTGAATTTCTATGTATTTATGTTGAAACATTTCTAAGTACTAATAACACATTACTAGTATTATTGTTAACCTCTTCATCGACCTATATGCCTATGTTAGGTGTCAGTTCTCGCCTGCAATGACGGTGGGATTCAAACCCGCAATCACTTCCATCAAATCCGACGCTCTACCCTATAAGCAGACAGGCTTCCGTCGCCCCAGCCTAATAGCAGACAAGTTCTCGTCGCCCCAGCCTAATAGCAGACAGGCTCCCGTCGCCCCAGCCTAATAGCAGACAGGCTTCCGTCGCTTTAAAATTATATAATTGTAATATTGTAAAGCAATCATTCCTTTCAATTATTTGGTTGTTTTCCTTAGCAGGAAATTTTAAAATAAAAGTTAAGTGACATTTACGTACGTTATTCAATTGAAAACCCTAAAGTTCAATGATACTTAAAACTACTATGTGTTTATGTTAACTGCTAATTGTAAAAAACTCAGCAGAACTAGATTGTCGTAACTCTAAGCTTGTCATTTCTGTAAAACGTAATATGGAAAAAGTATATTTAATTATATTGACTGGATAACCTTGACAATGAGTATCTACAAATTGAATGATGTAATTTATTGGATACCAATAAGGGAATTTCATTTTCTTTCCTCCCTTTAAATTTATGGAAATTGGAGGCTTCCATTACTTGGAAACTGAAGGACTGTAATACAGTTCTTCAGTGAAGTACTGCTACACTTTATTGCTTGGTTTCACTTTATATTGTGTCGTGCATTATTTTTACACCAATTGGTGTTATCATTTATTTTGTTGTAATCAAGTGCCAGAGACAACTGTAATGTTTAAATTGAATGGAAAGACATGTTTAAACCAAATTGAGGTAATTTAGATTAAATATATCATTCCACTCCGCATAATTTATAGCTCTTAAATTTAATTAGTTCAGTACAACCAGCTCAGAAGAGTTCATCCCAGGTCGTCTCATCTCAGCTAAGCTCGGCTTATATCAGCTTATCTCGTCTATAATACTTATAGCTTATAAGAAACTGTTTCAGCTTACTTATCTGAACTCATCCCAGCTTGTCTCATCGCAGGTAAGCTCGTCTCAACTTCTCTTAGTTAACTCTATCAATAATTATAAATTAATTTTTTTTATAATTATTTATATAAAATTTGTACAGGCCAGTTAGTTTGTACACTGAAGGATAGTTGTTAAGTAGTTAAGTTAGTAGTTAATTGAGTACGCAGGAAAGACAGCCGAACGTAAATAGCATTTTCTATTAAAGTTATATAAAAATGTATATAAGCAAATCTTTCCTTGATAGTGCTTGTAGGTATAATAGTTGGCAGCATACTAACTTATAAAGTATTAATTAATGTATTTATAATAATAAAATAAAAACTATTTGTATGTACGATAGTGAGATCGTACAAAATTAATTGTAAGTTTCTTTTCTATGATAAATAGTATGTGGTGTTTACCTCTAAGTGATCATTACATTGTCTGATGTTCTCTTTGAACGAGCTCATGTTGCATGAATGAATGTAAATAATTGTTGGTGAACCAAATAAATAAATAAAAATAATAATGTCATAAAAATGCCATGGTTAATTGACAGAATAAAAATGTAGTTATTTATTCAAGAGTTTTATAAAACTCTATCATTCCTCTCCATCTATCCATCATCCTCTGTTAGAGGGCACAGACTCCTCAACAACAGCAGGTTCGAGTGACAGGTATGCGACCCTGAGCTGCTGGAGCTATTGCTCACACTTCTTAATCCATCCGTATACGCAATATTCCTTTACTTCTATTGTTTTGCCTTAGTTATACCTTTCCCTTTCAATTTACCTATAATTTTCTCATCTTTAATTCTCAAAGTGCCCCTGGTGCCTGGTGGCTTGCCTCCTATTACGTGAGGGAGCAAATTACAGTGAATATTTATTACACCTCTGCCTACCCCTTTTGGCGAATAAAGGCGTGAGTATATGGTTGGATGGATGGACTGGATAGATACTTTGATTATTCTTTAAAATTTATAAAATCTTTTATTAAATATCCAAGGTAGTTTAGATTAGCCACTACATAAATGTAGGTACGATTACGAATATAACCTAATAACTATTAATCACCGATAATGATTACTTTTTGTACAACCTTTATTGAATTGCAATCATAATCGTCAATCATTAATCTGATTATATTTAAAGGTCTAATAAACACTTTGCTCACAACTACATAGTAAACCATATATACGGGGTACATACATTTATAGGGGAATTAACACGATCATGAAATAGGTATTACATACCTCTGAATTGCCCGACGTTTCGACCAGGTTGCACTGGCCACAACGTCAGACAATGATTCATTTATAAGTACCGTATAAATATATAATTACATCATGGAACGCGAAAATTTCAAAGTTAGTACTGCCTTGCTTTGCCTTGTTAGTACACAATCTGTATGATCATAATCGATATGGTATTTAGGCCATTACAATTACACAGTTAATAACTTCTCATTAAATACTATACTAATTTTTAAAGGTCGATAAACAATCTGTTAAAACTTAACAAATGAATAACACCTTATGAACATTTAGAACTTCAAAGATCGTAGGGGATGTGCGATTACGATCCATAAATATCGAACAGACTTCCGCCTTCATGAATACCCACAATTTGCGAGTTGGTGAACTGTTTGCAACTGAATCGGACGACTCCTTAATGGGTTTATGTACTCAGTGTACGTAGAAGTGTGAAGTGGAGAAGTTTTTCGCTAGTTGTACGGACGTGGGCAAGTCTTTGTAGACGTTTTAAGATGAATATATATGTATTAGAAATATAAGCAAAACGTGATAGAACTGTGACAGATACAGAGAAACAGAACTGACTGCACGGATGGGGCAATGGTTTACGTGGTCACTTCGCCATTACGCCGCTCCGAGTGTTGTGGGTTCAAATCCCATACGGGACAAAAATTTGTGTGATCCACAAATAGTTGTCCCGAGTCTAGGTGTTCTTTGTGTCCGTTGTTTGAATGTTTGTGAAGCCACAGTTGTGCCAGCCTAGATTGTGTGTTAGTGTCAAGAATCTTGGCGATATTTTAAGCTAGTCTTAAGCTAGACTTTATCAGAAATTAACTAAATATTAATAACATGCACTTGCCGTACCAAGCATATTCAGAATCTGAAAATAACATGGCTGCTTGTAATTTGACAATTTACTGCACATCATAACTGCATTAAGTGGTTCTCAGAAACAGTTATAACTCATTTAAATGGTAGATGGAAATAGGGCGAGCACTGTGAACGATTGTACGTATCTAATTAAAACTTACTCGTATATACTGAACATTCAAATTCCTGTTTGTTCGTGTATTAAATTTTCAAAACTTGGCATGAAAATTACAAAAAAAAAACAAGATACTTGGAGTAAATAACGAATGAAAGGCTTAATCAAGTTTATTGAATGGATTTTATACAGTTTTGTCTTTTAAGGGACAACCCTTAAAAAGTAGTACTCATACGCTAAAAATGCTTTACATCATTTTGGAAAAGAGCTGATACTCTTATACTGCTAAACCGATAGTAACCAAACATAGCCTCCGCAAGGAAACTTTCAAATGAAAAAACCGCATCGAAATCGGTCCATCTGTTTAAAAGCTACGATGCCACAGACAGACACAACATACACACACACAGACATCGACGTCAAACTTATAACACCCCCACCCCCAACATACGGTACTATGGGTGTTGTTCAAACACGTTACCTCTTGATTGCAAGTCCAAAGACTTAACCACACTGTATTGTGAGACAGATTATGATTGCAATTTGATTGCAAATTAGCGAAGGTAAGTCCATAAAGTAATCATTATCGGTGATTAATGGTTATTAGGTTATACTTATAATCATAATCCTGCCTATATTAATGTAGTGCTTTAAACGTAATGGTTATATTATTTAATTGTTTTAGAAATCGAATACGTTATTCACTTCTGACACTTGATAAAGTAAATAAAAGTATTAATAAAACATATTATTATAATTTAAAAGCGTAGGTACCACCGCGGGGCGTCAGACTACTGCAAAAATTAAATTCCTTTACAATAATACAAACACTAGATTTACATTAGACTTTAGTGTTCAAGCTCTAAAGTGCTATTTTCTTTGCAGCCAAAGGCCAATTACCTGTTCTGTGTGTACCGTCAGTTTTCTCAGTAATATAGCGATCATTCATTCCTTTTGGTGTATGAGTTGTATGACATACACGAAAGATTAATGCGTCTTATTCTCATAACAAGATGAGATATTAATTTTAGCATTCATCTTACATTTCCAGTAGTCGGATACTTGGAGTTGCAGTGAAATTTTAAATTATTTAGGTTTAACTAATTAATAATAATGTAACCCATACATTATTATTATTTACATGTACCTAATTATAGTGATTATTAAAGGTATTAAAGAGGTAGATCTTTGTTTTGACTTAAAGATCAAAGATAAACAAGGTTGTTATCTATTGTTTATTACCCCCGACGTTAAAACAATGGGGTTTAATAGGTGTATTTTTTGTCTGTCTGTGGTATCATAGCTTCCAAACGGATGAATCGATTTTATTTTTGTTTGAAAGATAACGGAATCGAGATCGTGTTCTTAGCTACATTTAAAAAATCTTTTCTATTTGTTCATGGGATTTTTGAGTCGGGATTATTTTAAATTTTTAATATTTCATAATAATTTCACTTTTGGCATGGCAACCTATTGTTGCGGTGACATTGTGTGTTGATCTTAATTTATTTGTTGAAAAGGCGATAAATATATCAAAGAATTGTTAGGCAATTAATGAATGTAAAAAAATGTACACTTCTTTTCTTGAAAGCGGGTACATATGTATATAAACATTCTAAACTCGTGTATTGTCACTTGAGTGTTACCAACCTTTGTCTCCCTTCCTATAAAGTCATTTTTATTTGTTTTATGGTATTGGGGGCAAACGAGCAGACGTGTCACCTGATGGTAAATGACTATCGCCGTCCATGGGCACCTGCAACTCAAGAGTCACTCGGCGAAAAGCATGTAATCATTGCTTCACTGCCGGTTTTCTGTGAGGCCGTGGTATCGCTCCGGTCGAGCCGGCCCATACGTGCCGACGCATGGCTCTCCAGCCATCTACATACCAAGTTTCATCGCAATCGGTTCAGTGGTTTTCGTGTCAAAGAGTAACAAACATCCATCCATCCATCCATAGAAACTTTCACATTTATAATATTAGTGGGATTAAACACTAAACATATACTTCTGAGCATAATTATATTTTTATAATTATGTACAGATTTGTACAGGAATTAACGCGATCACATAATAGGTTTTACATACCTTCACATTTTATGTATTTTTGATATTTTTGTTTGAGTGACTGAGCCAGTCAGCCCATGGCCAAGGGCAGTGTAACCTGGTCGAAACATCAGGCAATTCAAAGGTATGTAACACCTATTACGTGATCACGTTAGTTCCCGTACGTATATATTATTATACAAGGTGTAAGTGACACAGTACCATAATCTAGAAATAGTGTATTCAGACCATCACTCTGAGTGGAAAATCATTGGAAATTTCTGTCGGAAAATTCATATTTTTTATTTTTTTGCTTAAAAGTGATATTACAGTGAGTAAACAGAACATTTTACCGAAAAAAAAAATTGTAAATTGTCAATTAAACAACATTTATGCAATCAGCTGATTCGACGGCGCCGAGCGCTGAAGATCATTCACTGTACCGCACAGTAGCGGAAAATCAAACTATTGACTGTAAATTCTTAATCTCGCATTTTTATGATGAACTGACTTTTGCATTGTGATAAGTATCCAAAGAAAGACGTTTTTGTAAGTTATTCGCGTCGGTGAGACTTATACGCTGTATATTATGGAACGCAAAAGTTTAAAGTTAGTATAATTATTAATTATGTTTAAAAATATAACTGAAATTCATGAGACATATAGCAATATGAAACCAAAAACATTTCGTTAACTGGCGCATCTTAAGGTCGCGGTTTCAGATATCTAAACTAATTGGATTGCAGAGATTTTATGGCATTTGCAGAGAATTATATTAAGTCATTTTTAGGGTTCAGTTCCTCAAAAGCAAAACAGGAAACTTTATAAGATCACTTTGTTGTCCATCTGTCTGTCTGACAACCCTTTTTCTCAGGAACCCGTGGAGACATCAAGTGGGAATCAACATCGAATTCTTATGTCTACGATCCCTTGAAGCTGTAAAAAAATCAAGCTTCTAAGTCGGTGCGGATATTTAAGCATTAGAATTTAACAAATTTGAACATTTAACATGTAAATAAAATCTATAGAATACTTCCCACTGACCTACAATCATGAAATTTGCTAAAAAGCATAAGGAAAAAACCGAAAGTCATTAATTTGTTGTTATATAACATAAAAAATATTGTATGTGATTTCAAATTCATACTTTGAGTTTGGAAAACAAACAAAAATCTTGTCATCAAGTTTGAAAACCGATTACGAGATGGACGTTCTAACTACATACAAGTTTGTTTTCTTAACGCACTTGTTTAGTTGTTCTTTGCAAAATAAATTCGTTTATCATTTATCATCCATCCTCACAAATTTATAATATTAGTAAAATATCCTGATTGACATCAAGTTTTTTAAATATGATAATACAAATAAATTACATGTGCTAAAATATTTTTTACGCATAAATTACTAAATTTTGATGAAATATGGCTGTATTGGATCATAGGTATCCCACAATAATTTACACATACGAATGCAAAATTAACACTTTTATTACCTACAATATTAATAAGTTAAAAACTCTGTAAATGATTTCGCATATCGTCACTATCATTATGTCATGCGATAATGACATTTGTGAAATTAGTACCATTGTCTAAAAAGCCATACTAATGTAAGAATAGAATAGGTACAAGAAGTAACAAGTATTCTGGACCAAATTCCCCAGTTCTAAAACACGGATAAACATACATGCTGTTTTTTGTAAGCACTTCATAAAATAAATATTTGCACTAAGCAGCAATCGAAATCTCTAACGCCGTGCCATGTAGATCCTCAAAGATTAAATAATTATGAAAGGTTTGTAATAGAATGTTATTATAACAATATAACTCTCTACATGAGGATAGCATAAAGATATATCTTAAGACATTTATGTATATACTTGACATTCAGATAGCGATCGAAGTTGTAACCAAAATATTTACGTCACCGCCCATATCATGTTCGAGTGTCCCATAAAAATATGATATTAATACAGTCACCGAGAATAAAACTGAGTTAAGGAGAAGTCGTCTCGTATCTTCTTTTATTACTTTACTACAACACTCTCTGCGTTGGCCGACTCAGAAGGAAATAGAATAATCTCATCTTACCGCTAAAAGCAATTTCTTTTCTTGCACTATTTAAATCGCACATAAATACTATTAATGTATAATACGTGACAATTTGACAAGTTTTTCTTTTATAAAACTTACATTTGTCACGAAAATCTAAAATTGTTTTTATTAGATCTTTTAGTGCGACAGGTGAAAAACTTGTCACTTTTGCTTGTAAATATATTGTTATATTTGTAGAATTGTCGGACAATCCTGACATAATTATGTGTCTCAAAACTCACAATCATTTGAAGGTGTTAAAAACTGTATAAATAATTTTGATTGCTCGGCTATTTCGTTATATTTCTTTAATGCGTCACTTTTTCACTGAACTTAAAATGCAAACAAGCATATTTTTATTTTCCGTATATTAGGCCCAAATCCAATGTGCATTAACAGTATTTAATTTTATCCTTATGTTACTTAATAAAATAATACTATTGATAAATATGTCAAAAGTCGACATATTTGTGACGACAATTTTGTCAAGTACAATTGTCATAGAAAGTAGTTTTCGACAGTTTGTCGAGTTTTATGAAACGCGTTTACGATTGTAACAATTTGTCATAATTTTACCTGTCGATGACGGACATATTTGTCACCTTTATAAAATAAGCCTAGGGCGTCAATCCGAAAAAATTGTCAGTTTTTTACTAATTTATTGGATTGTTGTTTTATTTAGAATTTCATCATCATCATCATTTCCGCCATTGGACGTCCACTGTTGGACATAGGCCTCCCTTAATTACTTCCAAGAAGACCGTTTGGAAGCGGCCTGCATCCACGAACGGCCTGCGATCTTTACTATGTCGTCTATTCACCTAGTTAATGGACGTCTTACGCTGCGTTGTCCGGTCCGTGGTCTCCATTTAGAATTTATTTATTATTTAGAATTTATGTATGTATGAGGTGGTATTGTATTAAACGTACAGTGGTCTTCACCTAACATATATCTAAGCCTTTAATTGTATATTAATACATATTATAAAATGAAGCTCCCCGTGGCGTCTGGCTGTATTTCTGTCTGCCTGAACGCGATAAACTCAATAACTACCGAATTGAATTTCATATGGTTAGAAAACGTTCCTCATGAATCACTCAGTCTATTGGTTGGTCAGTAACCGGAATAATATTAACCAGACGGAGTGATTCATGAGGAGGGTGTAAATGTATAAGTCATTAAGGTTTTATGTCGAATAGTTAAAATATGAAGATGATTTCCACGGGACTCCGGGCAGAAAGCTGATGTTAAATGAAAAAACTAGGGTATTTCGATTTTACAAAAAGAATTAGGATTCACGCGAGCCAAGCAATGTTTAAATACATATTGAGATAAAATACATAAGTTAGTATGCATGTATACAAATACAAAAGTAAGTATACAGCAACGGATTCGTATAGAATATTATCGTAAGGATATCATCATAATTTTATTAGATAAACATTAATTAAATAAAGTTTTTGTTTTATGTTTCCTGCCCCTACACAATATATGTATATGAATATTTTAACTTCTAAATTTTGTGTTTTTATTTGAATAATTCTCGCAACCTTAAAATACTGTTACTGCAGTTGTAACCGTATACTATAAGTATTATAGAAACCCAAATGACTTTTAGTTTATTTTTTTAAGGAGTTTTGGTATTTTAGTGCCAGTGTCGGTATCGTGCAATAAATACTTTTTCGCATATAAATGCGTTATGTTCGTGTACCTACTAAACTTAAGTGAAATATTTTATGATATTTTACGGAACCTAACCTTAAGCAAAGAACACGCGAACACGCTCAACGAATTGAGCACTTGTTGATTGTAATAAATCTACTCAATGAATGAATAACAATAATTATGAATCAGTAATAAATTAACTATAATTGCTTCCCGGATGCTTTCATTTAGTTCTGATTGTACAACTATGTTGCAGGTTAAGTGTTATAAGATTTGAAAGTTTTGAGAGGGATTCAATCTCTTCATTCTGTTGTTGGTGCTTTTATTTGTCTTAATATTAAATGCTAATTATTATATTTAATAAATGCTTACATTTTATTTGCCAATGGTGATGATAATGATATTGATGATTATCGTCTGTTGTATATTACTTACCAAAATGTAGCGTATCAGACACATGGTACATTTTTCGCATGCATGCATGTTCAGACTCACGAGATTAAAAAGAACAGGTGCGCAAGCTACGCTTTTCAAAATAACTAACTTTGCAAATTATCGTTTGCGACTTTGTGACATTATTACACTTTTAAATAATGATATTATAAGTTATCATTGCTTTTAAACATTAGAGTTACCAATAAAATGTGTAAGTTAATCCATAGGTCGCTGGTTCAAATCCGGCTCGAAGGACCATTTATGTAGGGGTAGTTTCCCTTACATATATTGATAGGTTGATAATCAGTAGACAAGTTTAACGGATGATGATTTTATTGCTACTAAATTACGTACAAAAATAAGTATGTTAAGTGAGTGCCTATGTAATGTGAGTATAATACAAATACGTGGACGCAAGCTAATTTCGTTAACTACTATTAATGTACGGGTTTACTCGTACAAAATATTTTACTTAGGTATCGATATCATTGTTTTTCACCGACGAAACAAAAGGAGGAGGTTCTCAATTCGACCGTAGATATATATATATTTTTTATGGATGTTCAGCAGCAAATTTGGTGCATTTTTTACTACACTTGAAACGTCACATTGCTAGTTATTCATTCAAAATTAATTTTGCAAAAACATATTCCCAATAATACCAACACCACGGTCGAAAGCTCTTTAATTAATGCTTTTGTGTAAGCATAATGCTGTGTTCAGCCATCATTATGACCTGTCATAAGCGTAATCCTTCCACTAGATACGAGTACATATGTGTTTGTTGCCAATTAAAACAAAACTTGTTTCAACAATCATTATTAGCCGTCTAACGCGTTTTTGGTCACTGCTTCACTCCTATGAGTCGCAGCGTTATATTGAATAGCCTGTAACCGTGTTCAAGATTTTTTATTTTTGAAGTGAAAACCTCTTTAGGCACGTTTGTGCACTTGTTTGTGCACTTTTGCTATTGGAAAAAAGCACTGAACTCGTGACCGTCACGCTAATAATACATATATAGATCCACTAGAGGGCGCTAATTTAAACATTGAATTCTGTCAGCTCCCTATTAATTGATGTCACCAACCTGCTAATGTGACGTTTTAAGTTCGTCGTTTCGTTTAAGTTTTCACTTCTGTCGGTAGTCCCATGACTGCCTATTTTTTTTTATTTATTATATTACATGCAACAAGTTTTTTTTTTAAATTGAACTTTACTCGACCCGCACTTTTAACTAAAAACTTAAAACGCAATTTTTGGTCTAAGTTTTAGTAGTAAGTAGTTTGTAGAAGCAGCTCCATTCAGTTCCTAGAAGGAATTTTGCCGTGAAATACATGTTTAAGCTCATGTCTGAGGAATTTAGTGTACCTAGTATTAGCGAGAAGTTTACGATATATATGGAACGTTATATAATCCATTATGAAGTTCCACTATTCTCGTTTGACATAATATAACTATATACAGAATTGACATATTGCATTATCAATTCTACGACTACAAGAAATGTTTGGGTTGTGGTGGAGTACTCTAGGCGAAAGCAATACGATTTTGATATTTGATTGATATTGATTTGACAAGAAAAAATAAAAATAAAGTTTTTTTTTAATTGTATATGGAGCAAAAGAGCATATGGGTCACCTGATGGTAAACGACTACCGCCGCCCAGGGGCACCTGCAACAATGCTGCAACATCAAGAGTTACAAGTGCGTTGCCGGCCTTTACGGAGGCAGTAGGGGAAGGGGAGGAAGGGGAGAAGAGGGAGAGTTCGGGTACGAGGAGAAGAGGGGAAGAGAGGGAGAGGGAAGGGTTAGGACCTCCGGTAACCTCACTCACTCGGCGAAAAGCAATGCATTGCTTCACTACCAGTTTTTTGTGAGGCCGTGGTATTACTCCGGTCGAGCGGGCCATTACGTGCCAAAGCATGGCTCTCCCACAGTTACTTCGTTATTACACGAAAATCTCTTAACACTTCACTCCTCTTTTAACATGTTTCAAACATGCAAAATATCTATATTGCATAATTTATTTTAGGTAAGTATTTCAATTTATTTATGCACCAGTAGATGATAGAAATAGCTATAATAAATTGTAATAAATCTTGACTCGAATGAGGAAAACTTCATTTCAAATCACGTGATCAGGATTAGCTTACATGGAGGAGGCCTAACGGATAGATTCGTCGATGTTTAAAAAAGAAACTTATTAGCGGCTTATGACACGCGACGGAGTAAATACTGTGTTTGATGTTTATTTTTATACTGGGTTTGTAGCTTCCTACAATGTCTTTTTGTTATATCTGGCCTGTTTCAAAATTAACCCACTGCAGGACAAGGGCCAACTTTGCTTGCCACCCGCGGGCAAGCGCTGGGTTGACCGTGGAGGATATACCGTCGCGACACCGATGCCTCTCCCATTTTAGGCGCAGTATGGTGGTTTTAGTTGGTTTTAGTTCGACATACGGCCTCATCTATAGCTCCGCTGAGGTATCACCTATGAAGTTTTCCACACAAAAAAAAAAAGGACAAGGATCTACTTACAGCAAGAGAGGGGTTAGGCTATAACCTATCTTACTATTGTAGTAAAAAAAGAATGTTTTTTTTTTTTTTTTAAATATCTCGGGAATGGATTCTCGAAGATTTTTGCCCTTTTTTCCGAAAAATAAACTTAACATTGCTGTTCTAAAAATACTCTCCCGTGCATCGATATAGGAGAAAGTCAACTTCCCAACCGCAAAATACAGGTTTGTAACCACGAGAAATATTTTTTTTTATGATAAAACAACAAACTAACGACTTTCGGCATTTTTCCTTTACTTGTACTGTGTGACCTTGCTTCTTAATAAATGTCACGATCGATTGATGATGGTTTAGATTTAAGTGCAAAATGTTAAAATTTGTCAAAATCTAAGCCTTATCTTTTTATTTCGTTGCATTAGAAGTTTGATTTTATTTACAATTTCATGGAACCGCATACATAAGTATTATAAAAAAGGTCTTGACACACGAAAAGCGGACAACAAAGTGACCCACTTTAAATATGGATCCTTTTTTCCTTTTGAGAAACGGAACCCTAAAAATTGTGAATAGGTATTACTTACATAATATAGTACAGAGAATAAACGTTATCACTCTTCCAAGCCGGTTTTTTCGCATCGACAAACGTTCATGCATAATGACAAGTCGATAGGCAAGTACAGTTATTTCATTACCGTTTTAAAAAAAACATACTTAGTCTGATATTATCTGAACATCTCTAATTTCATTTATTAACTAACAGAATCGAGCTACCGATCATCACACCTGTTGGGTATTATTAAAGTATGCGGTTACCAACAAAAACTGTGAAGGCTTAGGTGTCAAAATAAATAAAAATAAAACGTGAGAGAAGCCTTATTAGGTTATATTACCGGTATAAAGATCATAGACTCTGTGCGGAAATAGAACCGTCGTCGTAGGATTTGAGGTCGCAGTAATGCTAAATTACCTTTTTTGTTATGTTGAGAACACTGTTAAGCAATACTGTATAATACAGTAAACAATAATGACGTAACAGTGTAAAAAGGTAATTTAGCATTGCTGGGACCTCAAATCCTACGACGGTTCTCTTTCCACACAGACTCTAGCTCATTAGAGCCACTTGGCATCCAACCCACTTCTATGGATATGAGCTCACTACATCAAGTCGGTAGCGTCATGGACGGCGAGTGGATCAGTCGGTGACAACTCGCTGCTCGCATGCTTGCCTAGCGTTGACTGCGCTTAGCAAACGCACGTGGCAGTGGAGCGCGTGCTGCTTGCAAGTGATCATTTGTTGACCACGCGGCGTCCACTTGTGGACCATCTGTCGACAACGAGTAAACGCCGAACGACGAGGCGGTGCTGATCGGATGCCGGGTGACTCTAATGAGCTATGACCGGTGACTCTAATGGTATAAGCATTAATAACAACATAAAAATGGTTCACATACATACTGTAAGGCCCTCGCTTGGGAAGTTTGTTCGGGATAGGGGTGTTAGCTTGTGAGGATATCAATTGAGAGAGGCTGTAAATCAAAGTAATTATATTGGAGACTGAACTAAATACTTTTACACTAACACATTACAAAGACTTCTTGAAGAGATCTGGTGCGGCAACATGACAGCCGTCCACTCCGACTGCTCTACGCACTCCCCTTTGTTCGTCATTATACCAAGTATACATTTTAAAATATCTATTTGAATATCGATTCAACTATTATATTACCAGCCAGTTTCTACCAAGTTCAAAAGGTTTGAACCTTACAATACATATATTCATGCCTTATTTACGTCTGGGGTAAGCAGAGACGATAGAAAGCCATTTGCCACGATCCTGACATGAAACTCACTCCTTTTCCACATGTATCAGACTTTCATACACGCTTACCGGGTACGGACACTTTTAAATAGGTTCTTCTTCAGTATAATGCCGATCTGGTCAGAATACGTCTTTCGGGGCCTACCCGCACCGAATTGCCCAAAAGTTACAATAAGAATAATAAGGATATTGAAATCCTGATTTCATGCCGCGACTAAACTCGCAGTCCTGATTCAAAGTCTAGAATAATATTTAATTCGGCTGTTACATGCTTATGAATATGATATATTAGCTTACAATAGAATATAGTTCTTGTCATTTGCATTTTGCCATTGTGATTGAACTGTGTCTGGACATGTTTGATTCATCTATAAGCGATATCTTTGCTCTCGGTTAGGAATCCACGAACAGAAATAACGCGTTAACCAGCTTGCCACATACTACGTTAGGATCAACAATATTGTTTTGTTTTGCATATTTTTGCGTTTTTGGGAATGAAGTGGTTGGAAGCTCACTTAAATATGTTTATAGATACACCAACCAATAAATACGCATCATTAATGATATGCACACATAGTACGAAATAGTAGGCAAGTCGTAACTCATTTACAATTAATCATTCCGGCTTTAGCGTAATGTATTCAGGGGTTAAAACTATTTGCATACTGTTACATATCTCTGCGTTAACAAGCTTTATGCTATGCGGTAGTTATTTTGGATTTTCCGGGATTTGTGAAGGGTTAAGAAATTATTTACCTATACGTCGAATGATCTTTACTGTATAATGGAATAAACCTTTTTTGTACATTAATTTACTGAAAGTATTTACCACCTATTAAGGATAGAGTTTAGCATAGTATTTAGAACTGAAAACCAAGTCCAATATGCTGGTTTTTCCTCTGCGTATTCCTGTCACACACAGTTCTCGCGCTGATTAGCACACACAATGTACATAACATATGCAACAGAACTTCCCAACATCAACTTTTGTTTTTGTGTGTGCAAGGACCAGAACTTATTAAATTAATATTTTGACTATGAACCAGAGCTAGAACTACATTAATTTTCTTTTATCAAATGGTAATAGTAATTCGAAGAAAATGGCGGCATTTGTATGTTCAACTTTTCATAAACATGTCAAGTTATGTCGCTGCGCGCTCGCTTAACGAGACTAAATAAAGCTATTTAACGTTAACCCCACGCTTAACGTAATATTTTATTTTGCGGTGTCTCCTCTAAATAACGCAATACTGAAAACGACTGTTGTCACATGGGCCACAAAATAAACAGAATATAAATTTCGGTAATATTCAAAACTACCTGTAACTGACAAATAATGAACTGTAATATTAACTGTAGTGTGGGTTGTTGGCGCCAAATCGAGCAAATGTCTGTAGTTAAAGAATTATGAAGAAAAGTGAATGTATGATGCTTTTCTTGTACTAAAATTCAAAAAGATTGATTGTTTTACATCCCTAAAAATGTTTAGGAACAAAACAAGAAAAAAGTTGTAAAGAGCTATCGATTACATTAAAAATTAACTACCTCCGTTTGTCCCTAACCCTTGTTTTCTCAAGGAAATTGGTATCATCCCCCTCTCGAACGCATTAAGTAAACTTTCTTACTACAATTAAATAATAAATGATGTTCAAAATGCAGGAGAATCAATTTTATCTGAGAAAAGCTCTCCTTTGCGTCATGTTAAGGGAGGCATTACAGCCTTAATTGAATAATAATATAGTAATTAAATTACTTTCAATTTGTGTAATATACTTAGTTATTGACATACTTTGATTGCAAAATTCGATTTGAAATTCTGAAAAATTTGTATTAATCAATAGGATTCTATAATTGTATTAACGTGTGTGTGTTGTGGAAGCTTTTAAAAGACGCTTTTGTTCAGTAGTTGACGTGCAGTGACATAGCTGAGTAGAGGCGAAACACGTTCGTATCAGGTTAACTCTTTGTGGCATCGGAAGAATTCAAATTACTATCTGCCACACCTATTAAGTTGTAGACTCTTTCTTGAGTGAGGGTGTCACCATAACTGGTGGTTTAGGATGTATAGTGGATTTCTTTTACAGGCTACTATTTAGCAATGGATTTCCGTCATATAACGTTTAATTCAACTATTGTGTGGCAAAAATTTTGCCCGCGGTTTCCATCACGTGAATGTAGATTTTCTTATTCAATTTAGGTATCCCTCAGGGAGAATACCTTTTTTCTGGATTAAAATTACCCTGTGTTCTTTTCTGTACACCTCACAACATGTGTACACAAATTCACTATGAGTGAGTTACGGCGTATAAGCCTAAAAATAAATAAACTCACTTCAAACTGTCAAAGGCCTATTTCACACCAAACTTTGCAGTAATCATGGCTCAATGCTTATCTAGTACCTTCTACTAGTCGCCTGTATTTACTTTCAGAATACTTCACTAGCTTAGAACAAACATTACTAAACTCTCTCCATTTTATATATCTGTTGTATGATATTGTTCTATTACATTTTTCTTCATACGCATCGGAAAACCACCCCTGTATTTTCCGAAGTTGCCATAATAAAATGATGCATTATTAAATTCTATACGTTTGATGTTCCGGAATAAATAAGATATTGTACAACAAAATTCCGTTTTGTATATATTTCTAACTAAGACTGTTTGTTCTTAAATTATGTTTAGAAAGTCTAAATGCAAAAAAATATTTTGTGGTTACTATTAATAAGAATTATGCGTCATGTTGAGTATTTTTTAATTTGTATCAATGTTTTTTCTTTATGTGATACATTACTAATGTGATAATATTTTGATGGGATTTGTAGGCTGTAGGGATATTGTCTTATATTATACCTAATTATAAATTTAGTATACTACGTTAGGACAGTAATTTATGAGCATAATATCTTTTATTATTTATCTTATTTTGATGATGCACTCTGTTTTACTAAAGATAATAACAGTACAAGCCTTTAGTAGTAAAAATATAAAAACAAAAATGTGTAACGATAATACTCGTAACATAAATAAATAATCTACTTCTTTATTTATAGTAGTAAAGGAGATGTTTCAATCAATATCTAGATTTTTAGAAGGGCCAGCCCCAGAAACCTTTTTTTATCTAACGTGTTTACTGCCCGCCCGATGAAAAGCGGTCACTGTAACCTATTTGCAACACAGGGGTGTCACGCCTTAGTTGCCGACCCCGTAATCTTTTACTGTTCTGTGTAACCCGTGTGACCTTTTAATTGCCTTACTTATGGACCCCATATTGCATGCACTTAGGCACAACCAAAAACCAACCTTTTATGTTCTATAAAAAAAAGCAAACTTTACTACGCTCTCTGGAGCACTAAGTGCGATTTTTAACGTCACTTGAAACTCGACGCGAAGGTTGCCAATTTTCTTGAAGACGACTAAAGGCTTGACGTCACTCTTGGCAAATTAAAATAGTTAAACAATTATACACTGCATTAAAATAATTTCTATCTCATTAAAATATATACCTAGACTGAGAAAAAAAGTTTAATCAATATATTCTCCAATAGCAGTCGAACATACTTTTATTTAATAACATATTTCCGTAAAGCAATGTAAAAATTGCCAAAACCAAAATTTATTCGAGCACGAAATGCTTGTAGAATAAATCAAGACATGACAGTACAGTCATGAAACAGCACTAATCTAAAAATAAATACTTAATAGTGTTGCCACAACCAAAACGCCAACTCAGAACATTAATAAAAAGAAAACAAACTGAGTCGTGTGCTTCACACCCGTGTCACATCAGCATCACTGACCGTTACTAACAAACATACCCTTGTTTCTAAAATAAAACTTTAAGTCCTACTAATATGGCATAGTTTTCAATGGTGTAGAATTGTAATCTTAGCGAAATAAACAGACAACTTAATGTCAGGCTGTCATCCACAGATTATGCAAAGTAGCTTCTTTTTTTTTCTATTACCATAATACGCGTGGCAGAATGTTTGATGTCATAAAGAAACGTGGGAAAGGCTAACATACACTATTCAGTCTATCAAACCTTTTTCCAAGCAATAATCAACTGTATTACTAGTCTCATATGACAGGTTGTTGTACTTGTCCAGTTATGCGGGCGTGATTGTCCGTTTGTTCTAAACCAAATTATCAAATTTCAGAGGTATCAAGTTTCTACCACTGGCCCCTTTTTGTTCTAGTAATGGGTATTAATTGATTTCTAGTTCACTTAATATTGTTAGCATTTGTGAGCCAACGAACAAACAATTTCAACTAGTTATTGGTAATTCTCGGCAATAGTCGACTCCTGCATTTATTTTAAATTATCATGTATTTTGTAACATTGAATGTTATGGCTGCTCATTAGAAAGCGAATGGTGAATTCAATTTCTTATAAACGTAAAAAAACTTTAAGGATGAGTCACACTTTTTAAAATAATAATTTTTCTCTCTCTTCTTCGAAGCCATACTTAACTTTATCTCTTTGATAACACGCTTTTAAAAGCTTTACTTGTGACTATGTAAAAAAATTCTTGGAAGTCAGTTTTAACATTCTTCTAATTGTCGTATTGAAATTAAACCTTGTAGGTTATGTAATTTGGATGACAATACTATAATTTGGCATTTTGGAGGTGAACTGATGATCGATCTAGAAGGTAGATACTGGAACTCTTCAGTGGTTACTAAATCCCTCGAATTTGGGCTCATGTGATTCGTTTTGACGAGTCCAACAGACTGGGGTTGGTAACGATGGTCTGATGATATAGCCTCTTTTTTACTTTTTAATTCGGTTTATTCTTTTGTGTCTGCATTGGTCTTGGACTGAAAATAGTCCTCTCTTTTTGGTTTCGCGCTTTCTAATAACTCTTAAAAGACTTTCTTGAAGAACAATTTAAATAAAATGACAAATTAGAAGAAAATATTATTTAAGACACTCTTTAATTTTTAAAGGTTTAGTAGAAGATTTAAAGTTATAAATTATTGGGAAGGAGGGACCTTCCAAGATAGGACCTGGGAGTTCCACAGAAAAAAACCTACTGCACAAATGATAGACGATTGGAATGAAACCTTATACTTGTAAAACAAATACAAGCACTCTAACCAATTAATTACTTGTGCAATCTACACATGTAATCAGACTTAGTCAGTTAGCAATCAGGATGCACTTAGCAAATGTAGCTTGTCTTCTTGATGACATAAACCTTTATGTCCTTATTATCTCTAATGATACTCGTGAAGGACTATCAGGAAGGACGTATGTACGTGACTAATACCATGCAAGCAAAAGGGACTACTAATAATAAACGTCCTTTGAAAAATGGGCTTCGAATATCAAACGGATATTTTTATGACTATGATAAACTTTTTATAACTTCTTTGTATAATTATTTTCTTCTAATTATCTCATAATGAATCTAAATCACAATTCTTTTTAGGGCTATTTTTGAATTATAAAATAATAATAATAACTTCACACATCTCACACTCGGCCGTCTGATCCCAAACTAGGTAGATCCTGTACTATGGTAACCAGACTGCTGATAGATAGATAAATTACACCCAGTCACAGAACAAATGATCATGTTCATCACACAATTATTTATCCTGGGTAAGAATCGAACCCACGACCTCTGGCTCAGCAGTCAGGGTCACTAACCACTAAAGCAACAGACCAGTCAAGTTTGGAATTATTTTTGCCAAATTCATATGGCCGCATTCGAAATCGGACGACATCGTAGAAAATATCACTGAATATACTACGACAAAATACGCTAACATTTGAGAACCTCCTGCTTTCCTTTGAAGTTGGAATAATGATGAAAAGTAATCCAGTTTTTCAAAGTTACAAATTAAAACATCTATCATAAACCTAATTTCAGTTTCTTTTTTGTAAATTCACATCACAGTGGCGCCATGGTTAAAGTGGTCGCCTCGCCACTACGCCTCGCCGAGTATTGTGGATTCGAACCTCAAACGAGACAAAAATTTGTGTGATCCACAAAAAGTTGCCTTGAGTCTAGGTGTACATTCCTAATGTAGGCGTTTTTTTTTTTTAAAGAAAGAAAAGAAGAAAGTTCCTATAATCGCTGTTGTCTATTTAATTGTTTTGCGCTCTCCGGCGCCTGGTGCGTCTTCTCCGGGATGGGAGAGTACTTATCCTCTCCCGTCGCCGATCCGCCGCTCCTTTAGCCAACATCACCTCCTTGCAAAACAAGGCGGCGGAATCCCACGCACTCTCACTTTGGACCATGGACAGAACCATGGTTTCTAGCGAGAGGCTTCCCACCCCAATAGCTGTCACGAGATCGTATCGCAACTGCGTCCATGCTGAGCACTCCACCAAAGTGTGAAGTGCAGTGTCCTCGCGACAGCCTCCGCAGTGGTGGCACGCAGGCGATGGCTCCTGGCCTATGCGACACAGGTAGGTACTTACCAAAGCAGCCGTGTCCGGTAAGTACCTGTATCAACCGGTAGGAGAGGCTGCCGTTCTTTCCACTCGGCCATTAGGACCTGGCAAAGCTGAGACCGTTGCGCCTCGATCTCACGAGGTGCGGGTCTGCAGATGGTGCAGATCACCCTCGAGTGCCTCCTTGCGCCATTGGTATAATAACGCAAGGGCTTTCGCCTCTAGGTCCCATGATGCAGAACCGGCTAGGAGACTAGCCGCTTCGAAGGATATCGTGCGGTATCCTCTTATGACACTGACGGCCATCGCTGTGGGTGCCGCAGTATCGCAGCATTGCGGGCCGTCAGAGACTCAGCCCATATTGGGGCGCCGTATAGGGCCATAGACCGCACGATTCCGACATAGAGTCTCCTACAGGAGGCGTCGGGCCCTCCTAAGTTTGGCAGCAACCGCAAGAGCACAGCCGCCGTCCTAATGAGCTTGGAGGCCAGATTCCGGAAATGATAACCGAAATCCCATCGACTGTCGAGTGTGAGCCCTAGGTATCTGATCGAAGACTCGACGCCGATGCGAACACCTCCTACGATAATGCTAGATCCCGCTGGAGGCCTCTTCCGAGGCCCATGGAAACAAAGAGCCTCCGAATTATGCAGAGCCACCTCGAGACCCAGCCGCCGAATCCTGCCAACGACTTGAGCGACCCCGGCCGTGGCTTTTATGGTCGCTTCGCGGTATGTTCGACCACGTGCCGTCACGAGTGTGTCGTCGGAGTAACAGGTGACAGCGACACCTCCCAAGAACACACCGCGCAGCACCCAGTCGTAACCGATGTTCCACAAGAGTGGTCCTAGCACCGAGTCCTGTGGAACACCGCACGACATCTCTCGCCGACCATATCCTGCCCGACTCGGGTAGATCACGGCTCTCTCCGTTAAATATGCCCCGATAATCCGGCAGAGGTAGTGAGGCACTCTGTGAAAAACGAGCGCCTCTCTGATGCAACTCCAGGGCAAGGTGTTAAAAGTGTTGGCGATGTCGAGGGACACCGCCAACATCACCTCACCCCGGGATACTGCTCCCTCCGCCAGGGCCCTTACGCGCATGATTGCATCTACGGTAGAGCGCCCCCGGCGGAAACCAAATTGATTTTCCGCCAGGTCCGGCTCCACTCTCAAAAGGTGCTCGCTCAAAGAGCTTACACACCTCGTCTCGCAACACTATGGGCCGATAAGCAGACGGTGAGTGTGCCGGACGACCCTCCTTTCGAATAAGGACCAGTTTCCCCATTTTCCACAATTTTTGAAATTGGCCCCTCGCTAAACATGCGCCAAAGAACCCCATTAGGCGGGGCCCAAGAGCCGTAAGGGCAAGAACCCACGCTCGGCCTGGGATGTCGTCAGGTCCTGGTGCGGTGCGCTTAGCTTGGAGCCGTTGCACCGCTGCCCTTAGTTCCACCCGAGTAACTTCGGGGGCGTCGTCGTCTTCGGTGTTGGGCACTTCTTGAGGCAGAACCATTGGCGGAGGTGTATGCTCCCCCACCTGTGGGAATAAGGAGCCCACGATTCCTTCAAACAGCTCAGATTCGAGACTCTGAGTCACCGGGGGGGCCCAAGGCCGCAGTTTGCCCCTTGAGTGTTTTTTGTCTTAAGCGCTACTAGTGAGTGAGTACACTTGATGATTAAAAATTCTTGTGCATTTCCAATTGTTGGCTGATAGTTATTAAATATTCTTATGTTGTTTATTAGTGCACTGTATGACAGTCTGAATATAGCAGCCATTCGGCTGAGGTAGTATTGTAATATTCAAACCTCCGTTGAACTTGTCTGAAGCTGGCTGGTAACATAATTTATTAGAATTACTGATTGTAGTATACTTTAAATTTGTAAAATTGTTAGAATTGAAATAAGAGACAGCGCGAGAGTTCACTTCAGACTCTTCGTCAAATTATGAGCGATTTTTACTGTCCTGTCATATTTTCAAAGCTACTACAATAAGATCGCTTACAAATGAATCATTTGGTTGGCGACTATACATTCAAGGAAAATCAGAACTGGAAAAACATAACACCATAAATCCATCTCTGCTGACAACTTCAAAGTCGCTACTCGCGTGTACCATGGTACGTTTACTCTGACTAATGTTACACTCTGTTGTACCAACGGGACATTTACATTTAATTTAACACTTCAAGTGCGGATGTCTTAATGACTAATACCGCGATGTTTACATAGGTAAAATCTTTAGTATGTTTATACAAATCATTCAAAAGAATAAAGTTCAATTCAAAAAACTACATATATGTCTTTTATTGAAATTCATCACTCATTATTCTTCTTCTTTGTCTTTTTTTACTTTAGCTGCTAATCCCACTAATATTATAAATGTGAGAGTTTGGATGGATGGATGTTTGTTACTCTTTCACGCAAAAACCACTGAACTGATTGCGATGAAACTTGGTATGTAGAGAGCTGGAGACTTGAATTAACGCATACGCTACTTTTTATTCCGATATTCCCACGGGATCGGGAACCGGAGTAACGCGGGTGAAAACGCGGGGTGCTGCTAGTATATATTATAAACTGTTAAGACCTTATGCTTTTACTTTAGTTTATACGAGAAACCTAAAAATGGTATAAGCTTTCTCACTCACTCTTCAGGGATAATCACAACCATCCTTAAAACCTAGCTTCATTCGGTCAACTTAGAATACATACATACTTACGGAGGCCTATTAAACACTAATATTTAGTCTCACTTACGTTATAGTGGTCAAGCTTATGGCCACCAGCTGGACACTTAGAATACGTGTAATGCATTTACCAATTTACCACTAGGAGTTTTTTTTCTCTTCCCACACACGGCCGTCTGATCCCAAACTAATCAGAGCCTGTACTATGGTAACCGGACTGCTGATAAATATACTTATTGATTTCTAAATACATACATATGATATATATATATTACACCCAGACACAGAACAAGTGATATTGCTCAGCAGTCAGGATCACTAACCACTAGGCCGACAGACAGAGAAACTGTCACGTGTATAATATTATTTTCGATTTAGGATATCATCAAGATAACTGATGAATTTTAATCGTTGTAGTTAAAACTTTTTAGGGTGAAATGAGAATCATCCCTGCACGCCTACCCGGCGCTTTTCAGATTTTAGTTTAAATAGACCTGGCTCCTAAAGTTTTATCATTTCTTGATGACGACAAATGGCGACGACATGGTGGCGTATGGTGATGACATTTTCTATTGCTATTTTAGTGTTTTTTCTAAATCCAGTTTTATGAGAACAAATTGACGTGTAAAAGTGTATAAAAATCTCATATTTTTCTTTGGATATTCAGATTTAATTAGTATTAAAAATATAAATGCTATATACTTACTCGTGTGTACTTTGTACTGTGTAGTGTAGCTAGAGCATAGATAGAAAACTAGAACTACTGGAACTGAGATCATCATCTATCTCGCATGTAAGTTATATTCAGCATTTAAATAATTCTCTACAGATTTTACTAAAACAACAAGAAATATACTGAAATAATCTGAGTGCAAAACGATCCAACCGAAGAATCTGAAATTTAAAAAGTCCGTTTTAATTAGCCAAAGGAAATCAGAGAAGAAAGTTTTCGGTGAAACTCCCCCGACAGCACTGAATAATACGAATTTAATTAACGTAATTAATGAAAAAATATACAAAAAATGTTTGCCAGGAGTATAAAAATATAATTGGACGCGATTGTCGCAAACTTGTGAAAAATTATGACTGAAAGTTTTCAACTGAGTATTTTTATGTGGGTCGACAGGTTGAAGTGACTTTTTGAGATTATAAGATTTTGGAGATGAATGAATGGTGGGTTAGTATATTTCTTTTTAAATTTTATAATTGTATTGCAGAAAGAAATTGATGATTTCTTATTTATTCTAAGAAGACAGTGAACAAGACCCTAGGCGACCTTCATGGGCATATATAGCTTCCCAGATCTGCACCCTTTTGCCGGTCAGCGTCAGTTAATAGACGCAAGTAATTTATTTAACTGTCAGTTTCAATGAGATTTGAACCTAAGATAAACCAAAACTTTCTTCGAAGCAATCGTAAAGCATTGCGCAAATATCTCGCTACCGTCCAACAATAGCCGGCAGTGAACAAAATCGTGTAGCCCTCTTACGGAACTCGTAGACATTTCTAATAGCCCTTAAGAGTGAGGCAAACAGTTTTATTCCATTGTCCACTTCACTCGACATTGTTACTTCATAACAAACTTTTGTTTTAAACTTGAATCAAAGAAAAATGGACATTATTTCGTAAGCATAAGAGTTTCTACAGTCGCAGAGAAAATTGTTAACGCGTTCGTGCCGTTACCATAGTTACCGGTATAGTCCATGATTTTTTCTCAATTTCTACATTCTGATTTAGACTTTATGACTTTATGTGAAGATAGTTTTCCAATTGGCAAGTATAGTCAGTAAGATATATTTATTAAACGAAGAATATTTTTCTGCAATTGAATTTTTGTTTAGTTAGTATCTATGACATTATTACTAGGTCTTATAGGTCGTCTGTTTATGATATGGACTAGTCATCACTTTATTTTTCTTACGTAATTTAATTGAAATAACACGTACTTTGTTTGTCCCCTTCGCAACTCCCTGATACGGGTATTAATGATAATGTATTCACGAGGGATAAAAACATACTTTTAACACTAGCGAAGACGTGGGCAAAAACTAATACTTGGTGCTATAAAAATTACTTATTAAAATAATGCATACTTGCTAAATTGCACTAACATTTCAATAGGGTGAATTCAATTTTTGTACTCTTATGTTTTTCAGTTTTTTTTATATTAATCGGGTGAAATCAATAATTTCTAAGCAGTTCTATCGAGCTACTACGAGACTTTACTCGTGTCAAAGGTCTACTACAATTAGATAGATAATAGACATCACTGGATATCACTACATATTATAAAACAAAGTCCCCCGCCGCGTCTGTCTGTTTGTTCGCGATAAACTGAAAAACTACTGAACGGATTTTCATGCGGTTTTCACTAATAGACAGAGTGATTCATGAGGAAGGTTTAGGTTTATAATTTGTACCCGTACGAAGCCGGGCGGGTTGCTAGTAAAGATATAAAACTGAATGTTAAACAGAACAATCGACCCGGTTTCCCAGTAACAGGAGTGTGTGAAGAGGCTTGAAACCGTGACACTATCCAAACCAATTACGTAAAACCTACTTTCTTATTAATATTCTCTATCTACGGAATGAGACAAAAAATAAAATATTTAAAGAAAAAATTGGAAAACAACTTCCAGACCAAACAATTCACAAGTCGCCTATTTCTGCGTCAGTGCGTCTTGTTATGAGAATAAATCTACGAAGAGACAACACATTGAACTGTGCTCATCTGTTAGCGCAGAGATGTTAGGGATACTACACATTGAACGGGTTGAAGTTGAGTGAGCTTATCACAATTTAATCTATTAAAATTAAAATTACATCCACTACGTAGGCTAAATATTGTAATCAAGCCACGAAGTTAAATTTGTCTTTGTTATTCATAACTAAAAGGTTGACTTGATAAACGATGAGAAGAAAGAAGTTAAAAAAAAACAACAAAAAATCATATCATTCCAAAGTAGCACACAAGTTCTGTATAACTGCATTTAAAGAGGCCAAGCTGGAACCTCTTGCTGTCCTAATGTGCTGTATGAGTTATATCCTACTACAGGGCTGATTTGAGCACAAAATTTACAGTAACAAGCTATTATTTATCTGTATAATATAATTTTATAGCAATATATTAGCATTATAAATAGTAACAGTCATCATAAGTACTGAAAAACCTAGGCCGATAGGCGTGGGCAAGCCTGCATTCCCCAGGATAGGGCTTGGCTAGGCGCGGCGTCTATCTAGGGGGGGACCTTAAATAACATGGTCCGGCTCCTCCCCAGAACAGGGCGTGGCTGAGAGCGGCTGTCGGGGTGGTTTTTAGTAGAAACACCACATACTCCTGGCTCCTACTCCTCCTAGTACTGAAAAACAGCTGATTAAGCTGATATGTCTTACGTGTTAAACAGCTACAAACAATAAATTGATACTTGTTGGACGATCTATGCGACTAAAAGCACATCATGACAGTTATAGTGAAATTAAATAACTGATTCGGTGTTTTGCACTGACCTGTGTGACTTAAATACAATTTGTGCTTAAAATAGTTCTATTGGTGTAACGTTGATCTGAAAACTCATGGGAGAGGGGGAGAGAGAAGTCTCTGTCTCTGAGAGAAGAGTCTGCCGGAGGCCCTAACCCTTCGGTTAGGGCCTCCGGTAACCTCACTCACTCGACGAAAAGCAATGTAAGCATTGCTTCACCGCCGGTTTTCTGTGAGGCCGTGGTGTCACTCCAGCCGGCCCATACGTGCCGAAGCATGGGTCTCCCACTCATCGTTCTCCCGTTTTATTAATGTTGGTGAAGTTTTTTAAATACATACTTATAATATTTGGGCGAATAAAATAATACAGTATTTATTTATTATTACGTTAAAATTATATACGTGACGCATTGGCAAGCATGATGCAAGAATAAGTAGCTCTTCTCTTTTTAAGTAAACTTTTGACTAAAGTAAAGAGCAATAGTGGCCCAGATTGACCCCAATGGCGGACCATGTGAACGACCTTTTAAATTTTACTTTGGGGATCCTTATTTAAAATAACCTATACCGAAATCGCCTAGTTTTATTATTTAAAAAAATATTACAAAAAGAAAATATTTGCACATACATAATATTAGTGATTATTTATTCATTCTTAATTTGTTGTTAATTCAACGTAACGATTTGATTAATAAAATAAAATCACTAAATATACAGCATTGGCTATTATAACTTATTGAGAATGTTATTTAACCCTGTTAATTGATAAATGCTTATGCGTGTTCGACTATTCAGCTTGTAGCAGAATCAGGGGTACGTGTGAACTAATTTAAAGTAATTTGATGTAAGTCATTTACAACATTGCAGTAACGTGTTCATGTTCAGATTTTTCGTGGACTAAATAAGTGCCATTGTAAGAGTATGATATAATAGCTATATACACTTAAGGATTGAACCCATATGCAGTAAGAAAAGTTAAAACGTTGTTAATTACACTCACGAAAAAAGTGATTACGTTTTTGTAGTTCACATTCTACTCAATAATGTTATCATATAATGGTTCACGAGTGGCACTTCAATGCAGCTATTAGCATAGATTAAGACCACTAAAATGCTGTCTTAAGATTATTAGTACCAAAAACACAATACTAACGTAAGTAAAGTTACAATGGTATCTTTGTGGCAGATAGTGAAGTTATATTACAGACAAAAGTGTTAAATTGGTTTCAATTATCTTCTATCCAATTTTTTGCGTGTCAATGAACCTTTATAGGTTTATGTTAATGCTGGAATAACCGATGTGAACTATTATAATGCACTTTTGTGCTACTTGGGTTCTTAGGTACAGAATACATATACCCCGTTCGTCCCCATGCAGAACATATTTTTCCTCACCAGCGTTGTTTAACTAGCATATTGTTAAGACAGAAGTGACTCGTATTTTGAGTTACTCTGTTACTGTGCTTTGTAGAGACGGGTGAGTTTACAGATCCAAACGGTCATAAATGCCATTTTAATAAACCACAATAATAACTTGCAAATTATCCGATTAAAAGACAAATACAAAGGGCTTATGAATTATATTTGTGCAGAATCATCTACTCAGATGTAATAAGATTACTTTAGTTTACTCTCAGACCAATATGTAACTCTAGCGCGGTCAGTCTACAAGCTCTTTAAGTATGAAATATTTATACTTGATATTTTGTCGGAGTTCTCCGTTATCTTATAGTGAGCAATAAATACTTCAAGTCCGCCATGTCACACTACTCGGTATGATTGTGGGGTAAACAAATAAAAATAAAATCTCGTACCGCAAATAGATTCCATTTTAACATGGTTGTGCATATTTGCATGAATATGTACTATTTGATATACAATTCGCATGTTTCTTACTGTAATTATTGACTGATGGTTATTCTCCTATCCTCGATGATATGATGTGACATCCTCCTATGTGATAATTTTTATTAGTTACCTATGTAATGTTTCTAGTTCATAATTATTTTTAAAATTTTTTTTAGGTTTGCGAACAAGCACAGAACCCTCCTGGTAGTAAGTAGGTACGGTGCCCATAAGCATTTGCAATATCAACGGTGTCACTTATTTTCAAGTCTGTTTCATTTTATGGAGCGCTGGTCCCTGTCTCCACCAATAGAAAAGGACAGCACTACGTTACTAGACCTGTCCTTAGGGTCCAATTTAAACAGAAATCCTACTCCATCTTCGCTTTTGATTTTTTAGTTTTTTTTTTAACACTTATAAGGCGTTGATATTTATGGGTAGGGTAGAGTGTAAATTTTTGTTTTTCCCAAATATTTTAACACTAGCAGCGCCCCGCGGTTTCACCCGCGTAAGTTCCGATCCCATTGGAATATCGGGATAAAAAGTAGCCTATACGCTAATCCAGTTCTCCAGCTATCTACATACCAAATTTCATCGCAATCGGTTTAGTGGCTTTTGCGTGAAAGAGTAACAAACATCCATCGTTCCATCCGTCCATCCAAACTTTCACATTTATAATATTAGTGGGATTTTGTTTAATCGATACAAAACCTTAATATCTATGGACAATTACGACAACAAAAATAAACGTAAACTATAAAAGTAAGCCTTATCTATTCGTATAGACAAAAATATAAGTAGGTACGTATACCCCAATATAAATTACAAATGTAAAAGATCTTAGGATAATTTACAATCACATTCTAAAACTCTAAAGGAATTCATAAAACATTTTGCACATTGATAGATCGAGGATTAAGATACAGATATTATCAAACCGAGATCCATGAGGGCAGAACCGTGAATGAAAACTAGTTTTTTAATATAATTTATGGTTTTTCTTTATCATAATTTTAGCTTTGAAATTTCGACACCGAAAATAACCTTTTCTTAAAAACTTCCTCAAGTTCCTTAAATTGTGGCCGTAACGAATAGCAAATAAGTTTTTAAGTAATAAATGAAAAAATGTCATCTTTAATGATTCTTCCTGAAAATACTTGACACTTTGTCAACATTGCGTGACCATTGCTTAATATAATTTATACATACATTTAGATAATTCGCTGCTGTAATCTATTAATTGGAGAACCCTTGGTAGTACCCTGATCTAAATATCGTAAACGAATGAAGAACCTATACTTTTTAACTGTACAAATTCGTTATTTTATATAATAATTATTAGTTGAAGTAAACCACTGAAAAACCCAAGTATATTGCACTTCACTTACAAAGGATGAGAACATTGTTCTGTGTTGTGTTTCATGTCATACATAGGTAATAGCTCCCCTGGACTAACAAAGGGCTCGCAGTACTGCCTGTGATAGAATCTTTGACACGTTCCGTATCTGTTTCAGCGATTCTATCGGAATGTATCGCTTCCCTTTTAATTCTACATAAAGACATCTACCACACTTTGAAATCTCTGAAAATATCCTTGTGTCTTGGGGACCTTACAAAAAATAAGAGTATTGTTGAGAGAGCTACAACACTGCTTCGACCATTTCTGTTTTTTTGTAGTAAGAAAAGAGTGACGTACATAAACCATATCCAGAAAAATATCTGTGAATGATAGAATTAGTTCTTTGTACCAATAGCATTACTTTGCTATTTAAGTGAGCATTCATCATCGTGAGCATCATTTTTCCTCCTGGAACCAAACAAAGAATATTCTCGAGCAAATACAAAACATTCTCAGATGTATTTCTCAACAGAACACATTGCAATTTACAAATTTTGCAATAGTAGAAAAGATTTCTTCTTTAAAATTTTAATTCAATGATTTGTTTGTTGCTTTCAATTTGGTTTAGCTGCGCTGAGCTGGCTGTCGTTAATCTTTTAATTGATACAATAGCCTCTCATTGTCGATGCGATTCGATTATCGGATTTAAATTGTTGTTTGTTGCTATTTACTTATATATTAGTTTACATTTAGGTCTAAGACCATTTGGAAATAAAATACGGTACTGGCCCTTGCCTGTGTAAAAGTTATTTTGTTATCCTTTGAGAACAGTACTTTTTTTTCTTATGAAAGATGCTTTATGTCCTTTTCTGTACATCTGACAACGCGCATGTAAAATTTCATGATGATCGGTTAAGTAGTACAAGCGTTAAAGTGTTACAAACAAACACAAAACTCACTATTTTAGGATTAGGATGGTTTACGCTGTGTCTATAATTTTGACGGTTTAAAAATGTGCAATTATAAACGCAAATAACCAAAGTAAAACGGTATTTTGATTACAAAATACATATAATAATTATGCGCAGTGTATACTTAACTTCAATTAGTGAACTTAACACGTGAGTACAGTTCTCTCCACTTAGATAAACTTGTGTGGTTTATGAATAAAATATATTTACAAAATTATTGATTTTAATTAGAATTGCCGTTTTTGATCCACAAATCCACGTTCAGGGCTTGGTATGAAATTACAGATGATGTTAGTTGCAATTGGAGAAGCATTTTTACATTTCCGTATTTAGATGTTATACAATTCTAAACATTTATGATTTTATGGCCCTGTAAAAAACCTTCCACTACCTGGGTCATCTCAAGTTCCAGGGGCTTAAGAATTTTAGAACTAATAATAAATTGCCGAAAAAAAAAGAAAGCAATAGCTGATATCATTAACATATTAGTTTGGTGGGAAAAATAGCATTGTAACGAGGTAGGTGATCGGCCTCATTCTAGAAACGTGGCCGACCAGGTAAACTAAGTCACAAGATTTCACAGCTTTTAATAATAGAAGGAAAACTATTACAGACTGAATTCGCGTTTCTGGGTTTAGGGTTTCTGGTGGCCTACCACCTACCACGATCGAACGTGGTTTGGCCGGTGGTAGGTGGAGTACTTAACTCGCCAATGGAGCCGAAGAGAAAAAGAGGGCTGCGCCGGACCTTCCGTTCTTTAAATATCACTGCGCGCATGAGGTGGTGAGGGGTGGTGCAGTGGTGGTAAACTCATAGTTATACGATTTATAATATTTTATATACCATGACGACAACAGTCGTGGGATATTCTAATAGTCTCTTATAGAATACATTTAAAAATAAATATACAGGGTGTTACAGGAAGGTGTGGTCATATTTTAAGGTCGTATAGCAGACCCCGCGAATAACGTAAAGCACTAACAATTTTAAGAACATTCTTGATCCTTAATTCAGAAATCTTATTTTGCAACTGACGAATTGAACTTGAAAATTGAACAATACATATAATTTTTTGAGAGGGAATATACAGAGAAAGCTGACATGAAAGAAACTATGGGTATTTAAAACCAAGAATGTTGATGGAATATCCAGATTTTTCTGAAAATGTCGGAATAAAAAAAAACATTCAAATCGATATGAAAATTGATAATACGTTATTTAGAAATGTGCACCTACACCGGGAAAACCTTTTCCGAAAAAATTATCCAATTTTTTTTTCAGTACCTATCCATTTTTTCAGGGTTAATCAACAATTTGCCCGCTACACATAACGCCCCTAAAATTTGACCACACCTTTCTGTAACTGTATATTTCACACGCTATAAATGATATACTAGAAGGATTTTTGAAGCGCATGAGCTCCTTGGATTTTTGCTTTTGGCTTGGCAAAGCGTAAGAGACAACACTAATTTCGACTATTTGTAGGCTAACCAATATCTTCTTCTAATCAGATGTGACGTGTGCGTATGCGCAAACTTAGCTGTATCCCAAATGACCAAGCTTTTGTTTAAAAATTGGAGAAAACAGAAATCTCGGAATCCCCATATCCAGTAAAGTTGCCGTTCACAGCTATCAAGTGATTCTTCCCCTACAAACGTCATTTCTATTCCGGCTAATGCTTACTATACCACGCTGATGAAAAAATACCTTTACGCATAGACTATAATTCAATGACCTAAATATTTAAAAAGTGAAAATGAAACTCAATGATTTTGAGTTATATCCACAGCACAAATAAGCAATATATCTTCGTTATGATATATCTTAATAATTTTCTAGATACAAATCATTGGAATTTTATGATTACACTGAAAAAGCATAAACAAGTAATTGACAGGAGCATTCAAACAACCGGCCTCCTCACTCAAACACTGACTCAGTCAATTTGAAGACCGCAAATTGCCGCCTCTTACTAATTAACGTTTACTGTGCACCAGTTGATGGATGGCCCCGAAAACAACGATGAATGTATTAAATAATTTAGATTGTAAGACTGCGAAAGGAAAATTACAACTTCGTTCTACGCAATTTGTTTTCATATATGAAAAATATCCCTTAAAATATATTTCCAAATAATTTAAGGATTTTTTATGTGGAATAATAGGTGGTTTAAATATGAAATGGCCGTTTTATCACAGTGGCCACTTTGAACTAATAAGAGAATAAGCCTGCATAGTGTCAGATTTCAGAGTGACACTTTTTCACATGAAAACTATAACATTCATAATCAATACATATTACAAAATAAAGTGCCCCTCCGCGTCTGTCTAATCGCGATAAACTGAAAAACTACTGAACGGATCTTCATGCGGTTTTTATTAAAAGACAGAGTGATTCATGAAGAAGGTTTAGGTGTATAATTTTTTTTTTTTTTTTTGTAAATTGATTGTAATATGATGATGATTGTTGAAGATGTCTCTGCTAGTGCGAAGCCGGGGCGCGTTGCTAGTTTAAAATAAAAAATTGGTTGCCTTTAAAGTCGGTATACGGGCGAAAGTTTTACGTGACAACGACTTTGAGTGGTAAAATAATAACCATGCCCGAGTGGAAGGGACGCGTGCCTCTCACTCGCTCTCATTGTGAGCGCATAACGTGAGCGGAGCGTAACGCAGTTTCTTGAAGTGTCACCCGGCAAACCAATTTATAAGACGTTGTCACGTCAAAATCAGATTTGATTGTATTACGTTCAATTTTATTTTACTTCAACTTAAAGACTGAACCATAAGGAAGTCCAGCCACTGAGTTACATAACGATAAATTGCAGTCAATCCGTAGCAAACTGCCAAGGAATTAGCGGTTGATGTTGGCATACCCACATTATTGACCCATTTAGAGCAAAACGGTAATATTAAAATACTTGAGAGCAGCTCGCATTGAAGCTTGACTTACTTTGTTAAACCGGAGCAGAAAGGAAGGCATTTTGGGTCCAATTGTGACGTGTATCGAAAAGTTAATTTTATGATAATCGCAAGCGAACAACGTAATGACTGACCGCCAAACGCCACAACAATGCCCTAAAGCGAATTTTACTCCTAGAAAGGTGATGGTTTAGTGGTCACTTCATGCTGTGATTCACACTTGTCTTGAAGTGACACAGTTGTAACACTTAAAGACCTGCAGTTAGAAACCATCCGTCACTCTACATACTCACCGGACCTCGTTCCAACCGACTACCATTCTTCCGCAATTTGGACAAGTTTTTTCACGGAAAAAATGCTATTCCCAGGAAGCAGTACAAATTGCTTTCACACAGTTTGTAGATTCTGGGTCTCCAGAGTTCTATCGTAAAGGATTAAATGATTTTCCCATTAGATGCAGAAATTTATAGACTGGTGTAAATACTTTGATTAAATAAATATATTTTATCCTACAAAAAAAATGATTTAAAATTTAAATGCAAAAGGGCAATTTCATACTTTAATCTATAAAATATTTGAGATAGTTCTTTATTATATTCAACCGGCTATATTACGACTTACTACACGATGTTTACGGTCGATAAAACGAGACAAGAGTGTTATTCCAAGAATTGACTTCAAAAATCTCGACAATGGTACCTTATTGTCAATACTTTTGGACGTATATATATTGTAGATCTAAAAAGCGATTTTTTTTAAAAGCACTTTTGAAACCGATATATATCTTCATATTATTTCTTCTATGCGTGTGTATGTTCCTGAACTCCTACTAAACAGCTGGATTGAATGAAAATTCTTTGTGTGTCTTCATGTGGATTCGAGAATGGTTTAGATTTACAATTGGGCCCGGTAGATGGCGCTGCGACACGGTTCCAGGATTAATGTTTTTTAAGTTCAAGCAGGACAACGTCTGTCGGGTCCGCTAGTAAATATATAATATTCTTCTAGATATAATTTCAAATAAAGTGGCAGGTAACTGTTTTTACGAAAGGGTGTGCAAAACCGGTCTAAGTAGAATTCTTTAGCAGATTCCGATATTTAACAGTGGATATCCTAAGGATCACAGGATTATGAGCTGAATGTTCCATCAATTTCGCAATCTATTGCAACATAAGATCTGGAAGTGTACTAAAACATTGCGACCCAGGCTTCAATTTTTAATGAAAAACATCTTGGTATGCTAATTATTTCGGATACCTTCATTGCTTGTTCATAAATGGGTTGATAGTTATAATGATATGGGAATAAATTTACAAGAGTTTGTTTAGAGTTTATCCTTTCACATATCATTGGATTAAACTGCATTTATTCTCAAGATAATTGTTTTCAAAAGATTAGAAACAACTTACCCTCGACCCGCCGATCCCTACCTCCCTTTCAATAAACAATTGTCCCATGGAGGAAAAAACCAACAATCCTTGTAGGCAGCTTTGAGAGCCATTTAAACCACCACTGCGCCATCGGTACAGACCGTCAAACTACTAACATAACTTATTTCGCTGTTACTCATACTTTGAAATGGCTCACTACTAGGTTTTGAAATTTAAACTTATGTATCCCATTAATATTAAAAATGTGAAAGTTTGGATGGACGGATGGATGTTTGTTACTCTTTCACGCAAAAACCACTAAACCGATTGAGATGAAACTTGGTATGTAGATAGCTGGAGACCTGCATTAATGAATAGGCTACTTTTTATCCCGATATTCCGACGGGATCGGGACTTACGAGAGTGAAACCGCGGGGCACTGCTATGTTAAATAAATTGTAATACCTAACTAAAATAAATGTCAAACACTAGTATAAATGGATATGAATTAGAAGAATTTTTGTTTAGTTATTTATGTCTTTATTGAACACCTTTTAAGTGAAATATAATACAAACATAATATGAACATTTAGGTATATCGATCGGTGGTCTTGTCGCTCACGTCGATTTCTTCGAGACATATTTTCTTCATTTATAACTGTAAACCGCTGTTCTTAAAGCCCTATTAACCGCAACGCAACAATAATTGATAGTTTCCAGCCTCACTGGGACATTCGTACCCAAGCTGTTATTTCGCACAGGCTTGTTGACGACGTAATCACATGCCAGACCTGTCTCTATTCACATAAAATTGACACTACCGTGAAAAAGTACCGCCTTAAGGTTTTCTTGAGAAATGTCATTAAGTTGACTAGTTATTAAAAAGGCGCCTGTTTTTTTACCTCTTTGGCATGCCTGTGTTAATCACCTGGCAATAACAGCTTAGTAGGTACTGTGAAAAGGACCGACAAAGTCTCATGTCATTATGTTTACTAAAAGATGAATGATGGTATGATTTGACAGGTTGTTGAAAACCAGTTTCATTAAGTATGTGTTTTAAAGAGTAGAATTCTTTAAAAATCAAAATTGTGTATTAAAGAAACAACTTTCATAAATTCTTTGATTGTATATAATATCTGTGAATTTTTAAGTGTCAATTTGATTAAAAATGGTTTTTTAAATATATTACTAAGGAATAATTAAATAAATATTGTGACACATAAAATTTACATCAAAATATTACAAGGGAAACTAATTTACTTTTTTCTTGCTTCTATCTAACTGTTTAGCTTCAATATGAACTTTATTGTCACAAAAAAATAAATAAAGAAGAGTTATTTAAAATTAATAAGAATCTATATAATACGTTACTCGGAGTATAGAAAGATACAAGTGTGATGAACAGGAATATTCGATAATTCAAGAAACTACGAGCTTAATCCAACTACATATCGAAGTCCAACGAAGACATTTCCTTGCATACTATCCGAAAGCAAGTAGAAACTTAGCCGGTCATAAATGCAAATAGAAATTCAAAATTCATAGCAGTTCGTTCGTAAAAAGTTCCCGTCCCATCCATCACGGCTAGACAGTAAACACGGAATTTGTATGCATTTCGCTGCATTCAATGCGAGCGAATCGCAGAACTGCTCCCCCATTTGCTAGTAAGTGCTGCGTTGGAGTTTTTGATCATTTTGTTTTGGATTTTCTTTTGGGAACTTAATTTAAAATTGTCCTACTATTACTATAAACGAGCTGTAGTCAATCAAAGGAATGTTAGGTTCTCTCTGTTGAAACTACGCAATCAAATAAACGTGATAAACCTGCATCGCAATCTCGTGTATTGAGCTCCTTACCAGATAACTTACACGGTCCAAATATATACCCCAGTTAAAGTTCACTTATAATAATATAAGTTGTTTTTACATATAATACAGTGTAACAATCTAAAATGGTGCGCGCGCGTAAGATCTTTAGATAGGAATTGATTTTCTCACCGCACGTTTCGTTCTAAATAGCTAACAGCTATACGTGTTAAGTGGTAAGTGTCCATACTCTCGTTGAAGAGGAAGTTCTATTATCAATAGTTCGACCACCTGTGCTGACGTAACGTAACAAATACACCTGTTATTTCTGAAGGGGCGGGATAAAATTCAATTCAATTTACAGACAGATGCCACAGCATGTACTGGATTGTCGAGGTAAATTAGGTGAAAACACTAAAATCTGCCTGCTTGTGTCGATCTATAACTTCCAGTTTCCAAAATGCGTAGAGTCTTATGAGAAGAATACTGGCAAAGAAACTCATGGCCACTCTTTTTAAAAGTCAGATCTTCAGGTACAATGGTATTAGTGTTCCATGAAAGGTAAACAGGATGCAAGTTGTTGTCACCTCAGAGACACTGGGATGACTGCTACCTTAATTGATTAGATGTAGTCCCATCAAAACATACTGTGCTTTAGAAAAATGAGAATGGGAAGAAATCGGAATAAGACTTGTGCATTCAATCACATCTATCATCTAACACAGATGCTATGTTAAACGGTATACTTTCCGCTTTGTCACCTTCTACGCATGGGAGCTCCTAGTATTTCTCTTAATTATTGTCATTTGTTTAGGGTTTAAATGTCAGGGTACTAAGCTCTGATTGCTCGTTCTGTTTATTAGGAACTGGCTAAGTAACTGACCAATGCTTTACGTCAGCTAAATAATGAGTTCTTCTTACACAGGGATTAGCATTAACGCCCAAAAATTGTATTGTCTTTGTGTGTAAATATTTGAGAAATTACTTAGTTAAAATTAGATGTAAATGTATACGTGCAAATCTATACGATAGAAACAAAGTTATATATTTACGTCACAAAGTAAACACTTGTCTAATCAACGTTTATGAAATAAGAGTCTACATTTATAACGAATGTTAGATTCATAACACAATATAACTACTGTAAAAAGAACATGACAATGATAAAAAAGACCACGGATACTATAACTAAGGATCATTCCACAACAAGATTAATAGATAATTAGAACGAATTGTTATAATATTTAAATATTCAAAGTTAATTTAGAAGGTACTTCGACACTTCGAAATGGAAAGCAAGTGACCAATTCGTCGACAGGATACTTTAAAAAAAAAATACAATAATTAAGATCACATCAAAGCTTACCAAGCAAAAGCTAATTTATAATATTGTCCTAATTTTGTAACTACTTCTGAACCTTTGTTAAAGTAGTGTTCATGTCAGTCATTTAGCGAATTATAAATTTTATCACTTTTGCATCAATGGAATAAACTATCACCCACGCAATAAATCGGCACTAAACTATAACTTTTTTTTACTATTTTTTACTTTACTTTTTACGCATTTTTATTCGTTAAATTTAGTAATAAATTACATACGTATACCTATGCCTATATCTGTATAAAATATTAATATTATTTATTCTGCATTTTTTTATAATCTTAGCGAATATTTAACGAACTGTTTGTATCTATTCACGACACGGTAACGAGCTGTGTATTTTAAATAACGTTCAATAAAATAGTGCTCAATCATGTGAAAAGAATATTTTTATTCCTGCTTACAGTTGTAAACTACGGACTTCGCGATCACTCGCAAACTTATGAAACAGGACCAACGAATAGTTTTGTTGTAAGTCTATTTACACATTATTATTTATATACACATAATATACTGTTCTAAATAAATGGAAATTGCTAAGACTCGGTAACATGAATACATTTTACTATGCGGCTTACCTTCGTGCCCGCGTAGCTAACGAATGAGGTTGCCAACTAAAATATAATGGCGTGTGTATTCTGTGCCACTAATACTGAGATAGTAACCTGTGTTGTTGGAAGATACAGGACAGCATACCTTACTTTATTACCCGTTTTATAAAAGGAGATTTTCGATAGGTATCGTGTAATTCTTAAAACTCTAGAAATATATGTCCATTTGGCTACAAGCCAACAGGCATGCTAACATAGCCTGGTCAGGGGCTTCGTTTTAAGTGTTGAAAGATTCACATCACATCCTGTTCAAATGAAACATTAAAATTATGGTACGAGAAACTTTTATTTTCTTTCTCTTTACTTCAAGAAAGATTCTTTAAAAATTTAAATAAAAATAATCAATAAAATTTGTTCACACTTGCTAAAGATATCGCAATTTATATACCCAAAACAAATATGTATTATCAAATTGAGATTAACAGATTTTTTTCAAAATGTTTCAGTTTTCTTTTTTCAATTCAAAAGTCTGTTTAGAATTTTCAGAATATTAATATATGCCCAAATATTTAAATAAATAATAAAAAAAAATTAAAATAATGTTATTTTTAGTATGTTATGCATATTAATGAGGTCATATAATAATAAATTTAAATCAAAATTATTTCTCCATTCACGCAACAGCAATGACGACTATTCCTATATCGGGGACTATACCACCGCATTGAAGCAACAAACTTCGCAAATAAAGACTTTGCAAATAAAGAGACAATTATAAAGACTACTTAATGCCACTTAGTTCGAACACGAAAATATAATCAGCAGCTATATACCGGATTATATATAATCTGCGCTATCCGAGACTATTGTTTACGCTTAGGACGAAGCAAAAATAAACAAAACGTTATTCAATCTACCCTCCTACTGTAAGCAATCACTTGTTGGTGGGGAAGACGGTGACTTGAGGGGCTTTGAAATAAGCGATTTGAGCTGTACAACGATTTCTATTTATAAACTCTAATTTAATTCGATGCCAATTCCGTAAGATGTTCGCCTGAATGAACAGGCAACAAGCCTGTAAAGTCATACATAGCTCAATGAATAAATGCTTGGAAAGTGACAACATTATGATACCTATTTGTAAAAGTAATAAAATACTTATGCTACTTTTGCGAGATCCTATACACGTATACAATTCTCAAAGACTTACTGTCAAGACATTATTTTATAAAACAAAACATTTTATCAACTATAAATAGGTAACTTGTGGCATTACTTACGTGCATTGATGTCATCTTTTTTTATTCTGTTGATAATAGAAAAAAGTTCTTGCTAAATCTTCAAAGTATACAAGGTATCCGATTTTTTCGAAAAACTCAATACCAAACCCATAGATATTCAAAAATAATTTCTTTTGAGAAGAAATTATTTTAAAGCTTCTTAATCATGATTAATAAGCCTACTGTAACAAATAAAATTGTTTGTTATTGTTATTTGCTTCGAGAAATTACATTAGTACCTATTTTCTTACCTTACCTTCTCTAAGAATATTTTAAACTTCTGGTAAAAATATGTTTGTGTGTGGTTTTACACGTATTTTTCACTCATGAAAGTTTTTATTCTAAAAGTATTTTGTCTTCTATCAAGAAAATAAGCTAAAAGAATGTCCGTAAATCTTTTGTCAGCGTTAACTTCAGAGCCCCATGCTCCCCAACACTCCACCACATGATGTGACAGCCCGCGACTGACATATCCGAAATCGCTGCGACATTCTTCCTAAACGTCTTCCCAAACAATACAAGGAGGGTCCACTGACATACCAACTTCTTTTAAAGTTTTATATTTCCTTACTCCAAAGATTATAGAGTGCAAATTGGCTTGGCTTTTCTGCAAGAATAACTTAGTTATATTGCCAATTATATTTACAGTTTTATTGAACTTTATGTGACCCACAATAAGTGTGATTTTACTCTAATTTTCAATTTAGGTAGCAGTTACAAGGGTGTGACGTAGAGTATTTGAGAAAGTTTTAGATTTGCAATGAGGTGATGGATTCGATTTTAAATGTTTGTTGTGAGACCCCTTGTTAGGGGAGATAAATTTTAACTATTTATCTACCTCAAGTTTATACCTACGATGCCTTCGTTTAATACGTCTAGCAGCCTTAGTATGATTATCAAGATATATTCTGTTAGGTGCTCGGTCAAGAATTCTTTTTGCTGTGCAATATGGGCAACAGTTGAGACTCTTCTTCCTTTGAAAAGACGTTGATGTTTCCATTCGTCTCCTCACGTCTTTCTCGCTTCAGCACAACTTTAGTACTTACTGTAGTCGTTAGTGGATACGATCTGACATTGGCTTGGCATTGGCTTGGAGAACCTATAACCCGGACTAGGAACAGACTGGAATGGTGCATGTAAAAATTATTATGTTTACCAGGTGGTGATGGAAAAGGCCAGGCGGCCTTTGATTTGATTTTAAGAGGGAGAGTGTTCCCCTCAAAGTGGATCAGGTTACTATAAATAGTGGTCCTGTCTAATTTATTGCTACTCTCCATAATATGGGTTATTTCGGCAACATTGGTTAAATCCAATATAATCGACGTGCCCACGGCCAGATAGAACATAGAGTTTTACATAAAAAGCGAAATAATTACTTTCTGTACCTACATACGTAGGACGCTACATAAGTTTCATCATAATATGCAAACAACATTTCATAATATTGTGATTTGAAGTCGTGTCTAAAAAAACTAATTTGGAGGTATAGAATCTTTACCTAAACAAAAACGTTTGGAGGAAATGAGTAGTGCACAGAGGGAAACTTGTCCAGCTCTAGGGACCATAGAATGATGGTATATTTTCATTTCAATCGCAGCAATTTTAACTTGCTGGATGATACAAGGTTCGGCAGGTTGATAGAAGTAACTACCAATAAAAACATTGAGACTGTAGGAAAATTATTGGAGGAAAACCGACGTGTGGCATATCGACAGATTGAAGAAAGCCTCAAGTTAAGTGCACCTACTGTTCATCGGATTCTTCACCACCATCTGAAAGTACAGAAACTTTGTTCACACTTATACAGCTTTCATTGGCATGTCACTTCATGCACACGTCATTATATAGATTTGCCGAAGCGTGACAAGTCTGCATATTATGTGTATACTGGATGCGTGTTACATGATTTAAAAATTATAGCTTTCTGCACTTCTATACATAACCTTTGAGTAGTATTTTTTATGTGTTTTACCCCGTCAGTTACCACTCCTTTTATTAAATTCGGTATTCAGGTTTCAGTAAATCCCCATTGTTGTTAGTATTAAATTAAACTTAAAATCAATTGTGAATTTTATTTTGTGAATAAATAAATAGTAGTCTATCGTACTTATATATATATATATATAGATGTTAATTAATTATTTCGTAAATTCCAGCGAATACACCGCCTGAGAGATGTATACAACGCTGTATAAGATATAGAAGTAATGTCTAGCTTGTATGCTGAGAATCTCATTCCGGGTGGAAGGTTTCAATACACCTCCTACTGCATATTTATTGAATAGTGGAAACGCACTATCACCTCCGACAGACATTGGTTTGAGAGACCAAATAGGCCACACGCGTTTACTAAAAGTGAATAGGTCTTATTCTTATTATTCTTTTTATTTGTACACGAAATTTTACTTCATTTCAATGCATTAATATTGTAACACTCTTAAGTTCTATATCTAGTCCTCGTGAAACACTTACTCACCTCCTTGGGTATAGCCGTCAGTTATTGGAAGGACCGCGAAAGTTTAAAACTTATTTTAATATCTCCTACAAATTTCACTACTGCCTATGTTCCACTTGATTTAAATATTTGTATTCTTAAAATTTTACTCAAAGAGATTGATTACAGAGAGTAAGCAATCTCTTGGATTAAAACTTCAGTCCCTCCGTATAAGCAATATCTCTCTCGTTCCATTGCCTTCCCTTTTTATCTACCTTTCCCGTTCAATATACTCCCATCTTTCCCATCTTTCATTCCCAAAGTGCCCGGTTGGTGGCAATAGGCTTACCCTCTATTACGTGCGTGGGATCAAAATATACCTTGATGGAAAAATGTAGATGTTTAATACGCTTCTGCCTACCCCTTCAGGGAAGAAGGCCTCTGGTCTTGTCCGATCAAGAATACGTTCGAATCGATCGGTGATTAGCATCGAATCGCGTCCACCATTCGCGAATAATTGCATAGAAAATCCGCACCGTGAGTTTGTAGTCGACACGAACAGATGATTCTAGAGGGCCTGGTGCAAACCATCTTGCTCATTCATATTATTATAAACAGAAGTTTTGTAATCAAAAACGATTTCTAAAAATGTGACTTTCTATTTATTCTTCTCTGGAGCTACTTATTGTATTAAGAACCTGCACAAAATGTAATAGCAGATATTGTTGACGCCGGAAACTCTAGTCAACTTATTAGATAGTTAGAGTTGAAGTATGATCCAAAGGTGAGGACTTAAATAATTTCTTTTTTCAGATTCAGATTCATTTATTGCGGAATTTAGACAATAATGTGCGTTACAGGTGTTAGGACAACGCATAGTCATTATGTTCTACCAATGGGCATTCAAAATAGAGTAAATATGTCAAAAATTTGGCAAAAAATATATCAAATTTGTCACATGGATACAATCCTTACAATATAATTAAACTTGCCACGGGTCAATTGGACTTATGAAGTTGTAACCAAAATGTCACTAATATAGTTACTTAATATTAGTATCTGATAAGTATTTATTTACAGAATAGTATGCCTTAGTTCCTAACAATGTTTTAAGTTGGTTTTGAAATATACTTAAATTATTAGACTCTTATAAAGATTTTGGTAATTTATTATATATCTTTGGAGCAATGCATAAAAAACTCTTGTTAAATATAGCTTTTTGTGTTGTGTGATCCGTATTCAATGTTTATGTCGCGATATGTTCAGTGTCTCAAACAAATGAAAATTCTTTTTTACAAACATGACTACTTCATAAATGTATAACCGTGGCAGGGTCAGTATACGAAGATTTAAAAAAAAACTGTTTTCAGCTATCGGTGGATCGCATGCCACATATTGATCGGACACGCCTCTTCTAGGCTCTGAATACCGTTTTGATTTTGAAGAGTTACCCCAGTATAAAGGCCGTGGCGTAAGGTTGAAGTAACATATGCATGGTAAGTGGTAACCAAAGTTGTCTGATTATTTACCTAAGACAAATTGTATAATGCATATGAGTATATACTCAAACGCTTACATAATATGCTATTTTTATGCGTTTGCCAAGTCATATGAGTATCTAATTCAAGTCCTAGAAAATTATTAGATTTGGTGTCCAAAATTCATTTCCATTTCTTTTTAAAAAGACAACTCCCGCAATTATTCCTGTGTCGCGGGGGACTTTACAAACGCACAAACAACGGACACAAAGAACACCCAGACTCGGGTGGGAATCGAACCCACGACCTATGGCATAGCAGTCAGGGTCACTAACCACTTAGCTAACAGGCCAGTCAAACAGTCAAAAAAATTATATTATCATCATAATGTATATCAAGTTTTTTCAAACTTAATTTGAATTGCTTGAAACCATATTGTTGACCCTGCCTGCCCGACTTTTTCGTGCCCTTTCTGAAAAACCTCTAGAAACTAGCAGAAATAGCAGAGCAGAGTACATTGTTAGGTGTATCCTACGAGTAGAACGGAATTCCACGAGAACAGTAGCAAAAATACCCAATCTACTAAATAACATGGATATCTTCATGTCTAAAAACAGTACACAAATAATATTAAAATGTTTAAACACTTGCACCTCCCAAGCCCAAGATATTAAGAGAATTTAATGTTGCTAAATTTCGATTTTTCAATTAAGTCTTTCAGAATCGCTTGTTCCAAATAGGTGTTTAATTATTTTACATTTTAAAGCATTAATGATACAAACTTGTTTAACCGCGATAACAGAAAATGCTAAATTTATTTATCTATCTCTATTTTCGCTATAGATACTATCATTAATAGAATTCTCATTAGTATTTCCTGTGATAATATTCTTAGTCATACTTCTTTCTTCAAAGTGACTAGACACTAGTCTAGAACACTAGTATGCTGAAATTTGTATTTTTACTTAGTACTTTCAGCACCTTGAATGCTGTTATATACGATGCATATTCTGGGGAACCGGCCACAAGCAAGCAAATTCAATTATATAATGAAAGGAATAACTCTCAGTAAGTAATATAAATAAATCAAAAACCTTTTTGTTCTTGCTAATTAAGTTATATATTTACCTTAATATAATTATTAATTAAAATTTGATGAAATAAATTATATAAATTGTGATATATTCAATTAATTGTAATTAGATTATTATTTGGATTATTATTTAGATTATTATTTAAAATTAAAACGCCTCAGATGGGAGGTGAAGGCCATCTCTAAAGATCGCCATGTGTCCCTGTTGCTTGCTACTGTTATCCAGCCTCCACAAGCTATGCATGTAACGTCGTCTGCCTATCGCGTTTGCAACCTGCTTCTCTTTCTGTAGCCGGCTGGTCCCGTTGGGGCCCGTTTAGTCCATCTGTCGTCAGTCATTTTGGCTATATGGTCCGCCTATCTCCATTTCAATTTCTGTGCGTAGTTTAGGGCATCAACAATGTTAGTTTTGTCATGGATTGTTTTATGTGGTATTTTCTGGAATTCGCTTATCTTCATTATACTTCTCTCCATACTTCTTTGAGTTATCTTTATGTTGTTTTTGATCTTGTGAGTGAACTTTCACGTTTGACAAGAATATGTCAAGGAGGGTAAAATGCATGAATTCATTACTTTTCTTTTTGGTTTCGTAGAAAATTGCCTTTTAGTACTTCTTTACAGCTCATAAATTTGTTACAGGTCTTTTAAAACTCTTATGTCTACTTGTTCTTCATTGTTTTGTGTGCTGAATGAAATTTGTTTTCCTAAATAAATATAATTACTCACATATTCTAGTTGGACGTCTTCAAGTTTTATAGGTTCATGGCTGCTACTTGTCATTACTTTCGTTTTATTTAGATTTATTTCTAAGCCAACCTCCATGCTAGCTTTATGCAAAATGGATATCATGTATTGTAGTTCTTTAAGATTATCTGTTAATAGTACAATATCGTCAGCAAGCTTTAGCTGTGAGAGATACTTTCCTTCAATTAAAAATAAATTAAATTACTTTCCTTTGATACTGATTCCCAAATTTTTCATATTTAGATTGCTAATGACCGTCTCCAGCACTGCTATTTTTATAGGTAACCCTACGTCTTCCAATTGCACTCTCTTTGGCTCTTCTCATTAAGTTGTTTCAGTATGTTTATATATTTTTGGTTGACATTCTGATTAAGTAGAGTTTGCCATATTTTATCAAAATTATTTTGGTAATCAATGAAGGCAATATAGAGTGGTCTTTGGAATGCTTGATACTTCTCAATAACTTGTTCCAGCGTGTGTATACGGTCCGTAGTGCTTTAACCTTTTCTAAAGCCTGCTTGTTCTATTGATTGTTTACTGTCGAGTACTTGACTAATTCTTTTTTCTATGATTGAAGAGAATAGTTTGTAAAGAGTCGGTAGTAGTAGTCGCATGTATCATGAGGAGTGCCCCGAGGAATTGTTCGGACTCATACCGGCTGCAACGTTTCGTCATCGTTCAACGCGACAAAGATTTCATCCCCATCACCTGGATAATTGGCAATACACCACTGGCCGGTTCTCCAGAATTTTTTTGCCTCGCACAACCAATCTCTGGAACAAATTGTCGCCTGCGGTATTTCAGGACCGAAACGACCTTCAAACCTTCAAGAAAAGAGCGTACTCGTATCTCAAAGGCCGGCAACGCACTTGTGACAATTGAGTTGCAGGTGTCCATGGGCGACGGTAGTCACTTACCATCAGGTGACCCATCTGCTCGTTTACCCCATTTAATTTACAAAAACTGACTTATAGGTCGGTAATTAGGAATATCTTTTGAGTGTTAAGTGCCGTACTGGACAGGGCCACTTTATATGTAGTATATTATGCGCTGGTAGATTCACTACTTTATTATGGACTGGCATGCTACGGACGGACGTTTAAAACTAAAAGTACTAATTATGAGGAAATGTTCTGCGAATGTAAAATACTGCCAGTACATGAGAAATTAGTGCTATTAGTAGCATTAGAACATTATGATCGTGAAGATTACAAACTCCGTACAACACACCTAACCTAGTGTGTAAAACATAGTAAGACATTTGAGGTGCCCAATTACAGTAATTATTATGGTCAAGGATGTGAAGTGTAGACGAGATAGCGAATTAGGCTCCATATCTCAAAAAAAAACTCTCGCCCACTTTCTTTACGGGATAATTAGAAGAAAAATAGTAAGAATAGCTAAGTATATTTTTGGAAAGCAAATTTCAACGGAGCCTATGCGAAAAAATGTTGCGGTTTTCAATGCGAAATTATTTTTTTTTTAAAACTAAAGAGCGTGAAATAGTTCTTGACAAAAGACGAAAAAAAATTAGATATTTTAAGTCCAAACCATAACTTCTTGCACAAAATTTCCAGTTTTGAACATTCAATTACAGGGCTTCTAATGGTACTAGTAACTTTTTTTTTTGCTTAAAATGTAGGTATTAGTGATAGTCTTTGAGGTTTTAAATGTGATTAAAAAAATAAATTGCATTGAAAACCTCAAAGAACCTGTTTTACGGACCTTTTCGCAGTTTTTTCGCATAGATTCCGTGAAAATTTGCTTTCCAAAAAAATACTCAACTATTCCTACTATTTTTCTCCTAATTATCCCATAAAAAAGTGGGTGGGAGATTTTTTTTTAACGGATAAACTATCTCACCTACACTACTAGAGCCTTTTTTATGGAGACGCGGGCCGTTACGCGGCGCGTTGCGTGGCTTACTCCGTTTACGGAGTGGCGGCGCGAGAAGCGGCACGTAAAGCGTCTATCAGCGTTACATGAAGAAAAACAACCGCTTTTGGAAACGCGGGGAATCATGCGGTGCGTGGTGTGGAGCGTGGGGATTAGCAGTAGGCAGTCTTCTTCGGACATCCTATGACCCAGACGTGTTTTGCAATGGACTACGATTTTATTGATATGTTATTAGAAGAGATTGCATGAATAGTTCTTTTTTTTACTTCTAGAATACAACCTATTTTTATAGCAGGCCAACAGTTTCGTAAATATGCTCTAACTAACTCTTTAAAAAGAACAAAAAAATTATGAAGTACTTCATAAAAGCCTTTGGGAACACTCTCGACGTCAGACACCCTGCGTCTTACTGAACGAGGCTTAAGGACCGTAGCGTGGTATTACATAGCTTATAACCTTCCTCGATCATAATAATTTTAGAAATTGGCGCCTTTAAACAAACCAACAATGAAACAAAAATCTCTTTGCCTTCATTATATTATTACTAAAGATTTTTTTTTTATTTTTATTTATTGGGATCTCCAACAAGGAATACATCTTACATGCTATATTAAATTTACAAAAACAATGAGTTAATTTACTTCCGTAATTACACGAGACCACATCACGCCAAAAATTATGCAACATCCTGATGGTTTTAGAAAGTACATTAAATGATGGCAGTTTCTATATTCTCTTTCAGATACTGTACTATTGACATCAAGCCATGCCATCCAAAGGAATGGAGACGTGTTGATGGGACTTGTAATAATTTAAAGAAACCAAGTAGAGGTGCACCTTTAACACCTACTCTTAGATTATTAACACCTGAATTTAGTATTGGTTAGTGTGTTTGTTTTTTACTGTATGTATTGTGGATGTTGATCTGGTGGTTAGTGATCCTGACTGCTGAGCCAGAGGTCGTGGGTTCGATTCCCACCCACGACAAATTATTGTGTGATGAGCATGATCATTTGTTCTAGGTCTGGGTGTAATTTATCTATAATATGTATGTATTTAGAAATATATAAGTATGTTTATCAGCAGACTGGTTACCATAGTACAGGCCTGTGATGATATGATATGATATATGATATGAGATGTGTGAAGTTATTATTATTATGTCGCCACAATAATGGCATATTACAGTGAAGTCGAAGTTATATTCTTTAGATGCTTAAATATAAAGAAATATACATCGATTACATATAAATACATAATGATAACCAGTGGATTTATAAATATTTTCAGAATTGCACTTAATTAAATCAATTTTAAGGCTTAGGGTAAAAAATATGTTTGAACATATTACATGTGTATTCCTCAGATTATGAACCCAGAAACGCAAAATCTGGTAAACCTTTACCTATTGAACGTAACGTACGTTGTGATCTACTTGAGGAGGGGAAAGCACATGAGCTAGAGATTACATTGTTACTCTCATACTATGCATTGTTTGCAGTAGACGATGTTATCTCTATCCACGACATTTGTAAGTTTTTTTTATTTTCTTTTTATTTATCTAATTCTGCTTATATTTATAATTTTTTTTATGGAAACTAGATATTATAATATTGTGATTTAAAGTCTCATCCATAAACTCTAAGTAACATGAAAAATTGGTGTGGGTAGCCTCTCGCTGGAGACTATGATTATGTCCATGGTCCAGAGCGAGAGTGCGTGGGATTCCGCCGCCTCTTTCTGTGAGGTAGTGATGGATGCCAAAGAAGCGGCGGAGAGGGAACGGGAGAGAACAAGTACTCTTCCGTCCCGCAGAAGACGCACCAGGCGCCGGAGAGTGCAAAACGATCTCCGGCCTCCATGAGCGCTTGCCTGGGGGCGACAGAAGGGGCTATCTGTCACCCTAGCAGAAGCAGGCCCGAGACGGTGGCGCGACGTGTTCCGCGCGCGCCTCTCAAAATTAGAGGGGATAGAACCATCTGCACCTCATAGTGGGGTCGCCTGGTTTAACAGGCGGCCAAGTCTGCCGGGGTTCACAGGGATTTCCTTCCTAGGGTACACCTGAGGCCCCGGCTGTAAGACCCGGTGATGGAACACTGTGTGGTTTTAGTCGGTTCGAATCCGACATACCACCTCGCCCTTTGGCCCCGGTGAGGTGATGACCCGTGGGGGTTTCCACACATTAAAAAAAAAAAAAAAAAAAAGTAACATGAAAAAAAAAACCAATTTGGAGTTAAGGAATCGGTTGTTAGATTTTTAAAATAATTTTCTAAATGAGAATGGCGGGCTTCTCTCTGTATGGCATTCGTGTAATTATTTTGTATAACTTCAAGCGTAGCTTAACTAAACAAAAATGTTTAGAGGAAATGAGTAGTGCACTGAGGGAAACTTGTCCATTTCTAAGGACCGTAGTATATTCAATTCAATCGCGGCAATTTTAACTTGGACGATGATGCAAACTCCATCAGGCCGATAAACGTGACTTCCGATAAGAACATTAAGACAGTACGAAAATTATTGGAGAAAGACCGACGTGTGACATATCGATCTGTCGATTGAGGAAATCCTCAAGTTAAGTGCACCAACTATTCATCGGATTCGCCACGACCATTCGAAAGTACGGACACTTTGTTTACTCTGAATACCACACGACTTGATGACAGATGCGCTAGGGTGCAGGGTGCTCACCCTGTGACTTAGTCCCGTGATAAGCTCTAAAATTTTGAGATAAAAACTGGGTGTATTATTCTGACGTTCCCACTAAATCTATTGTAAAACCTAATATGTCATTTCATTTACAGTAAATTACTTAGAAAACACAACAAACTGTTGCACACCTGAAGGTAGTTCAAACTATGCTTGCACTCCCAGCAAGATCCCCGTGCATGACCAAGTACACCGGTACTCGGGAGTGCGCTGTCAGAACCTCACAAGACCGCAGAGCTTCCAATACTTTGGATGTCGGGAATTTGGTACTACTTTTGCTAGAGTAAGTATAAAATATATCTAAATATATTAAGTTAGAGTAAATTTTGTTTTAACGGGAGTACGATTAATCCCTGGCAAAGCTTTAGTGTTATCTGTCGTGCATAAAAATATTAATACTAAATTTGTGTATATGAAACTCAAAGTTTATACTGCTTGAAGTGGTCGTTCTTCCGTTGTTGTTGTGTAGTGTACCCTTGACCAATGCCCTTGAAAAATCCAATCGAGATTATAATTTAAGCAATTCAGCGGTCACGTGCACATAAGCTTTTGTTTTCGGTCTTTCAATTATGGTCTTGTCTTATTTTTATAATCGAAGTTCAGTATGAAATAACAAATGATCTACAGAGTTCATCATCTATCATTCATCTGACAATGAATGACGTCAAAGTGTAGATCTATAAATCAGGCACAAAGTCCGTTTTACTTATAGCTGGATAAAAAAATAATATCAAGTGATTGTTTTTCTTTCAGATTATGTTTGTAACTCCTGTCTTCGATCTATCTAACATCTACAGCTTAACGCTTGGTGCGATTAATCATTTAAGAACTTTCTCAAAGGGTTTACTCAAAGTTGACTCGCAAGTCTATGAAGAAAGTGGAAAAATATTCCCACCTGGAAATCATACAGAAGCATACAACAAGAAGAAGTGTCTTTTAAATCAATATCCTCAAGAAACGCTTTGTTTTATTTATAGTAAGTGCCATGCTATGTTTAGTTTAATACACCTTATTCACAAATACATTGGTGTGATGCACCTTTTTTTTTTTTTTTTTTGGACGTGTGGAAACCCCCTCGGGCCGTCACCCCACCGGGGTTTTCGGCGGGGCGGTGTGTCGGAATCGAACCGACTAAAACCACACGGTGTGCCGTACTGCGCCTTAAGTAGGAGGGATCCGGGAACAGCTTTTATTAAGACATCCGGAACCCTCCTAGCGCCTGCCCGCAAAGCGCGGGCACCACCTTCGGGTAAAAAACCTCTCAATTAGGCAACGTCCAGGCACACGCGGACGCCGCCTCCTCGCGGGGGGCCACTATAGCGGGTGGAGGGGAAAACCCGTCCCTTCCACCCGCGGCCACACTCAGGGCGGCATGAGGCGCTGGTAAGCGCGCCTCCGCCGACCGGTTCGCCGGCGGCGAATTAGGTCCGAGTGGAGATCGTCCTCCCGGACCCTTTCCGCCGCCTCCTTCTGTGAGATGACGTCCTCACAGAAGGTCGCGACCGCGGTAAAATTCCTGTCGCTACCGGCCATGGAGCGTATGACGGCCGGTAGCGAGAGATCCCCTCCGATGACTGCAGTGAGGGCCCGACGCTGCGTCGCCCAGGCGGAGCAAACCGCCAGCGTGTGCTGAGCCGAGTCCTCACTGCAGTCGCAGTGGTGACAGGCGGGACTCAGTTCCCTCCTAGCGACCGAGTGCAGGTACTTCCCGAAGCAGCCGTGCCCGGAAAGGACCTGCGTCAGTCGGAAGGAAAGGGTCCCGTGCTGCCGCCCTGCCCACTCGACGATGACCGGCTGGAGCGCCTCCACGGCGGCAAAGCCAGCACGTGGAGCCTCCAGCCGGGACGACCAACGAGCCATGGTGGCTCGGCGAGCGGCCTCACGCCATTCGCGTACCTCTTCGGGCGGGGGCCGACTGCCGCTTCCCGCCCGGAACTCAGCCGTTCGCCGATATACTTCGGCGAGCACTTCCGCCTCCAAATCCCACGGGGGTGTCCCGGCCAACGCGCACGCCGCTTCCGTCGACACGGTGCGGTATCCGCGTATGGCTCTAACCGCCATAACCCTCTGAGGGCGCCAGAGGCGCGCCCTATTGGGTGTGATGCACCTATCTTGACTAATGTTCTTGGTTAGAATAGAATCCAAAATGTTCTAAAAAAATTTAGACCAGCTAAATATTTCATTGCAGATCCGAACGGTATACTTGGGCCAAACTTATTCCTGATCTTGTTCTACAGACAACATAATTATATAGCCACAATGCTACACAATATGAACCCCTGCTGGGATGATGAGCTGCTCTTCTATACAGCAAGAGACATCAATATTGCTATTCTAGTGCAAATATATTTTTATGAATTTTTCCCAGTATTACTTGGTATGTTGCTATTTTCTCCGATTCTCGATTGACATAATATATATTAATCATTATGTGTAAAGCAAAAGCTACAGGCTGACAAGTTTTTTAACTCGCAAGGATTTTTTTCTCCTTGAGGAGATTTTAGGACAAGTTCTTGGGACTGAGCCCTTTACACTTTATTTAGCTTATTCTTTTTTCTTGAAATTACTAAATAGTTCATTAGAATCATCTACTCTACATAGTCTTGCCTGGTGGGAAAATACTTTTATTTTCGTGTGGAAACCCCAACGGGTCATCACCTTACCGGAGCTAACGGTGAAGTGGTATGTCGGAATCGAACCGACTAAAACCACACACTTTTTCGTCACAAGCACACCCTAAGAAGGGAAGCTCCGAGAGATAAGAAGCAGCTTTGAAATATATTTCATATTAATTAATATCCTTTACAAATTCACTTAGCTCTTAAAGATAAAATATTGATTGCCAAAATGGTTGCAGATTTTAGTAAACCGAAGTTTATTAATCCAACAGGTAAAAATAACATGATTAGGGATGGAATAATTTCGAATTCATCTGGTGGCTTCAGAGACATGTACGACAAAACGATACAACCTCAGGTATCTGAAGAGTTTGTTTATATGCATAGATGGTTGCATACAATCCAGGAAACTAAAATGAAGTTAGTGTAATCTAGAAATAACTATTTTTTTAAGAATTAATGTTTTAAGAACTGGGATATTGGTTAGGGGCTTGTTGGATGCATATAAAAAATCTGCATAATTAGCAGCTATTATATATCTATTAGGAAAATCAGCTTTTACTGGTAACACTTATTATCTTAAAGTTTTAGTACTTTAGATTTGCAATAGTTGTAATTGCAGTAACCGGAATTCGATTCTGCTTTGTATTTTCTATCGTTTTCATGCTCTAGTTTTTCTTGAAATATGGATTCCTATTTACGACTATAGCCCTTTGTGTGTTGAAATAACTGGCGCTTAGCTTGATTCTTGACTGAAAGCTAATTTAGCACCCTAACTTATGTGTAAGAGTTGAATCTAGGAAGTAATGAGACACCCTTTGCAACACTATTTGACGGTGGTGGGCAGCTGGTTGTTATTTCAAAGCTCTTGCAAATATATATGGATTTTATACGTTTCCAGTTACATATATGACAAATATTTTTGGTGATTTATAGAAAAATATTGCTTAATATTAATACAATAATATTCCAGGTTATTTGATAAAAATGGTGTTTTCTTAAAGACATTCCCTATTGTTAACTGCACAAGCAGGCCGGGACTTTTAAGTAATAATGAAAACATGGCAGAGATATTAAGAGGCAGTTTTAGACAACCTTCTGCTAAGTTTGATTTCACTATTGATTTTGATGTAAGTACTATTTTTCTGCCTTTTTTTTTAATAATGAGCCGTTTAGATCCTACAAACAATACCCTTACGCAGAATTATTTACCATGTGACTACGTTTTTATGTACTTGGGCATAATGGGTATGCAGTCACTAATAAATATATCGATCAGATCGAGCAGAAAGAGTTCTTGGTGGCATGAATTTTGCATCCGATGTAGCAACGAATGACCTGATAAAAGGAAGATACTTCGGATTCCCGCCTTATATAAAGTACAGGGAATTCTGCGCTAAGAAACAATACAAAACATTCGATGATTTAAAAGATGTTATGAGTGAAGAGGTGAGTGAATGAATTTTCTTAAATCTCATTATTATTCACGATTGTTAAAATACAATAAAGAAAATGCATTTATTCTGTAAGATAAAGTGTGACTTACAAAATAAAATATTAACAATGAAAAATTGGGACAAGTGCGACTAGTACTCGCGCCCTGGGGGTTTCGCACAAACTTCAGTAATAATCATTTTGGTACTTATATGAATAGTTAATAGTACATACAACCCGGGAGTCGTGAGTCTAATTAAACTAGGTTTGTTAATTAAATATATACATATGTAGGGAAAGCGTTAAATGAGGTCGACTTTGAAATGGCTAGCATGTACTCATATATATTCTATGAGACCCGGTCAAATATCTTTTATTTGATGTAATTGCAAATTAACAATTCTCGGTATGCTAATTTTAATTTTGTAGCTTTAATTCGTATTAGATTGTTTCTTTCCAAATGTCACATCAACAGAAAGGAAGAACATAAAGATTCTGATTTATTTGTTAAAATCTAAATATGAGCCATAAGTGGCCATGTTTATTTCTTCACTGCGTAGAAGATCAATTTTTATAGCTCCAAGAGATTGTAGACTTGTATTTGATGTAAATACCTCCAAGCTGTTCTGAGAAATGATAATCGTGACAGAGAGACTGCCAAACACACAGAAGAATAACTAGGTAGTCCAATACTGGTTTCAGTTTTCTCAATTAGGTACGGAACCTTAAACGAAAATAATGTAGCTTTAGCACTAATGTTCTATAATGTTTATATCAGTACTATACAGCTTTATGATTCTTAGCTTTATTGGCAAACCCACACTCCTTAGACTTGAATATATGTAGATATGTGTATACGTTCGTAGAAATTTATATATGCTAGAGATTACCTTTTTTATTCGTAACACATATTCTATACTAGCTGGTTTCACTCGCGTAAGTCCCGGTGCCGTGGGAATATCGGGATAAAAAGTAACCTGTGTTAATCCAGGTCTCCAGCTATCTACATACCAAATTTCATTGCAATTAGTTCAGTAGTTTTTGCGTGAAAGAGTAACATACATTCATACATCCTCACAAATTTTCACTCTTATAATATAAGTAGGATACAGGATGTATCTGACTATGGAACACTGAAAGGGTATGACTTTAGCATGCAGTTACAAAAATAATTTAAAAAAAAAGTTATCGTGAATTCCATTGTCATATTCACCAAGTATAAACTTTGAGTATTCCAAATTTGACATTCCTACGTTCGCGAAATTGTCTTAAAAATGCTTAAAAATAATAAAATTCTGCTCACTTTTTAATAAATAGATTTTATGTGTAGTACCCCATCAGCTAGCTCTCCTTCTATGAAATAATTATAAGTAGTTATGTTTCAGTAGCCAAATATTGTTGTTAGTATTAAATGAAACTTAAAATCTATTGTGAATTATATTTTGAGAATAAACAAATAATATTCTATCGTACCTTCTTCTTTTTTTTCTTTTTTAAAAGACAACTCCCGCATTAAAAATATTCCTGTGTTGCGGGGGACTTCACAAACATTCAAACAACGGACACAAAGAACACCCAAGCTCAGGATAATTATCTATGGATCACACAACTTTTTGTCCCGTGTGGGATTTGAACTCACAACGCTCGACGTGGCGTAGTGTCGAGGTGACCACTTAAACCATTGCGCCATCCGTGCAGTCGAATTTAATATAGATGTTAATGAATTATTTCATAAATTCTAGCGTATACACCGCCTGAGAGACGTATACGACACTATAGAAGATATAGACCTGATGTCTGGCTTGTATGCTGAGAATCTCATTGCGGGTGGAAGAGTTCCCATCTCCTTCTACTGCATAATTATTGAACAGTTGAAACGCACTATCACCTCCGATAGACATTGGTTTGAGAGACCAAATAGGCCACACGCGTTTACTGAAGGTAAATAATATAGTATAATAGATGTTATGCTTAATTTGTAAACATATAGGTAATTTCTATCAACTCGTTTGTATTATTTCGGAATAGAGCTAGTATTCCTGTCCATTGCAGAACAAGCAAAAAATACAGAAAATAAAAAGATTATCAAATTATTCTGAAAAATTTTAAATGTTGTGGATCTCAGTATAGTTACGACACGTCTTTTTTTGCATTTTTTCGTGGTATTATCTGGTTTTCAGTCCAAACAACACTAGTGTAGTAGGAGCGTTACTAGTAGCGTTTTTTTTCTATGCTCCTTATGTATATATTTCCCCACTCTTACTACATTAGGTGCTTTAATAATTGATTGAAACCGTGTTATAATAAAAACTAATTTTAGAGCAACGTAAAGCGATCGGTGACGTCACAATAGCTGGTTTACTGTGCACCCACGGGGACTCCATTTCTAAGATACAACCGAGAGCGTTTTACTCCATTCACCGAGGGAAGTAAGTTTATTTTTTTATAGAATCATGAGTATTTAATATTATCAAGGTACCGTCATGAAGTTTCTTGTTATAATGTGTCCTAAATATTTCACTACTGCCTATGTTTCACTTGATTTAAATATTTTCATTCTTAACATTTTGCTCCTGAGGAACGCAGCGTAGTGACAGGCTTCACATGTTCTCAATTATTAAATTCCTGAAAATGAAAAAAAATAAGGGAACATTAATTTTTTTTTTGTATAGTGGCCAAACGAGTTGATGGGTCACCTGATGGTAAATGACTACCGCCGCTCATAGGCATCTGCAACTCAAGAGTCACAAGTGCTTTGCAGACCGGTGGGAGTAGGGAAGGGTGGAAGAGGGGAAGGGGGGGGAGAATTAGGGCCTCCGGTAACCTCACTCACTCGGCGAAAAGCAATACAATCATTGCTTCACTGTCTGTATCTGTGAGGCTGTGGTATCACTCCGGTCGAGCCGGGCCCATAAGTGCCGAAGCATAGCTCTCCCATCATAAATTTCTACTTGAGATGGAGACGCTCGACTGAGAAAGAAGCGTGGAGGTTATAAGGATAAAGCGCCGTTATTATAGCGTAGTGTTGTTATTTTCCGACGGTGAGTGGGTTCACCAAAACTTCATATGAACCAAGAGAGAGTTGGCAAACAGATGTTGTTAGGGAACATCTTGTTTTATCCCACACGAACAGCTTCGATAAGTCAAACCAAATATATAAAAGTTATGGTGATCTCATATTCTTTTGTTTTCAGGAATGCACTAGAAGAGTGCAGTTCCCCTAAAATCGGTAAGCTGAACCTGTCTCCTTGGACTGATGCAAAGTGCAAAAAAAATTAAAAAGTGGGAGATTTTCTTGCTATAAAAAATAAATAAACAAAAGGTTTTTTGTATTTTATTCATAACACGTTCTAACTATATATATAACAACTGATAAAACACACAGAATATTTTAAACAGGACTTAAATTATTATTTCTTATTTAAGATGAAAACGCCATGACACAGGAGGGTAATATAAATCAAATCGTTTATTTTGCCAGGGTAAAGACCTGATATCGGGCACCGAAGAGCGCTTAACGATCTCCGGCCTACATGAGCGCTGACCTAAGAGCAGCGGGTTCGGCAGATAGGCAGGTCTGGAGCGGTGGCGTGACGCATCCCACGCACGCAACTCTATGTCGGAGGGGGAAAGGCCCCCCACACGCTATTCTACGCCGCCTGACGTCCTGACAGGCAGGCGAAGTGTATCGGGAGTTGTGTGGTTATCCTTCTAGGGCATACCTCAACTCCTGACTGTAGGCTATAATGACGTAAACCGTGTGGTTTTAGTCAGTTCGAGTCCAAGATAACCACTTCATCGTGCACCGATTGCACCCACAGTGGTACCCGTGGCGGTGTCCACACGTAAAAAAAGGGGTGCAAAGACCTGCGGGAGCGTCTGTATGTCTCTAAGCGTTTTGTAGGGGTTGCTCATTCATAGCTAAGAAGGCCTCTGGTCTTGTCTGTTCAGTGGTACGGTTGACTCGATCGGTGATTAGCATCGAATCGTGTCCATCGTTGGCGAATAATTGCATGGTGTCTTCACCGTGACTTTGTGGTCGACACGGACGTTCTGTAGAAAGTATGAAATAATGAGTTATGATGTCATACCAAACTATTGCCAAGTTATTGACTTTTACTATTTCGTTTAACAATTTTACAAAATAATAAGAAACTTGAAAACAGTAACGAATATAGTTTTACAAAGTCTTATGTCATACTTAATTTCATGTTGAATAATTTATTTTAACCATAGGAAACTACCCTAACTGCATGTTCATTTTTAAACGTAATTTGAATATATCCTGCATTTAAGCATTTTTTTTAACTCTATCAATTTTACCTTTAGCTATAGAAAAATAAATTTTGTTTTTTTTTACGAGTTACGGGGCAAACGAGCAGACGGGTCACCTGATGGTGAATGAATACCGCCACCCATGGGCACATACAACTCAAGAGGTCACAAGTGCGTTACCGACCTTTAATGTGGGAGTAGGGGAAGGGAGGAGAGGGGCAGGGGACTTGGTGAAAAGCAATACTATCATTGCTTTACTGCCGATTTTCTGTGAGGCCGTTGTATCACTCCGGTCGGGCCGGCCTATACGTGCCGAAGCATGGCTCTCCCATGAACAAGGTACATCGGATGTTTTTAAGAGGGGTCATCACACCATTGTGGTGCAAACATTATCCTGCTTATAATTACTTAAAGTGCCTACAAATGAATGGACAATTTGTAGTATGATTACCAATCAATTCGCGAGTCAAAAACATACAATATCAAATAACAACTTTCTGATTTAATTAAAGCGCTGAATATGCATTAACTAAGACTACAAATTCATATTTACAGTTAGTAACCGTCAGTTTTACATCAACTATGTACCTGCTTCTGTTTGCATATCCTTCAGTTTGTATGATGATAATACAGAAACTAAGAACTTAATACTATTTAACTATATCATCTCTTAATTCCCTAGTAAAACCATACTGATATTAACTGAGTTACTACAAAAGCACGGAGTCAGGTCAATAGTGGATATACCGAGTATATAGCCAGAACGGAGTGCTGGCGTATCGAATCGCGGTTAACCGCGGTCTTCTGAAGGTTAGAGGTTTTTGTAAGAGAGTCCATAGCAAAACAATTCTAGCAGACCTCTGCTTCGCAGTGCATCCTTTATAATCATACGATGATTTTATATTTTTTTATTATTGTGTGTGATGAGCGCGATTATTTGTTCTGCGTTTAAGTGTAATTTATCTATAATATGTATGTATTTATTAATATGTAAGTATATTTATCGGCAGTCTGGTTAACATAGTACAGTCAGGGTCTGTCTAGTTTTGGGATCAGATGGTTGTGTTTAGATGTCTTAACTTATTATTATTGTTTATTATTATTATCTATGACAACGGAGACGGATGGAGAGTGTGCACCGCAAAAGTACATGGCTAAATATCAGCATTTTTTTTTTATATTCTCACACATGTATTTCCCCAAAAGAGGTAAGCAGACGTGTACTACATACTACCGTATTATGCAACATTGCAGTAATTTTAAACAACAGCTATGCGCAGGTGAGTTATTCATTACTAGCAGCGCCCCGCGGTTTCACCCGCGTAAGTCCCGATCCCGATGGAATATCAGGATAAAAAGTAGCCTATGCGTTAATCTAGGTCTCCAGTTATCTACATACTAAGTTTCATCGCAATCGGTTCAGTGGTTTTTGCGTGAAAGACTAACAAACATCCATCCATTCGTCCATACATCTATCCATTCATCCAAACTTTCACATTTATAATGTTAGTGGAATTAGTGGGATATTAGTGAGATTCATTTTCTACAGTGTTCATATCTTCAGCTAGGTCCAGTTGGGGATTAAATTCGACATAATTATGTTAATTTATTATGGTTTTTTATGTTCTGTTTTCTCCACCATCCGTAGTAGGTACACATAATTTTTTTTGTGAGCCAAAACTGTGGTCGAATAAACACTCTCCATGACTGAAATTTGCGTAAGGATGTACAGTTAGTGGTCATACTTCTAGCCGAGTCCAGTTGGGGTAAATTGGTAAATTACCCGCAGTTGGCCGCCCCACTGTTTGCATTGTACCCCTTGCCCTTTTTGAGCGAGCTTGCATTATAGTTCAAACAGTATTGATTGAAGGTATTCAACTTTGATGGTTACGTATCGTAACGGATATTTTCCTACAGCTTAGAATGTTTAGAATACATACAGAAATGAAATCGTAGCACGAGATATTTAAGGGCTTTGCATGATATAAAGAGAAGTTCAAAAACCTGAACTGCTGCTTTCGTTTTCTATGAGAATATTTCTTAGTAAGGAATTTTGAGACAATGCGTGGTTTGAAATTTCCTAAAAAAAAACAAAATTAGAGATGACCATGAAAAAGACATGGTCTACAGAAACACTTTTTTTTTGCTCGTGAAAATTTTTCTGTTCACTCAATTATGTATCGGCTTACATAACGATGCCAATACTCAAAGATGACTAAACTTCTCAGTGACACGTTGTACATAAAACATCACATAAAGTGTTGTCAATTCCTTCTCCTCTACACCATCATAATTTTATTTACACAACAAAAACCACAAAATTCCGTCAGTGACGTATGAAAGCAATATAACAAAGTCTCTGTAATACCGGAATTAATATCGGTATAAAAGCGTAATAAGGACAGATGATACCGTTTTGTTTCCTCACTACGACAGATGGAAAAATCTTGTGGAAACTGTGACGCAAGTTTTGTTTAATATTTGAAATTTTTATTAACATTTTTAGAATAAAATTTGTACCGTTTAGGCAGCTAAACATATAACAGGTTGTTCGGACTTCAAATTAAATAAGTCTGCGATTTCAATTCTATTAGTATCTAGAATAGGGACGAATTAACACAAGGCCTACCTTTTAAGCCCTTGAACGTCAAGATAATCATTTTCGCATTAATGACTTAAATAAAATCATTTTATATACTCAAACGTGTCTTTACGCATTATCTTCGGATTGTTGGATACAAGGAACCACTATTATTAATAACTATCTGTCTATCTATCATAAAATTATATCTTTACAATAGTAATTACTACAAAGTTGAAATATCTACACAAACCTATACCCGTAGGTGCTATCACGATAGTTAGGAGTCGTGGCTTATTATGCTAATATATACCACTCAACTTATTTCTTTTGCAAAATAAAACGGTAATCAATCGATAACCTTATCGCTGGTAAGTAGAAGTTTCAGTTACAGCAAAAGCACCAGTAGCTTGTAGTGAAACGACACATAATCGTTTGCGTGTGTTAACGTTAGGTAAATTTGAACTTGTTTTTTTGTTGTTGTAATTATTTAATTTGTTGTTCATCCTCGCTACAATACAATCACTTTTAATAAAGTGATTAAAGAACCAATTGAGTGTTGATGACTTTGTTAGATGGCATGGATAACTCTGCAGAAAAGGTTCAAATCGCCATGATGATCTGCCTACCCTTGTCCCAAGTTAATATTCGGGATTAGAGTAATATGTTGCTTCTTTTATTCTACTCTGTACTTCATCATTTCACTTTCTAGCCATATTTTCTTTCACACAGTCCGTCCATCTTTTCTTTGGGCGTCCTCTTCTCTTGTACCCGTCTACTTCCATACATAATATTCTCTTCACCACATTTTGCTCATCCCTCCTCATCACATGTCCATACCATAACCCATTTATTGCCCTTCAAATTTTCGTCCTTTGACACTTCTTTCGGGTTCTCTCTAATATATAATTTCTTACCTCGTCCATCCTATTCAGAATAGAATAGAATAGAATAGCTATTTATTGCAAAAATTGTGTACATAAGCTCATAAAATTATTATTTCGGTATCAACAATTTATCCTGATCGGATGTGCAATATTCTTATGACTTATGCTAAAAAAATTAATATTATACATGCATACTATTATTATTATTGCAGTAAACATTAAAACATACCTATTTATACCAATCAATTACTGGAAATTGTATGTTTAGAATACAGATTAAAATAATATAAATAATTATAGACTGTAGCATGTACATACATTAATATTACCAGTCTATACAAATACAAATTGAAATTAATATTCTTAGATTTCAAAATTATTATTAGAAGTATTTAAGAAAAAGAAATTGTATGAATTAAAATTAATATTCTTGATTTAAAGGAAAGGTAATAGTCAAATCCAATTATATATTCACATCACTTATTCATCTCAACATTCGCATTTCGGCTACATGCAGGCGTCTCTCATCCGTTTTCTTTATGGTCTTTCAGACCCGTACAGGACGGCAGGCCTGACGATTGTCTTATAGAAGTCGCCATGATGAGTAAGTAAAGTTTAAAATATTGCATTCAATATTTATCGAATCCACCAGGATCATTAGCCAGGCCGGTCATCTGTCCGATGAATCAAATTTATAAAAACCGATTCAAATTCCGATTCCGGTAAACTTACCTCCGTAACGTTCCTAGTTACCATATATTGAGTAGGTACAGTTTATGAACTGAATGTCAGTGCGAACCCGATTCCACACACAACTTGAAGTGGTGGTAGTATAATGGCCAAGGAATCGGACTTCAGCGATCAAGTGGTTGGTACACTACCGACGTAAACCCATTCCTAACACAAACATTTAGCCTCGCTGTAGTGGACAAGAATATTAGTAATGGATGTACCGACTTTACGAGTATTATTTTTTATTTAAAAAAATACAAAAAACTGTTCACCCGAAGCTAACACTTTACAAAGTAGCAAGACATGTGTGTACAAAACCTATACTTTTAGTCATAAAACACTTCTGTTAGCAACAATGTAGAACATAATGTGCAATTTCGACAAACTTCTGAATGTTACCGAAGCTTTCTATTCAAAATGCATTATGTGAAGAGTAGTGCGTAGGTGGTGAAATAGGTAGAATAGTTTACAATTTTTATATGGCTGACAAATAGACGCATTATAAGCGTCGAGGCGTTGACGCGTTCTGAAACCAAATAATTGATGTCGTGTATTTCCTAGAACCAGACAGACGTAGCCATATGGCTACGGGAAGCGTACAATTTTCCGAGATAAAAGTATATTATAAATTGTGTTAGGCGTGCTCACTAAACACTTTTAAAAAACAAGTCTCTGATTACTATCTGTCATCAATGTCATCATCATAGTTATATTCTCTTTAATACTTATAATTACTCACATTATATATTTAGTTCATATTGATATGTTTTTATTGTATGTATGTATATGTGTTTGTCTGTAGATATGTTACTTAATAAGTTTCTATGTAAGATATAAGTATATTTAATTATTATGGGTTCTTTTCCTCTTTCTACAGTTCCACAGTTATATAGTTCCAATAATTTACTTGGCTGAATTGATGCACCTTTAACTGCCCGATATACAAATCTGTTGCATCTGTCCATCTAAAGATTGTCCGTAAGAAATGGCAACTAGCGATAAGACCACCGTTTGTACCATTATCTGTTTTTTTTTTATTTTGTTAATGGTGCACAATAAAGCATATTGTATTGTATTGTATTGTATATATCCCAGGTTCTCTATGACAAATTTCATCTAGATCCATTCAGCCCTACTGGTGAGATTGAGTAACAAACACATCGCTCTCAAGCACTCCTGCAGATGTATTGCAATAAGAGAAGTAAACATTTGTAATATAAGCACTCTGCTGGAGACCATACATTCAATTACAAAACCAGTCAATTGCTGATGGAGATATGTTAAGAGAGTATAATATAATTATATAATTAGCTTCACTGCATCAAAGTCAACGGTGTTATAAGTCATTTAAATCCAGGAAAGCAAAGACCGGCAGCTTTCTTTCCTCCATGTCCATGATATCCGCAATAAGAAATCTTATAAGGCTGAGATAGTACCGGTACGAAAACCTAATGGGAGAGGATTAAGGAGACAATTTTTTGAGTGAAATGAGCTAAACTGAATGTGGATAAAAAGTGCAAGGCCTATTATATAGTATTAATACGAAATAATTATATTTGGTACCTTATTTTTTATAAATGTTATATTTATACAAAAATTCAGTTTTCATGTATTCATTAAATCAGTCATACATAATTATTTTCTTTCTCATTAGAAATTTATGTTTTTATACCAAGTAATTATAAATTAGTATTTATGCTCGATATGTATTTAATAAAGAATACTTTAAGGCTTCTGCACCATTATCTTTGGCATCGACAGTACTACTGCAAGCAGAATTGTGAGAATTGGCTCGCTTCCGTGTCGTAAATCAGTTTAACGTCTCCTTCGAAGACCTACAGGGAAAGGCCAGGTAACTGGACTACAGTTTTGTATGCCAATAGGTACATGTGCTTTGTGTCATATGGGTTTTGAGCACAAGTCGAAATATATATTTATAATATAATTATAGGTCTCAATGCCTTATATTCTGGTAAGAAATATCGCATATTGGTCTAGGTCACCGAAAATCCCTAGACTTTACTTGATGATTATTGCCTAATGACAAAACGTAGATATGGAAAAATAATACAAATGAGCACAAATGATAATACTTCGTCAAATTAAAGATTAAAACAAATACGATTCAAATTTCAATTAAAAGTCAAATTAGATTTTTGAATGTGTACTTCCAAATACTAGGTAAACTTGATTAAAATTATTCATATAATTTTTATCTTAAAACCTATATGAATTATCATATTTAGCAATTTATTTTTATTAGTCGTAAAAAAATTTAAAATATAAATGAAGAACAAGATACTAACGTGTTTTGTCTTTGCCTATTTGTATTACTGTTTGAACGAATAAGTACAACAAAATGTCATACAAAGTAGGTATCAGAGGTTATTCAGATCAGAGATACAAGCTGCAAAGTATAAAAAAGGCTAACATTATACTATTAGCGTATTAAATAAAAATCAATGCCTAGTTAACAAGACAATTTCTGTTTCCAGACTGAACTATACGTACTTAATCAATCAGTAGGTGAACAATATGTTTTTCACAATGATATCTATTTGATTACTTACAATGTTAAGCTGACATCGATGCAGACAGTGGTTGTACAGTGTCTGATTTTTTTGAATTTCCAATTCAGATCTTTTTTCGAATTAAAAAATAGAAAAATTAGAGGAGGTTCTCAATTCATTGCGTTTTTTAAATAAACATCGTTTAGTATTTCGATTTCATGGAAAATTTTAATTTGTTTATTCTTTTACATGTTATAAACTATATTGTTATAAACCTTTTAAATAAGAATTCACTACTTAACTGTTTACCGCCACCTGTTGTATATATACCCCAATAGTATTGAAAGGGTCAGGTTAATTAAAAAATGCAAGTAAAAACCAAACCGGCGTCTCGGTGTTTAATTAAGCAAGAAGAAATAAAAAATAATAAACACAGAAATTGTTCTTAATAAACTTGTCACGCGAGAGGGCGAAAGTTAATTTCCTGTTTCGTCCAATCTACAAGGAGGCGGGTGGCGTCCAGTAGAAGCGATTTAGAGCATAACATCTCGTAGTGTATCTGGCCTGAATTCTCAGGATATTCCAGCCGAGTTTTGTGATTTGTCTAAGGCTGATGATTGCGTTGATCATGAGACAATGAATAGAAAGTTACATCATACAGTATAAAGAACACTTCACTGTGCTATAAACGTAACACATTTAACGTATCTTTTGAATGTCCAAAAGATCCAAGATTCCTTTTTTCCAGCTCATCCAGTTTAACATGAAATTCTGTATCATCAACTGCCTGGTTTTTTTTTAAGGTAAATTTGTAAAAGGAAAAATGTGTAGGGAGAGAAACCTAGGGTAAACGATACCGCAAGTCTTGGATGGGGAACGGGACTGAGACTGCAGTACGTTGCACAGGCCGGGGCCGCGTACCCAAATGTCCTGTATGTCCTGTAAAAGCAGAGGCCACTAAGATATTAACAACAGATGGCTAACCACCAAATTCTGTTTATACTATATTATTTTCATTACAGAAAATCAGCATTTAATCTAGAATATATATGTTTTTAATTTACTTATTGTCTTTATGCAAAAAAAAAAAATGGCCCTACAATTACTCGGTTTGATACACCTACTACTATCGGTATTATTTTAGTATGTTTCAATTAATGAGATTGATTCAATTGATGAGATATTTACATTTATAAAAAAATATAAAAATCACATTAGCTTTGACTAAAATCATTAAGTTGTAATAAACTAATTCAAAGAAAGAAAATGACCACACAGAAGACTGACTGTATTAGTACCCCTATTATTTGAGAAGTGGAGACCTGAAGCTACTTTATTATAAAACTCCTCAAGGCGATTTTAGTTGTTTTTTAATCGTTAAAGCTGATACGTGAAGCAAAATGATATTGCTTATTTTCTTAGCAGAAATAACAAAGACTGTAAATATCTTAACTAGATATAGTGGTGTTTTTATATTGTGTAATGGAATAGGCGTTTGTCTTCCAAATCACCTGATGGAAAGTGACGATAAAGACGAAGATGGTACAAGCCTATCCCAGAAAAACCTATTTACTCTACACTTGAACGTACCAGGATTATAATTGACTGAAAATATAGACACTGTCAATTCAGTTCACACTTTATTGACTCGAGCCAAATAGGAGCTGTCAAAGCGTTTAGTTTAGTTTTGACGTTTTGTAGTGATATATAGGAATGGTGAGGGTTCAATAAATTCGAAGAGAGCTTTCGCATATTCACTAAAGTGAATCCTATAAAAAATCGGTAAGCAGGCGACTTTACTCTTGTTGGCTATAAAAACAAGTGTTTATAATTAAAAGATTGCAAAAGCGCTTTTGTTTATGGTACTTACACAAAAATGAATTCACCAATAACTTGACGTCGAAGTCAACTCATACAATTACATTTTTTTTAATATTTGTATCTCTAGGATATCCATGGCAGAACATTTTAGTTCAACAGATAAAAAACACAAAAAATTCATAGAGCTCCAACTTTAAAACAGTTGTTACTTGTTAATATCATGAACCGCCAGGTGTAACATGTTCACTGTTAATCAAGCTGCCAAGCTATTGGTTGTTGGAATTAACTTGTTGCTGTTAACCAATGCTCAGTAACATATAAAATATCAATATTTATCCCAATCTATGACCAATTTTAACTTATAATTTTTTGATGTCCCTTCACAAAATGTTTTAATGCTCAAAATTCAACCCAAAACAATTCAACACCAACTTACATTAGATTCTATGCTACAATTTGATATAATGTTAGTTCCTAGTACGTTTGTTCCATGATAAGTTGCTCTGTAAAAGTATCTGTTTAGATAAACGTTTGGTTGTAATAAATAACAAAAAAACAATCACAGAACATGAACACACAAGAATGAGAACGTTGCAGACATCACTTGCGATATTTTCATATTTTTATCTACTATCATACTTAGAAAGGTAATACATTTCTTTTATCGTATATGTGTAAACAATTATCACCAATTAAATATCTTTTTTATTACTAATCTAAAAAAAGTGTTATCTGTCGCATTACATTACATTATTTTCTATTTAGTTCAATTTAAAGTACTCAAATCAAGGTTGACGAAAGCAAAACCTATCTATAGCACCGCTTTTGGTGTATCGCTAGACGCAGCGGGAAAAATTAGTGTTTTATTGGCAACCACGGTACCACTGGCTGTCGCGGTGCTATTTACCCCCGTAGGACGAGGGAAGGTTAAAAAGCCTTGTCGACTTAATGTGATTTAAGTTGAGCACCGAGATTTCCTGTAGCTAAACATTCGGATTTGCTTTCTTTATTCTGTTTGATTGAATTTTACTTTCTTCGTTGTTAGTGTTTATTTCGCGACGGTGATTAACTTTTTCACGTTTTAAAGAAATTTCGAAATAAACATTTTTTTATTGTTTTTCCGCTTGAATGAGCAATAATTGGATTAGAAAAGTTACGAAGCGATCTGTAATGTGGATCTGGGATTGAAATTTATTGCCAGTTTATAAATTTCAAATTAAATATATATGCAATCTATATTCTGTGAAATTTTAGTTTTCAAAACCACTGATTTGATTATTTTTACCAATGAGGGATCAATAACATAACATGACATAAATATAGATCACGGTCAGAATGCATCTGTATCTGTTTGTAAACTCGTTACTGGATAAATAACTAAATAACTTTTCATAGAGTTTATGATAGATTATAATTGACAGTTAAGCATGTTAAAAGTAACGTGTAATCTATTGCAAGCAGTGAATGACACATATCAAGTTCTCTGTCACAGTTTTATATCAATTCTATTCATCAAGTAAACATACTATTCACGTCAATCAACATCATTAAGATATAACAAACTCAATGTGCCTACAACAATAAAAAAAACGTTTGTAAACATTACTTGATTTCTACTTTACCGAACTTTTTAATTTCTAGGTTTGCATTGTAAGTCCGTTCACAGGCTAGATCAATCACCACTCGTTTGCCAATTTTCTTTTTTAAATATTAATCTTTTACCATCTGTTTACAAAATTGTAAAATATACATAATTGTTATATGGTTATCAGAGGATAAATATTTGTGTTTATTTATATTTCAAACAAAACAGAAATCATTTCCACCATAAGATTAAGGGACAAACAAGTAATCAAACCGCATCCCCTCAATTTGGGAAATCACAAAATTACCGTTTTCAATGTTCACCGTTGCAACATAATTGCAGTTCTGAAGTTTTCGAAGGGATAAAACCCTCCCTCGTAGGGATTAAGGCATTGATTAAAGGGTATAAGGGCTGCATTGAATTTGTGGTGAAGGGAAGGAACCAGTACTTGTAATGAAGATGTTATTATGGTATATTTTGATTACAGAAACTGTTACACTAATTGTAATGTTTAAGGGTCGCATGAATAAAGAAATTGAAGATAAGTATATGGTATTTTTCGTGAAAATATCTTTTTTTGTATTATCTGAATCTCGGATCTGAGCTATTTTACTGCTCGGGCGGCTTCACTGCGGTCACTGAAAACGGTAATAATATGGTCAAATGGGAGCCACATTTCCTTTGTAATGAGTCACCAACATGCATTAAAGCAAACACGCCAACAGACATACGCAATCCTAGGTGAACATAAACGTTTTATAGGCACGTAAACGTCATTCACCGCGCGGCGGCGCGTTTCAACCACGCGACTAAATGGTTCCCATAAATTAACCACTTTACGACTATTTTATGAACTCATTTCGCGAATGTCTTCATCTTTTGGTGGTCGGAGAATTTATGTATCTGCTGCAGATATTTGAGTACTAGGAAGGAACACGCCTTCTTTGGCGTATTTGGTCTTTAGAAGTAGTTGGGTATGTTTCATATCCGCAAAATTTGAAATAACTTTACAATTATGGGGTTACAACAGCGAAGGTGGTTTTTGAGCTCAGCTTTTAGTAAAACTTTCAAAGATAATTTAATAAAATACAATGTAGTGGGAGTAGGAACAAAGTCCCTTGGAATTACGCCTATAAACAGCAATTTAATTCACATTTTCAGCCTATTCTTAATTACAGGCCAAAGCTTAGTTAACACTGGAATATGACGTCACTATCAAACGAATAGTAAACATTGTTTATCATTTGCACGAATATGAATGGTTGTACATATTCCGCTACTCTGGAGTTTCAAATTATTTTTAATTTCTTTGAAAATTTGGAGGACCACACTTTCTTTGTGTGACCCTTTGGTTACTATAGGTCAAATCTGACTTTTTGCAGCTGGTATTTCTCTTTTTCTTTCATTATCGCTCTTTCTTTCACATGATTTTTTACAAACCTCCGTGTGACCTAACACGTATTCGACTCAGGGAGTTTTAGCATCATAAGAAAGAAGGTCTCCCTAATTATGCTTCTGGGATACGATGATCACTATCCTTTTTTTTTTTTTTTTTTTTTTGTGCGTGTGGAAACCCCCTCGGGCCGTCACCCCACCGGGGTTTTCGGTGGGGCGGTGTGTCGGAATCGAACCGACTAAAACCACACGGTGTGCCGTACTGCGCCTTAAGTAGGAGGGATCCGGGAACAGCTTTATTAAGACATCCGGACCCCCCCTAGCGCCTGCCCGCTAAGCACGGGCACCACCTCCGGGTAACAACCTCTCAGTTAGGCAACGTCCAGGCACACGCGGACGCCACCTCCTCGCGGGGGGCCACTACAGCGGGTGAAGGGGAAAACCCGTCCCATCCACCCGCGGCCACACTCAGGGCGGCATGAGGCGCTGGTACGCGCGCCTCCGCCGCCCGGTTCGCCGGCGGCGAATTAAGTCCGAGTGGAGATCGTCCTCCCGGACCCGTTCCGCCGCCTCCTTCTGCAAGATGACGTCCTCACAGAAGGTCGCGACCGCGGTAAAATTCCTGTCGCTACCGGCCATGGAGCGTATGATGGCCGGTAGCGAGAGATCCCCTCCGATGACTGCAGTGAGGGCCCGACGCTGCGTTGCCCAGGCGGAGCAAACTGCCAGCGTGTGCTGAGCCGAGTCCTCACTGCAGTCGCAGTGGTGACAGGCGGGACTCAGTTCCCTCCTAGCGACCGAGTGCAGGTACTTCCCGAAGCAGCCGTGCCCGGAAAGGACCTGCGTCAGTCGGAAGGAAAGGGTCCCGTGCTGCCGCCCTGCCCACTCGACGATGACCGGCTGGAGCGCCTCCACGGCGGCAAAGCCAGCACGTGGAGCCTCCAGCCGGGACGACCAACGAGCCATGGTGGCTCGGCGAGCGGCCTCACGCCATTCGCGTACCTCTTCGGGCGGGGGCCGACTGCCGCTTCCCGCCCGGAACTCAGCCGTTCGCCGATATACTTCGGCGAGCACTTCCGCCTCCAAATCCCACGGGGGAGTCCCAGCCAACGCGCACGCCGCCTCCGTCGACACGGTGCGGTATCCGCGTATGGCTCTAACCGCCATAACCCTCTGAGGGCGCCAGAGGCGCGCCCTATTCTGGGCGGTCAGAGCCTCCGCCCACACCGGTGCACCGTACAGTGCCATTGACCGGACAACCCCCGTATACAGCCGTCTCGTAGCTATGCTGGGTCCGCCCAAATTGGGCAAGAGTCGCCCAAGGGCGGACGCAGCGCCGACCAGCTTTGGAGCAAGCTGTAGGAAGTGCTCGTCGAAGCGCCACCTACCGTCGAGGATCAGGCCCAGATATTTTATGTGGGCCTGAACCGGTACGAGGACCGAGTTAACCTCGATAGAGGCGCCAGGGGGTGGACCGCGACGGGGCCCATGAAATAAAAGGGCCTCCGTCTTATCCAGGGCCACCCGCAAACCAAGCGCCTCGATCCGCCCGACCACCAGAGAGACTCCCCTGGTGGCCAGGCGCGCCGCCTCCTGAAAGTTCACCCCCCGGGCTGTAACCAAAGTGTCATCGGCGTAACATATTACGCCGAGCCCGGGAGGGAAGTCGCCTCGAAGGGCCCAGTCGTACCCAATGTTCCACAGGAGTGGTCCAAGGACAGACCCCTGCGGAACACCGCACGACATGGGCCGACGACTTAAAACTCCATCTCGGTCCTCGTACATGACGGTACGCTCCTCTAAATAGTCTGCCACTAGCCGCCTCAGGTACCCTGGCACTCCGTGATAGTGGAGTGCTTCCCTGATGCAGCTGAATGGCAGACTATTAAACGCGTTGGCGATGTCCAACGAAACCGCCAACAGCACGCCGCCACAGCTCACTACCTCTTCGGTCACGGCCCTCAGGCGCAACACAGCACCGATCGTCGAACGCCCCGCTCGAAAACCGAATTGGGCGTCCGACAAATCGGGGCCGACCTCGCACAGGTGCCGGACGATGCGGGCAGAGAGGACCCTCTCAAATAATTTACCCGCCTCGTCCAGCAACACGATGGGCCTGTAGGCCGCGACCGAGTCAGTAGGCCGTCCCGGCTTCCTTAAAAGGACCAGCTTCCCGCTCTTCCAGCAGTCAGGGAAGCGCCCGGACGCCAAGCAAGCGTCGAACACCTCCCTGAGGCGGTCGGACATGTGGTCAAGGGCAAGGGCCAACACTCGGGCAGGGATCCCGTCTGGCCCAGGGGCGGTTTTCTTGGAACGAATCCGTAGAACAGCCGCCCCTAACTCCGCCTCCGTGACGGGCGGAACACCATCCTCCTCGTTCTCCCCGTCATCTCCGGCCAAGGGGGCCATCGACGGGGGTTCGTGCTCCACCCGTTGCGGGAAAAGGCCCTCAACCACTTCCTGCAGGAAGCTGGGCTGGAGAGTCTCCGTAAGGGGGGGGCCCGACGCGTGGAGCTTTTGTTGCGCCGCGCGATATGGGCGACCCCAGGGGTCACTATCGAGACCCTCCAGCATCTCCTTTCTTTTTTCCTCTTTGGCGCGGCTAATGGCCAGCTTCAGAGTTTCCCGCGCATCTCGGTACTCCTCATGAAGCCGGTCCTCTTCCCCATCTTCGCGGTGACGCCGCCGGCTGCGGGTGTAGGACCTCCGGGAACGAGTACAGGCCACGCGGAGGTCCGCCAACTCCTGGGACCACCAGTAGACCTCCTTCCTTGGAGGCCGACGACCTCGAACGCGGGGCATGGCCGCATCGCAAATCTGCGTAATCGCATCGCGAAAGCGGCCCGCCCCTATGTCTGCCTCCTCAGTCAGAGGCCGACGATGATCACTATCCTTACATTAACAATAGCGCGACAAAATTAGGAACACGGCTTCTTTGACTATGCGCAAAAGAAACACTATTCTCAGACCAACCCTTTTTTTTTTTGGGCGTGTGGAAACCCCCTCGGGCCTTCACCCCACCGGGGTTTTTGGTGGGGTGGTGTGTCGGAATCGAACCGACTAAAACCACACGGTGTGCCGTACTGCGCCTTAAGTAGGAGGGATCCGGGAACAGCTTTATTAAGACATCCGGAACTCTCAGATCAACCCTGGATTAACATTTGGGTATATTTCTAAAACAGTTTTGCTCAGTTGCCAATGGATTCCATTGGTACGTAGTAATATATGCCATAATCTCCGGGGGCGTGATTGCCCATCATAGATTTGGAAGTATCTGCCCCACTTGATAAGCAAACTTTTTTGAAACAGTTCGTTTTGCTTTCGATCTCTATCACACCTTGGCTCTAAACATTGTCTGGTTTGGCATAAACTAACAGCGAGTAAATGTTTTCTAAACTATTTGATTTATTAAAATATGTTTAATTCATATTCTAAAACGCAACAATCCCTGTACGTCCACCGCAATGTCCACATTTGACATGCAATGACATCTAATTAACGTTGCACGGATCATTAGCTGCTATTGATATGACGTATTAACGTACTGGACAAATTCAAATGTTCATCATTGTGAACATCAAGTGTTATTTTGCTCCTTCGTCGAAATTGAATGAACCCGTGTTTGTTTGTCACGCTAGTTTGAGTTTTGATCGTTAGAATTTGAACTGCAATTTCCAATTTCAAAAAAATGCAGTAATATCCTCTTCCACTAAGACATGTTGCCCATGTCTGGGGAGTAAAACACAGTGACAAATGCAGATTTGCAATTATTTATAGAGAGATAACAGTTGTGGTGAAATATTTATCATAAGACAAATGCGATGGCATGAATTTTGTGTGAAAAACATTGCTTGAAGATGCGACTTCGGCGTTATAATTTGTTAAAAAGCGCTTGTGTTGAAATCTAGATCATTTTAAATAGAGTTAATCTGTGACTTGTGACCGCAGGGTGTAGGGCGTTAGACGCATACTGCGTTCACCTTGAAGAACGTAAACAGTATAACACCGAACCTATAAAAGAATACGTCAAATCGGAAAGATAAAAACAATCTCGAAAAGGGTGTGAAAACGTATGAACTCTTAAAAAATAACAAAAAATTAATTTTGGGTTAAAAGAATTTTACTTGTGAGTGTAGAACAATACATTTAGTGGTTAATAATTATGGCTGCTGAGCCAGGCTGGTGTTATATTCCCACCCAGGACAAATAATTGTCTGATGAGCACGATCATTTGTTCTGTGTGTGGGTGTAATTTATCTATAATATGTATGTATTTAGTAATATATAAGTATGTTTATATGGCTTTGCCTAGTTTGGGATCAGACGACCGTATGTGAGGTATCTCAAATTATTATTATTATTACTTTTTGAAGAACATCTTTATAATTGTATCGTTTATAACAGTAATTTCGATTAATTACTGATTTCTGTTTAGTTAATGTTAACATTACATTAACTAAACAGGATTCAAAACACACCATCTAATTTCTAACTATACCTGTAACAACATACTCGAATCAATTGCCTAAATTTTGGTCACAAAACAAGAGCTATACATAACGCAACGTTCGAGCGATTCCAATATTGAATCTATAATCGTTCCGATTGAATCGAATACCGCCGGTGGCTGGCATCGATTCTCCGTACCCCGGGGAATATCGAATCGATTATCAAATTGTTTTGGACTGCCAAGCTCTGAGATGTTCTAAATTTTAGATAAGTTTCGAATTTATAAAATGTTTGGACAGTAGTTAGTAGTTTATCATTGTTATCTATTGGCTATGCTAACATTTATCTGGTAATAATGGTCGTGATTTGTATCTTTAAATATATTATAGGATTTTAAAGAATTGATGACACTGTTGTTTAGTTTAACTTTAGCAATTTGCATTAGTCTACGTATATTAATATTACTAATGACGCGCATCTTAATATTGACTAATCTATAACAGACTTTAGAATGCAGGCAAAAAATACTCGTACTATCAAATAGTGCTCTGTGTATTTGAGTGGTACACAAAATACCCAACAAATTTAAGTTTTGATTTTGGTGACGCCCGATGGCTTTAGATAGATGTGTGATGTAACCATTTATGAACACCGGTAATCGCTTACCATATTTTTTTATCGAAAATACTATCAACGTAGATCACACATTACTAGTATTCTTGTTAACCCCTTCAACTAAGCTAAATGCTTGTATTAGGACTGGATTCACATCGCTAGTATACTGGCTGGGGTTTGAACCTGCAACCACTTGATCGCAAGTCCGACGCCTTAGCCCTACCGCAACATTATTCACATTTTATTTCATTATTCCGGTATTACAGACATAGTGTAACAAAACACCTATCCGCTTCTTCAATTATCTACATATATTATACTAGAGGTGCCTGCGACTTCGTCCGCGTAGAATAGTGTATTTATATCGAATCAACAGCCTAAAAAATAAGTTTCAAGCTTCTAGCTCTAAATATGACGATACTTCCATACAACTTTTCATCCCCACCTTCCAACCCTTTACACCCCTTTTTTCGCATTAAAAAGTAGCCTATGTCCTTTCTCAGGCTCTAGACTATCTATGTACCAAATTTCATTTAAATCGGTTCTGTAGTTTTGGCGTGAAAGGGCGACAGACAGACAGACAGAGTTACTTTCGCATTTATAATATTATCTATTTGGCGTGAAAGGGCGACAGACAGACAGACAAAGTTACTTTCGCATTTATAATATTATATATTTGGCGTGAAAGGGCGACAGACAGACAGAGTTACTTTCGCATTTATAATATTATATATTTGGCGTGAAAGGGCGACAGACAGACAGACAGAGTTACTTTCGCATTTATAATATTATATATTTGGCGTGAAAGGGCGACAGACAGACAGACAGAGTTACTTTCGCATTTATAATATTATATATTTGGCGTGAAAGGGCGACAGACAGACAGACACAGTTACTTTCGCATTTATAATATTATACATAGTAAGGAAGTAAGGATTGACGGTTCGTGAGTATTCAAAAGTATGATTTTTTTTATTTTCAAATTTCAATCTTCTCCAAAAACCTATGAGTACCTCTGAAATTAAATCGTATCCAAAAATACCAAATACATTTGTGCCTCTTGCAAACAAAAGAAACTCTTTGTATTAATAGCTTATCTTTTCAGTCGATTTGGCAAAACGAACGAAAATAGGTTATTATGAGGCCGTCCTTGGTTAATAGCGAGCTATTATTTTGTGAATCATGGGGCTATGGCGCACAGATGTATCTACTTAAGTGTAACGCTTTGTTTCTGGTCGTGGCTTATTCATGAGTCATTCATTATTTTTGGATCTTTCATTAGTAGTTTTGTGGCACCGGAAATATACTTCAGGATGTCATTATTTTATTTGAGGCTTCAGCAATACTATATATATTATTTTATTATGGGCTCTATCCCGCGCATTCAGCAATACTACTTAATACAAGTAGAAGCAGTCACGGAGTTTTGATTGGAGATATTTAAAATGTTTTCTTACCTTTCATAATATCGCCACCCGGTAAAACAAGTGTCATAATACAAAAACAGCTATTTTCAGAAAACACGACTTTTATGCCGGTGAATTGAACAAAACAGCTCAGTGAAAAAGGGAACAAAGCTAATAACGATGTTTTTACAGCTGACCAAATGCAACATTTGCTATTCAATGCCATAAAAATGTCAAAACGTACCTAACATGTGATGTGACACTTTTTTTTGTGATATGACACTTTTTTTGCCGGGTGGCTATATTAAACTGTACTTATTAAGTAAGTTCGTACACAGTTGTTGTATGAACTGCTACAAAATGCTGCATTAAGGATATTATAATGAGACATATTAGATGTGTAACTCGGTACTTAATCGCTATAATATTTAAAAGGTACAATATCTCTTGGTTAACCGACGTTTCGATCGAATTGTACCGATCGTGTTCACGAGTGGACTGATGAGAGCTCAGCGCCGTCTCCGTGAAGTGCGAGTTTCAGCAATAACCCGCACTTGGTCTTCACTATTTTTATTTTCATTCTTACTGTCGGTACTCCGACACACTACACTTACGACGTCCTTTCAATTTAAGCGATTAAGTAACGGGTTACACATCTAATATGTATCAAAGTCGCGAAGGTTAAAAACCATTATTGTAGAGATAGCTGAATAATTAATAATATTTCGTGTATAATTAATTCTACCGAAAAAGATTCTATTCATATGCAACCATAACATTGACGGAGATATATTTAACGAATTTATCAGAAAACTTACTTTGCTTCTAACTCGTTGAGCTTAGTTTCCGTCTACCTATATACATATTTAAGATGTAAAATATCGGTGTGCAAAAATTATTCGTTCGTTAGATTATATTAACTTTAGTTTAATAAGCCCTATACTTTATTGAAATAAAGTGGTAAGCCTTTCAAAAAAAAAAAGTTTTTTTAAATCGGTCAATAGATGACGGAAATGTAAAAAATATACATACAGGTTTTTTTTGAAGTCGGTTAAAAAAGCCCTTACTTTTCTCGTAATAAAAACGAAAAAATACCATTTTAAAATTTGAATTAAAACATTTTTTAAAATATTTTTTTTGACGTTATCGCATCGTCACGTTATCGCAATTCACAATATTTCATATTCATTTATAGATACACTTTTCTGCTTACTTAAGTTTCACGTTTTTCTTTCTGCAACTTCGGCTTAATAAAAGTTCTTGCGTTGATTAGTAAGTATAAAAACGCTCAACATAAAGCGATAGGGCCACGGCCAGCCAGCCACGGTCACAGCAGAACCCAAGTAATCAGCAGAGCTTCATTATGGGTTATGGTACTTCCAATCAGGTGATCTTGTTTACTCGCAAAGATTTATAACTATATAAAATTTCAGTTTTTTATATAGTGTAATAATATTTGTTGAATGTTACAAGAGGATTGACGTTCAAACATGTCGAACATACCACGTAGCGTATCGCGGTACCTCGCGACGTCCGCAGACATATCCGACGGATGTCTCAGGATTGGACGCACTATACGGACAACTAAAATGACGCCGAATCTAGAAAAACAATTATTCCTAAACTAAATTTATGCTGCCCGACTGGTAGAACCGTCATGCTGTAGAAGCAATGGGTTATACGTCACTACTAAAATAGAGTCTAGTTCTGAAAGAAAAAATAAAGAAAGAAAGCTCCCAATAAAAATGTAATATGGCCCCTACTCCAGAACAAAAGCGTGGGAGAGCCATGCTTCGGAACGTATGGGCCGGCTTGACCGGAGTGATACCACGGCCTCACAGAAAACCGACAGTGAAGCAATGCTTGCATTGCTTTTCGCCGAGTGAGTGAGGTTACCGGAGGCCCTAACCCTTCCTCCCCCTCTCCTCCACACTCTGTTCCCCCCTCTTTCACCTTTTCCCTCCTCCTACCTTAAAAGCCGACAACGCACTTGTGACTCTTGAGTTGCAGGTGCCCATGGGCGGAGGTGGTCATTGACCATCAGGTGACCCTTATACCATAAAAAAGCGAAGTAAATAAATTAATCATTGAGACTATTCCAATGAGCTTAAACACCTCCCGACCTCTACTATAAGTTGGTGAGGAGTTGAGTATACTGCTGATTCCAGATAACGTTGCAGCATCAGGTCAAAGTTACAATGTTATTGTAATATCAGCAAAGTCACAGGATCCAAAATTTCAAATCAATCAGACTATTAGAAGTTACTCAAATCCCTTCAACGATTAGAAGAGAAAGTTTGATGATGTTTAAACGGCTGAACAGAGTTATCTCGGTCAAGTCGCCTTTCAAACAAAATAAACTAAATTAAAACCGACCCATCCGTTCAGGGGCTGTAATCCTACAAACAGAAACAGGCACACAGATACCAGTACCAATACCAGGGCCACTGATATTTACACTAAGACGAAATATACAGTGTAACTCCACTCCTAGCACATACTCAGCGTCTAACTAGTGTTTAAAAGCCTGATATGTTGTCATTATTGCCATAAACATCATAGTAACACAATAGATAACACTGCATGCTGAGACACAGGTTGATGGCCTAGTACTAGACTGCAGACGCGCCTATTTTTAATGGTGATAATAAAATTAAAAAACTTGTGAAAGGCTTTGTCAATAAATTTTCAACTTCAACTTTTGGTTTGTGGCTTTGTGGAGTTACCACAATTTTGTCAATGTCAAGTAGGTATACGGAAGACAAACTGTCAAAGGATTTTATGTAGATCTGTGGCAATAATTTTTTATTATTGCTTCAAGATAATCGCTTCAAATCATTGACATGACTAAATATAATAACAATATATACAAAGGAGGCTTTAGTTGCGATGCCTAAAAGCTGAAAACATTTGCGAACATTAGCATATTTTGATTTTTGTGATAGCCGAGATTGCTTTTTACTAAATGGCTTTTTAAATATTCCATCTCATTAATATTCTTTTTTATTCAATATTTGTTTACAAACAAAACACTAAAATGAATGCATGCAAAACCTAAACTTGGTTCATAAAATTATTTACTATTTACATTACACGACAACGATATATTTTTTTTTTTTTAGAACAAGAATACTAGCAACGTGGGTCACATATTACTAGTATTCTTATTAACCCCTCCAGCTAAACTAAACGCTTGTGTTAGGAGTGGGTAGTGCACTGGGTGGAGTTTGAACCCGCTACCAATTGATCGCAAGTCCGTCGCCTTAGCCATTACGCTACCGCCGCTTTTTAACAAAGAACTGTGTCTAACAAATAATCAATTAATCGGTTTAACACCTATTCCTGTGGACTACAGAATGAAAATAAACAGAATCTTAATGAGCAGCATTTTACTACTGAATGGTTCATAACTCGCAGTCGGCACGTCGAGTCCGCTGCAATCGAACATCCTCGGCACATTCTGCACGTTATACTACCGAATAGCGAATAACTGCCTTCCAATACCTACATTCCAAAATCATCTTTATAATACTCTGTATAAGAATTAAATCCCATTGTATGCTTTGGAGACATTCATCAGAAAGCCTGCTTGAGAAATGCGCTGGAACGTACTTGGATGGCGCATCATTTCTATATATCTCCTGTAAAGGTTCTTGCATTTCTAATTTCTAATAAAGTAAAGAATTTACTAAGGTTTTAATCTAAAAACTTAAATACATTTGATCTCAAAATGGTTTATCTGACTACACTGCTTTTAGCGTGAAACTGTTTAGAGACTCACTCACAAAGAAGGACAGGACGTAACGGAGGCGACGGGGATGGGAATTTATTATACAAATGGTAATGGAGCCCTCTAAATATTGAGATCTAGAGATAAATAAAAGTACTAAAAGATTCGATTATGTCTACGTCATTCTCATACTGATACGAAAAGGGGCTCTTAACTATAACGTATAACAGATTTTCATAAAATACATAAATGGTAATAAAATAAAAATTAATTGCAAATGACCACTTGGAAGTGCCGAAATCACAGACAGACACAGAGCTCTGGGCTGTAAGCTGATATCTGAATATACATACATCACCAAATATAGCTAAGAATGAGAAATATGTTATGTTCAACAAATACCGCATCCAAATCGGTGCATATACAGGATGCATATACTATGACAACACTTATTTAAATCACTGAAAGGGCATGAATTTAGCATACAGTTACAAAAAGAATTAAAAAAAAAACCGTTTAGAAGTTAACAATTACAATTTAGTTACAAATGGTACATATGGTATATTTTGGATTTTTTTTTCCGTTGCTACGAAAATCTATAAAAAGTAACTTTAAAAACTTTTTGAGTTAGTTTTTATGTATTTTCTCAATAACTAAATAAATTGTTTCAAAATAAAATAATATATACGATTAAAAATCTTTAACTATAGACATTCATTCTGCTTTTATGAGAAACGGAGGTAAAAATACCTGGAAATTAAAACGGTCATAACTTGTAAACGGATAGTTTTTTTTTTTCAAACACTCTTTTCCTAACTGCATGCCAGAGTTAGGCTGATCGACTTTAAACTTATAAAACCTCTCTTTTTGGGTAGTTAGATAATAAACGTAGGTTTAAATTAAAGTGATTCCTATACAACTCAAATTGAGCCAATGTTAGCCCATACGGCAATCATGGCTTTCAAAACAAACAGACATCTCAAGTCTTCCATTACCAGTGATGCATTGAAAGTGGTATTAAGGTAATAGTTTCCCGGAACCTGATGAAACAATTAATTTAATGAATATGCGGGCTGTGTGCAAACAAGCGGTATGTCCGTCTGTCTCGGCGGCTATGTGCATATATTGTGAGGTGATACATCTGTGGGGATTGGACTTTACGCTAGCAGGTAATTTGGGAGATAGCAGCATTTTCAATTTCATTATCATTTTTACTTGCTCTGTGATAAGAATATATTTATGTATTCTCATTCAAATAGAATATATATATACCTATTTATACGTGAAGAGCGTGATTTATACTTAGTACCCCCTTTTAAGGCAAACTCTGCGCACCGAGAAATGTAAATTTTGGAACCCTTAAAGTTAATATAAACAAGAAGTGAAGGACGCCTAAAATTTTAAACAATATGTATTATAAATTGTGTCATAAAGGCTACAAAAAACATGTAGCATGTTCAGTTTAATGTCGACCTGTCATGCTACAGAAAGACTATACAATGAAAGTTCAACTTTTACTTGACAATAATTAGCTTAATTTGTGTTACAAATAGGACAATTATAGAAAACAAAACATTCAAAAGTATGAATTATTAATTAATTACCACTACCAGGAAATCTCTAGTTGTTAATTCATTGACGAAACTTGGTTATAAAATTACATTCGAGTACGAAATTAATATTCATGTAAGCTTGAATATTTCTATGTAATGTAATTTCTAAGTTATGCTATTGACAAACTTTACCATGCCAAACTGGGTCCACAATAAAACATGGTTGTAAGTTCTACCACCTAATTCACGTTGTGGAATTGCAAATAAAGAATGCAAGTAATATTGATACATATTCAATTTAATACATTTAAATACTTTAAAATTGGTGCAACTTTTATTTTCCGTTTCTGTTGAATCTCCCGAGCAAGGAATTAGATTTTTGATAGAGACACCAAAAAGATCGGGTCAATCCATTTCCCAGAGTCAATGCAAGTTAAGAAGATAGAATCTAGAAGAAAACTCTACGCCTATGGCTGATTTTCTTCAAAATCCATCAAGATTCCATTTTTGCAGAAAAGAAAATAACACAAAGTATTAATGACACTAACTTCTGATGATCAATAACATTGAGTCAGTTTTAGAAAACTACTTTTAACTCTGATTGGCAAAATGCTGACCTTCTACTGTACAGCACCAGGACTTAATTTTTCAGAAGTCAGGATTATGGACATTTTTTAACTATAGGGATTTAATTCCATCAGTTTTATTTTGTATTCTGCCTGTGGTCTCTCAGACACGTAGTACCTACATAAATGTAGATAATCGGTGCGGGCACTGGTCGTTTCTAATGGAAACCACTAATCAATCAATTAAACAATTATGAACAGTCGAACAATGCGTAATTGCAGTCTGTTACAGACATGCCGTTATTGATTCATTCGATACATTGAGGAATAAATTATTTAGTACTAAAAGGGTACAAATTGAAGGTAGTGTATTATTATGTGTAATAGAAGGTGGGTTAAAATTCAGTCCTAGCAATCTTATGTACGTAGAATACAACAATATCCCGTTGTCTTTGTCACCAGTCGTAATCAACTTTGATATTCAAGAACTTTGTTATCCATCTTCCTTTTATTTCAATGATTTTACCTCTTTATTTTTTAATGAAATATTTGAAATTTCAGGATAAATCCGGACCAGTGTCAATACTTCTGCTGCTTATTGCCTATATTCATGTCACTTTTAAGTTCATACTCGTTTATCTAGTTTCGCAATTCTGTTTGTATACAGACACTAAGAATTTCCTTCAAATATTTTCTCTTTCACTAAATAAAAATCTGATTTCACCTCTCTTTTACATAAAGTACGATTTACGTACGGGCGTGTAAGACTGTATCTTGGAAAGTAACTGAAAAACTTTAAACTTTCAGTAGAATTTAACCAAAACAACAAGTTTAGTAATAGCCATATATTTAACAGTGATTGATCTTTCACTTTGATGTAAAACAGATGTACATAAGATATGTTGCTTATAGCTCGTATCTGTGTTTGATAACGATTCAAGTGCGCGGAGCAAAATAATGGTCTTCCATTTTAGAAAGCAAGCAATCGCATCTAGTGCTTCGGACACACATAACCAACACATTAATGGGAATTCACGCGATGCTTACGGTATGTCCAACATACATTAAACTTTTTTACAAGGTTATAGTGGACGTTATTTGTACAAACCAAAAGTATGGCGTAAATTGCCGTCAATGTATATCGTGGAACGCGAAAGTTTAAATGTTGTCACATTTAGAAATAATCACTGTATCTACTGAAACGAATACTGTATAAACCGAATATTATTTCAACGTAATTCCTGAATCATCCCACTTATTGTCGTATCTGGGATATTTTTTGTCCTTATTACTCATCTTTCTTGGAATCATAGTATTCGTATTTAACATGTTACTCATAGCAATAACAAGGCCATTAAGATGTGATTCAGATATACCAAAATTGCTTTGCCTAGACACATAAAGTAACATCTTTGTCTTGATTGAGAAAATGTTAAGGAAGTAACAATCCATGCCGTATCTATATTTAACTAGCAACGCGCCCGGCTTCGTACCGGTAGCAGAGACATCTTCAACAATAATCAACATATTTCAATCAATTTACACAAAATCTTAACAAATTATACACCTAACCTTCCTCATAAATCACTCTGTCTACTAGTGAAAACCGCATGAAAATCCGTTCAGTAGTTTTTCAGTTTATCGCGATCAGATAGACAGACAGACAGACGCGGCGGGGGTCTTTGTTTTATAATATTTAGTGATGGACATGAACATAGTAAGTAAAAATAAGTAGGTTAAAATTTACTACCAAGATTTGTTTAGACAGATAGTTACAAGTGAAGCTAAAGGATGCGAAAATAAGGGGTGAAAATCAACCTTGACCAAGATCCTATTCAATAATAATTTCACTATGTATTCTTCTACGTAGATGACACTATACGTTACACAGTAACAAAACCCAAGACAGTTACTCTGTCTCGTGTTGAAACCATTTTTATTTGTCTAGGAAGAGTGCTCCGTATTGCGGTAAAAGCCAGTTACATTTATAATGAGCTCACTGAGTCTGGATCAGCTGTTTATAGCGGTACTCCCGGTTCTATCATACCGACGTTATAAAATCATCAGAAATTCTTGTTGAATGAAGAGGTATTTAATTCCGTTTATAAGGTAAGAGAGTCCTATTCTTATTTCAAGAATTTATTTATTAGTACGACATACTCGTATAACTGGAACAGAAACTTAGAAGTAAGCGGTTCTAAATGCGTCTAAACATCAAGGCTGTCAAATCACGTTACCTTTTTTCTCACTTTTTTTCAATCATTGCTCCATTTTGTCAGTCAGTCAGTACGAGTACCACAAAGTTGGTTCATGCATTTTCAGTCCGAGAATTTTGACGTCAAAGATGCAGCTCGCTTTGGTCGCCCTCATACGGATAAAGTCGATGCCATTTTTGAAAAAGTGGAGCTAGATTGGCATATTAGTAGTTACAATGTAGCCGAGAAACTGAGGATTGGAGGAAAAAAGTTCGATGATTGGGTGCCAGACGAGCTCTCTGAAAGAAACCTAATGAATCGTGTACTCATTTGCGATTCTCTATTGAAACGTAGTGAAACCGAAACATTTTTGAAAAGCTTGATCACTGGTGATGAGAAGTGGATCACCTTCGACGAGAATGTCCGAAAAAGATCATTGTCTAAGGGTAGTCAAGCTCCACACACTGTAGCGAAGCCCGGATTAACACGCAATAAGGTGATGCATGGTGGTGGTGTATGGTAGGATTTGAAGAGCATCGTTCATTATAGGCGTTTACCGCCGGGCATTACCATCCATATGTATCTCTACTGCCAACAACTAATGAGACTCAAGCAAGAAATTAAGAAAAAGCGGCTGGAATTGATCAACAGAAAAGCAATCAACAGACATATTTGGCCACTCAGCAAAAATTGAGAGAGCTTGGTTGAGAAGTGTTAATGCATGCATCATACAGTCCTGACCTAGCACCCTCAGATTTTTATCTGTTTTGGTCTCTTTAGAATTCTTTGGATAGTGTTAGGTTAATATCAAGAACTGTTTTTCGTTGCAGTTTTTCGATCAAAAATCTTTCTACAGCACATTTCTACAACAGATTTCTACAGCAACGGGATTATGTGACTACCTATAAAATGGCTACAAATACATCTATATTATAATTAAATGTAACGAAACTTTGAAAAAAAATTACTTGAATTTGTATATATGGTCAGCCCACATTTCGACTGCCGCTACGAACAGTATCGAAACTACATATAGCTAATTTTACAGGGCAGCAATTTAAAGTTTTATTTTGACTTGGATTAATCAGTCTTAGAAATACTATAAAAGTAAGGCCTGTTATTAACATATATTTTTACATACTTTTCTTAGAATTAATTCAGATTATTTCAATTAAGGTATTTTTTTAGATATTTCACATTCAATGATTTACCTTGTTATAAGAATCAAGATTTTTATCGAAAGTGGTAGATTCGATAGTATTCAAGGTTCAAAATATGTTGACAATCATCGAAATTGGTAGTTTCAATAGTATTCGTAGTTCACAAAATTAAAACTAATATCGAAACTGCTTGTTTTGACCAATCTTTTATCAAATTTTATAGAAATATAATGAAATTTGCACTTACGGGTCTCGTGGCTAAGTGGTAACCGAGTAGGTTAGCACATTATAAAGTTAAGTAATAATAGCCTGGCTAGTCAGTCTTAAGATGGGTGACCATTCCTAACACATTGAAACTCCTCCGTGCCTCGGAGAACACGTTAAGTCATGGTCCCAGTTGCCATATGAACATCTGTGGTAGTTACGGGTAGTTGGAGCCCTAAAAGTTCGAGAGCCTGGTCTAATTACAGAACTTCGATATCGCCTAGCACTTGGGTTGTGGAGGTCTGATGGCAGTCATAAAATATCGAAGTTCAGCCGTATTGCAGTTAGACTGAAAGCCGACCCCAACTTAGTTGGGAAAAAGCGCGGAGGATGATGATACATTTTGGTTAGGTATTTAATTTTAAACTTAATATATTTGCATTTTTCTCTGACTAAAATAAACCTACTTCTCATCAAAATAATACCACATTAATTGTATTTACTCATTTAATTAATAAGTTACAAAAAAATGACATGTTAGATATGTTGTTAACAATAACAGGTACTTTAAAACTAAATAAATCTTTTTTTTTTTTCAATCATTAAAATTATTTATAAAATCATGATAACGATTTTATAAATAATTTTTTGGTGTTTAGTGTTTTCCCCTATGGTCACTGGCAGTGATACCACATCATTATCTAGCCTGTTGTTTGCTGTACAAACAGGGCTACCAGCAAGCACAACTTATTTTATACCGCCGAGTCTCAGAATCATTTACTATTATAAAAAATCAGGGTTGTACAATTATAATACGTCTCTATTTGGGGATTTCAATAAAAGGTGTTTTAACTTTAACGTAAAAGGATTTAATAGTTTACCACAGACATGATTTGTTTTAAGTATCTCTATGTGTATGTACGTACTTATTACGCTATAACATCAGTAATGACATTGTTTCCAATTATACAATGCAATCTAATATACAAACAGGATACATAAGGTAACCGAATTATACAATTTTTTTATCCAATTATATAATCTGGCAGCCCTGTGTACAAATTGTTTGGTCTGATATTATCTATATCAGACCAAACAATTTGTACCACAAAACATCTTTAAACAAACTTGACTTTCGTAGGCAAGGGTAAGTAATATTTGGGGGAAAATTTCGTCTAGATGAACGTTCGGGAACCTTTTAGTGAATCTATTTTTATACTCCTATTGATTATAATGATCGGATAATTACCAGAACTCATTAAATATCTTCTTTTGGAGGTTGTCTGAAAATCTTTCTGAGCATTTTAGCTTGCAGGTTACTGGACATGGAAGTTTTATAGATTGTGCTGGGATAGTTTTACCTCTTTTGGAAAGGTATTGTTTTCTATGCCCATTCGTTGACCTGGATCAGTTTTGTATATTACTTTGCGTTTACGTATGGATGAAATGAGGCTAGTTACATTTTCGTTGTTAATTTGTCGGATGTCGAAATATATTTAGAATGTTTAAAAGATCTTCAATAACAGTAGATGCGTTTTGAAAATCAATATTTTCCACGGAGGAAGAAGGTGATAGAATCGAGTATTGTATTTGCTTTGCTCTTGCTAAGGACGGTATAGTGGGAAATACATCTCTGAACATTTCATTCAGAAACTTAAATTCTTTATCTGAATACTCTTTATATGGCACAGGGTAATCTATAAAAATAGAAAAAATATATATTATAATGTTTGTCATAGTACCAATTAGTAACTTAAGTAAGAATAATAAAACAAGTCTAATTTTACCTTTTGAGTAGCCCCTGAGATTCAGAAATCATAGAAAAACATGGTGACTATTAATTACTAATATATATGAAAAAACTCAAAAGTGGTTTTTAATTGAAAGTATCACATTTCAAAGTCTTAAAAATCGAAACTGCCACTTTCAATATCTATTGAATGTTTATTAACCCAGTATACTATCGAAACTAGCACTTTCGATATTTGTTAAAAGTTTGTTAACCCAGTATATTATCGAAACTAGCACTTTCGATATTGGTTAAAAGTTTTTTAACCCAGTATACTATCGAAACCAGCACTTTCGATATTTGTTAACAGTTTGTTAACCCAGTATACTATCGAATCTACCCCTTTCAATAGTTTTACCTGCTAATCATCATTAAAGACTGGTTAGCAAGAAAAACTACATAATTATGCTGTGTTTCAAAATTATCTTAATCACTTAGTTCAATTACCTTTAATATAGGACACAAATTTACGGTGTAAGGTACATTATTGAAATAATTAGTTACCGAGACGATTGTCATGTTTTTGGTTTGGTACAGTTTCAGTTAGCTGTTAATTTTTTTTCACTACATTAATCATACATCTACCTTGGCTTGCCATTCTTATAACGAAATTTAAAAACAAACAAATAAAAACAAAAAACTACCTAATCAAGACGACACACTCGCGCGCTCTCAAATAGCGGCAAACACTATCGATTCGGGTAGTTTCGAAGTTCGTGTAGGTATCGTTGATTGAGAGTACTATCGAATGTGACACGTTCGATCATGTTCGTCGCTCAAGGTGTGTAGAATCGATTTTGTTCAATTCAAAACTTAGTCAAGGACTAACTTTTTTCAAAAAAAAATATTCATCCTATTGTATGTAATATATCCTAACGTTTAGTGCAATAAAAAAAATATCGAGATTTTGCAGATTCGATACTGTTCGTAGCGGCAGTCGATTTATGCAAATACACGTCTTATCTCAATAAATATACTTCTTACTTATTCTTCTTACATGACTTAATAAATTTCGGAATGTACATAAATAAAAATTTTGCATACCTACATACGCATATTTACCTAAAAGTTTTGATTAAAATATATCTCCTTAATTGTACCCAATAAATTCCATTGACAAGGAAACAATGTTGTATATGTAGCTAAAATGATTATTTTAGCTTCCAAAAACTCGATACACATACATTACAACAAAATTCCTTGAACAATTTACAATTAAAATACTCGAAATAGGCAATAAATTTTGTACCAAAAAATGAAGCCACAAACACTTTTATAACACTGAAGTACTTAAACTGTCCCAATTAGTGGCGTAAGTGACAAATGTGAGACGTTAAAGGAACTTTGAACTTGTTTTAGTCATACAATTTGACTAATGGGATGAACCAAAATAGCATTTGATTTGTTGCCTCACACGCGGTTACTTTAGATGTACGGGACGAACACGATCCGATTTTGATTTCCATTTTTTTAAATTAGGCTATCATAAATTCAATAAATGATATATCTTAGTCGCTAAGCTACGCAAAGTACAACAAATTACAAAAATAATAATTTAATTTTCTTCAAATAAATCATCTGCGTTTCCGCATTTACACTCTAAGTGAAAAACTGAGTGCGGAACGAGTGATAAAACAGGTAGCGACCACGCAGAACATACCACGATCAAATTAGCGATGTTCTGGAGAAAAGGCAGGTCAGAAGTAAGTAAAACTGGAGGACTTGTATGCAAGGGTAAATTATGCTCGTGATCAATATCAGTATCGTATCAGGATAGAAGCAAGTGGCGGCCTGTTGTCTCTGTATACCTCGAAGAGAGAAAGGCGTGAGCTTGTGTAGGTATTTATGCCTGTCCTTTGATGTGGATGTTAAAAGGGTTTTGACATCCAGGAAACATGGCTTCAGTGTGCTTAGCTAAACAATCAAATTGTGATGTACCATGGGCAATAGAAGTTTTCAACAGTGAAAAGTGAATTGAGGAATTGTGAACTTTAAATCGGACCAAAATACTTCCAGAAGATGTAATATACGAAAAAAGACTAACAAAGAATAATAATTACTTTTTTCAACAACAATGAACTCGACAACAACACTGAAGAAAAACCTAACTTTTTTTTAAGTCAAGAACTTATTTAGCCTTATTTTGAAAACAACTATTGCACTAAAGAAGTGTCCACCCAAAATGGAACAAAAAATATTAAATTTTTAAAACAGGACAGTCCATTAACATAATATAAGTAGACAAGTATCCATATTGTGTGAGGCCTTTATAAATATGCAATTAAAGGAACGCAAAATACACTCAGATTGCGTACGACTAACTGAAAGCTACACAAATATTTGCCTCACGTGGAGATTGTCCCTACGACATATAAATCGGTGACGATGGTTTCCAACAAATAGCTGCATCATCTGTCAATCATTTCTAATATGTACATATACGGTTACACTATTGATCGAGCAGCATTGTAACACGTTTAGAGATCGGAAATCAGATCATCAAATCGATTAAACATTGTTTGGTGTACAATAAAGTTTAGTTATTTATCTTTCGATGTAAATCTCGTATCGTCCTGTGTAAAAGGCATCCATTCTTTATTAATAGCTCTTATCTAGTTCTTAAAACATTTAAAAATTACATTTAAGTGGTCAGTTTTATTGGACGATTGAACACTAGTAAAGGGTCGGGTTATCGATGTTACTCTCTTACGAATGTATACATTAAACAGACTCCCGCTGTGGATGTTTTAAAAACCGATACGTACTCGTAGTTATTAACAACCAGTTATTAAGTGGTCCTACTGGATTCTATTTTAGTAGTCGTAAAAAGTGTTGCAGTTTTAAACATAGTTTTGACAACTCAGCTTAAGCTCACAGCACTTCTCAGTCAGGCCCCCCTTGGTTTTGAGTACATCTACACATAAGTTATGATTATTAACTTGTAGAAGTTATTTAAGACCTACTCATTATTACAAGTCGTTATTAAATTAATAACCTTACGGTATAAGTAATTTTGTCGTGATATTGTGACAAAACAAATACGAACCAGTGTACAACAGGTTCTTGAAGTCTGGAAGGGAAAACTCACTAACAAAAGAACAGCGTGTTACGAGTATTTAGTTGTTACCCACTTGATCTAAACTTATGCTATAGTATATAGTATACTATAAATGAATACCGCATTGAATATCTTTCTCTTCTTAAAATCCTCTTGGAGTTTAAATCTTCTCTGTGTTCCTGGCAACGCGTATGAAAACTGCATGTAGATCAGATGAACGGTACGACAGCGCGTAAAATACGAACAAACATACATTGATTTTTATATATGTATTAAATTAGACTAGATAACCGCGATTAAGTCCCTCTTTAGGTACACATGTAATATGTTAACTGATAAAAAATATTCTTACTTAAACTATACATTTAAGAAGTCTATGCGAACACAAAAAGCTGCGTGTATCGCATGTTTTACTTAATGATAATGTGAGTTATACTTTATTAATTACCTCACTAGTATTCTCGTTAACGCCTGCAACTTTATTAATTACTTGTGTAAGGGGATTCTTCACGTTGTCTAATAGGTGAAGTTTGAACTGCCACCGTGTGATTTGATCCTTTGAACAGGTCTAATCGCTGTTAAGACAGTGTAATGATTATATTACTTGGCATTTTCTGTAACATAGAGGCCTCATTGGCTCTTTTTTTTCCACTTTATCCATTTGTAGGTTTATATAAACGTTTTTGAGTTTCGTTTTCATTTTAACTTTTTAAATATTCCTTTTTTATTGCAACCAGTTATGTTAATATGTCACTTGTTTGTATAGGCTATTGATACGCCGGTCCTCTGACTTTATTCATGAAGTTTATGAATAATATCACTACATATTATAAAACAAAGTCCCCCGCTGCGTCTGTATGTCTGTTCGCGATAAACTGAAAAACTACTATCGAATTTTCATGCGGTTTTCACTAATAGACAGAGTGATTCATGAAGAAGGTTTAGATGTGTAATTTGTTAAGGTTTTGTGTAAATTGGTTGAAATATAATGATGATTGTTGAAGATGTCTCTGCTACCCGTGTGAAGCCAGGGCGAGTTGCTAGTAAATAATAATGGAAACGACGTGGATTGAGGCAAAAAAATTCGAGAATTTATTTCCGAGATGGACGCACTATCTACAGACAAGTTTGTTTGCTTACGTAATCCTCAGTGCGCGAGTCAGACTCGCACTTGTCCGGTATTTTACTAAGATATCAAAATTTAAATTGGTGACTACACCCGTCTCCGTAGATATATATTCCTACATTTGACATTTTCCTAGTCATAATGACTATAAAGTTCTAATGTAATCACCAAGGTAGTTGATGCATCCGTTGACACCTGGCTAGGAATAGATCAGATTAAAGTATAGAATTAAATACAGGATGTACTTACTATTTGGCTCAAGAGGCTACCATCTTCGCTTGATGGATTGAAGCAATATGTAATTACCTTTACTAAGATTACGCAGCAATTATAGAAGATTTATTCATAGCCTAGTATTTATGGTCCACTTGTATTGAAGTATGTATAAATAAAATGATACATATTCATGTACAGCATACTTATGACTCTAGTTTCAAGATATACGTGTATATCTCCCAACTGTCTGCCTACTTTTCTATATTGGTCGATATTAATTAAAAATTTAACTAATCTGGCATTAGCGTGTTTGTTTCAGTATCTTACTTTTTGACTGGTTGGGTTGGTTTAAATTCAAACCAATTGCATTAAAAAATTACTTGCCTGTTGGTCTAGTGGTAAGTGACACTGACTGCTGAGCCAGAGGTCGTGGGGTAGATTCCCACCCAGGACAAATAATTGTGTGATGAGGAATGATCATTTGTTCTGTGTCTGGGTGTAATTTATCTATTATATATATATCAATTTCAATATATTTATTTCATAAAATTGATCATCAACTATTCGAAATCGTCAATTTAAAAAATAGTTATTATAATTTAAAGTTATAGATCAACACACACAGAGTCACCGCAACAATAGTTGGCTTTGTCAAATGTAAAATTAAAAAAAAAAAAAACATAATATCATATCTGCCTGCGACGATATATATAAATATGTATATTATCAACCTATCACCGTCCACTGCTTCCCTTGCTGCACTCCATCCCGGTCTTGGGCAATCCCTACTAATATTATAAATGTGAAAGTAACTCTGTCTGTCTGTCTGTTACGCTTTCACGCCTAAACGGCTGGAGCGATTGAGATGAAATTTGGTATAGAGATAGTTCGAGGCCCTGGGAAGGACATAGGCTACTTTTTAACCGACTGCGCAAAAGGAGGGTTATGATTTTACGCGATAACGACTTCTACGTGGCTGAAGCCGCGGGGAACAGCTAGTTATATATAAATATGTTTATCAGCAGTCTGGTTACCATTAGTACACACTCTGGCTTGTTAAGGATCAGGCGACCGTATGTGAAGTGTGAAAAAATAACTTCTACATATGTAAGTCAACATCGCAATGCAATTTTCATGTTTGTCATAAATGTCAAATTTCCATTTACATTATATGATTTTATTTGTAACATGTAATCGACCTTCTGGTTATCTCTTACACCCGCAATAATTCATAAAAATATCATTGCTTTTTAAATATAAGATATCAACGTTCAGATTAAATTTACATAAAAATAACTTTTGGCCTCCAACTTTAATTTCGAATAAACAAAGGAGCAGGGTATAATGAATATATACCCTGCTATAGCTATAGAAAATACCCTGCTCATAAGCTCAATAAGTAAATACATGTATCTTCTGTCTACTCTGTATAAACATGCATAACATAGTCAGAATAAGTCAGTTTTGATATTTCTTATAGGTTAGCAACCCGCCCCGGCTTTGCACGGATACAAATTATACACATAAACCTTCCTTATGAATAACTCTGTCTATTAGTGAAAACCGCATGAAAATCCATTCAGTAGTTTTTCAGTTTATCGTGAACAGACAGACAGTAAGACAAACAGACAGACAGACGCAGCGGGGGACTTTGATTTATAATATGTAGTGATGAAATGTATGTTCAGAATAAGTAGACCTCATTATTTTTTTTTTAAATATCGACCTTTTAGGCTAGGAAAATAATAGTTAAATTGATTTTTGTTTATATAAACTAACTTAATAGTATTGACTTGCATTAGTTTGTAACTTACAAGTTTCTTTATTCATTTTTTTTGTTTTTCTTAAATTTTTTTAGGAATCATCATCGTCATCCTTCCTGTCCTTTTCAAAACTTGAAGTCAAAGCTATACGAATGTAGTGTTTAGTTTGAAAGTTAATCATTAAAAATACACATAAAAGTTACAAATAAGTTTATTTAATATCACAGATTTAAATACAAAATTTACATTTAGTTAGTACATTAATAACTAAAGATCTCTGTATAATATCTTGTCTAATTTTCGTAGAAGTAGATTTATTATTCGTATTTTCATTAGACATTAAGATAATAATACACAAAGCGTTTAATAACAATATTCATATAAATGCTTAAAAAAATGGCAGTTGTCATCAGAACTTTTCAGTCTTTGATTGAAAAAAAAATGTTACGCATTTAGATTACTGCATTTAATTTGTGCAAAAACAACTTTTATACTTAAAGTTATTTTTTAAATTAGAATAATAATCATATAATAATAACATTAAATTTAAATAACACATTTATGATCATATCTTGTCAAACTACAATCGCTAATGCTGCTACAATATTATACATATGTTAAAATAAATAAACAAGAAGAACAAATAAATTTCAAAAACAATTATTATCTAAACATGCGTCGTCTGTTGGTAGCTAGGCACAAATTTGTGGGACTAATGGGAATCTCTAACACAAATATCGACTACTAAAATCTAATAAACGATGCCAATTGAAAATTTTGTCATATTTCAAATTTTGTGTCATGTAAATTCAATAATAATGAAACACTTGGTACGCACACCCTTAGGTATGCGTAGCGTATGCATGCGAATGCTTGGCATATGTTCAATATTTTATTTCGAATTATTCGTATAATGTACATATTAGGCATGAATCAGAACCGAATGATTCGTATAATGTACATATTAGGCATGAATCAGAACTTAATAAGCTAATATATTTGTCTCTACTCTACAGTAATGTGAGTGTAGTGAGTTGTTTATCTATACTAACATTATAAAGCTGAAGAGTTTGTTTGTTTGGTTGAACGCGCTAATCTCAGGTTCGAATTGAAAAATTATTTTTGTGTTGGATAGTTGATTTATCGAGAAAAGCTATAGGTTATACAACATCATGCTACGACGAATGGGAGCGGAGCATTAGTGAAAAATGTTGCAAAAACGGAGAAAATTTACAAACGCAGACGAAGCTGCGCGGGTCAGCTAGTTAAAGATATTTTAGGAGCTTTCAAAATATTGCCATTGAAATATGTTAAGTGTGTAATTTATTCATATCACTTGTTATATCGTATGGCAATTAATTTAAACTGAGACTTATAAAATTTATTTAATAGCTGTGTCTCTTGCTTGTCTACATATATTTTATTTTGCGCGGAACCCTAATTACTTTCTTTAAATAAAAGTAGCCTAAGTTACTCCTTATTACATCAGCTATCTGCTAGTGAAAGTTGCATGAAAATGTATCCAGCCGTTTCAAAGATTAGCCGGAACATACAGACAGCCAGACAAAAGTGTTAAAATTGTGTTATTTGTATAGATTTCGTGAAAACTTTTATGTACATTTAGTAACTGTTATTTTGATGTTACAAACAGACACTTCATTTTTATTTGTAGTAGGTATTTATAAAGTATAGAAGTATAGATATATCGTGACAAAGATAACAATCAGAAATTGAAATATTAATATTTTCTGTAAAACACAAATGTTGCAATTTCAACATAAAAATATTTTTAATGCCTCTAAGATTTGCAATTTTTCTATTCGTTCGTAACAGATTTTACGTAACCTTAGCCTTAAAAATCAAAGGCTAAACATCTAAAGCTATTTCTCTTTATCACCTACATTCAAATCATCATAATCAACAGTAGTCACATCCATTTATAAGATAAATACCGCAATTCCCATTATGTTCTTCAAACTAAAGTCGCCGAACAAACTCACTTTACGATAGTTAAGCATATTTTATCTCTGTAACTGGTGTCTATATGTCCTAAAGGTAGTGTCACCGCTACATCCACTTTGGATACTGAAGTAGGAGATGATGTCAGTTCCGCTAACTGTGATGAACACTCGCTTGATCTGGATGTCATTGTTCTTGCTGTAATGAAAGAGTAATTAAAGTCCTTTGTTTGTTTCTTCTAGATGTGAGAACAGGTTAAGCAAGACTGAAGTAATGTTGTAAATAGGTATCTAAATACATAAGTAAATAATAGATTTTAGTGGAAGCTTACACGAGATAGCAGTATTCTTTGTTGTACATTATTAATAAAGTACAGTTAAAAATAATTATCTTACAAAATAATTAGAGTACATACAATAGCTGGTCTTATCGCTAAAAGCGATCTCTACCAGACAACGTTAGGATGGAGACAATAACAAAATTAATTTATAAAAACTTTGTTCGTGGGAGAGCCATGCTTCGGCACATATGGGCCGGCTCGACCGGAGTGATACCACGGCCTCACAGAAAACCGACAGTGAAGCAATGCTTGCGATGCTTTTCGCCGCGTGAGTGAGGTTACCAGAGGCCCTAACCCTTCCCTCTCCCCCATTCCCATCCTTCCCCTCTCCCCTCTCTCCTCCCCTCTAATCCCACTTTCCCCCCTCTCCCCCTACTCCCACCTTAAAGAGCGGCAACGCACTTGTGACTTGAGTTACAGGTGCCCATGGGCGGCTGTAGTCATTTACCATCAGGTGACCCGTCAGCTCGTTTGCCCCTGTACCATGAAAAAAAAACATAGTAGTTGATGGCCTACTATTGTATATACCTATGTACATTTTATGAATTTTTAAATATCTAATTTGTAATAGGTAGGTTTAAAATATATTACTTAATAGTTCTCAGACAATACCGTACAACAAAAGCCCTTGAAAAATAACATTAATTACTACTGTTATTATTGTTTTTTTTTTACTATCAAACCAAATACATGAAAGTAAATGATTTGGTTATTTAATATAAGTTTCTACAGAACATGATTTGGCTTGAAACTACCGCTTTACTTGTTGAGCTTAATTTGATCGATAATGAAACTTTTATTCAATAAGGTGTCAAGGTGTAAATATTTGTCAAACATTATTTAGTAAAATTAAAGTAGACATTTATAGTATTGCTTACTAGAATTTGATTAAGAAAATTAATCATCTAAATGCGCCACATTCTCCAATACCATTTTAAAGAGAAGATTGTATAAGATATTCTCCTATAATAAATAAATATTAATCTTTCAAATAGCTTTAAATAATCAATCGAATAATCTTGTTATTTAAAGAAACGAAGACAACTACATAACCGCATTACTTATGTTATATTATAATAACAAAATTGGACCTATCTACAGTCCAACCCCTATTTCCTGCAGCCCCTTGTATAATGACAATATTCTTCCCATTCATACAATAACATAACACAACCACTCACAATTGGTGTAGCAACTGGACGCGGAGTCACCGGAAGGGCTGTAAGGCTTCATCTCGTAATGGTTACTTCCGGTTGACGACTGCTGTCTACTGCGGTTCCCAAATGGGGATGAATAGCTAGGGGTGGAAAAATAATGGCGCATGAAGGAAATGGATGTGAAAAGTTATTACTTGATAAACAACAATATATTCACGACAGAACTTTTTCCTTATTGTCTCTAAAAATATTTTGTAAGGATTATAAAATCCATTGGATTATACAGATATACAAAGTAACTTCACCCTGAAATTATTGTCATTGAGTTGTGTTCAAGAATGCTTTCATAAAACTTGCTTATTTGAAAATTGTTATCTTATAAGTATACATCCATTTGTATTGAAAAAAATTGTCTAATTGTATCAAAAAACTTGCAAGAATAACATTTATGTATAAAGTTCACTACTATGTATTCACACTAAATCGTTCAGCTTTTTTTAAATTCTGGCAAAATTCCTTATAATAATAAATAATAATAAAAATGGTTCATTCATCTCCACAAATTACATACATTTACAGTTAGAAGATACACTGTGTTTGTGTGGTGTTGTATGTAGTTTGTGGGAGATCTGGAGTCTAAACTAATCCTAGGCCTGTATTTTAGAAGTATTTAGAACTCCAGGCCCCCGTTACATTATTATCCAGTGGCAAGCAATTACAAGTGGATGTGTGAGTGCATACACAGTGTATAGATGTTTAAGGAAGAATGATATGGATGTGTTTGTGTGTGTGTGGGTGTGCGTGTGCGTGTGTGTGTGTGTGTACGTGTGTTGTGCGCGTGTTTGAAATATAAAATAATTACCTAGTTACTATTTTGAAACATATTCTGAACCTAGGAAACCCAAAGAGTCAGTTGCTTGACTAACACTCTTAAATAACATCGTAAATTAGAAATACTTGCCATTTGGTTCTGAAAATAAAATAAGTGAATTCATAAAACCAACCTGTCTCTAACATGGGGCATATCGTAGTGGTTGTCTGGGCCCTGCATCCAATATTCGTTACAAGTCCTTGTCAGATCAGGAGCTGCGTTGTTCTTGTCTCGACCTGGATGTGTCTTTGGTATACCTGAATGTTGAGAAACTTCTTTGATGATAGAAAACTTTAACCTTTAATCGGGTAATATTTGTTTCAAGGAGCTTTCGATCGAATTAGACCTTTCATGGTTGGGGCAGATAGCGGGCGGGGCGGGACGGCCAAGCAGCGTGACATCTTCTATATTAATTAGTACATTACAACCTGCTGACGCCGCGTCCGACCTTTAGGTGGACTGATGAGAGCTGAGCAGCACCTCGTTTTAGTAACTACCCACACTCCGTACTAATAAATATTGCCGCGATTAAGTCTCGAGTTACACGTCCAATAATAAGATATAAATATAAGTAACACCTACCTATTCTGCCAGCGGCGTATCCAGGTCTGTTCTTGTACTTACACCAGACGTAAAATATTGCCACTCCAGCAAGTAACATCGCGATTGTGATGCCGACTCCTACGTACAGAGTTGTGTTGTTTGTGTAAAATCCTGCACAGGAATAAAAGATAAAATAATATGAGTTCCGCAAAGAGAAAAGAATATTCAATCAGTAATGTAATATGGTAAGTGTATTATTTATTAATTAATTAAGAATATGTACAGTAAAGAACATATTTAAAGAGATCTAAACTGAAGACAGGAATATAATGTTAAGAATAGGTACTGGCCAGAATAACGTACTCAGTATTATTATTTTCATTTTGAATTTCGAATCATAGTTTAAAAAAACAACAGTTTACCTGATGAAGATTGAAAATATTTTTTTATTCGGCTCATTGTATAATCGTTTTTGCAATCGTTGAAAAATACATAAATTGTCAAAAAAAATTTTTAATTAATTAATACTATAATACTGATAGACATTGATTTGAATTTCCTAGTAGCTACGTTGATTATAACAATAATTTAAAATCTTACTCATTCCGGTAGTACAAAGTCCATCCACACAAGCTGCATGTTGAAGCGTGGACCCAGCACAGTTACCTGTGCATTGTCGTCTCCTGATCCTCACGCAGTCACCGCTACAACTAGACCATGAACTCCAGGGTGACCAAGATCCACCTAGAGTATGTTTTTTATATCAATGTGCTTGTTGATTCTTGAATATGAAAGTCTTAAAATTATAATTATCTTTTAAAAAAGTATTACCGACTTCAATGTGCCTGCCAAAAAAATAAATAACGGGCCAAACAGCTAACATATAAATTTATTAAAATAGCCAGAATCACTACAGATGATGTACAAATTCTAAGTCCATGTGCACATTCAAATCTGTTCAGGAGTTTACAAGTTATGGTGTAATAAGGAAACTCAAACTTATTATTACATGAAACGCATTCTTCGTCACTCTGAGTTGCTTGTCCCCTACACGGCGCACCCCCATTTGCAGGGGTTGGTTCTGTGCAGCTGCGCGTGCGCCGGCGTCCGCTCGTCTGTGTGCCGCAGCGGCATGGGGTCCATGGTGACCATTCTGACCATCCCCCGTTTACTATTAAATAGTAATAATAGATTAAATGAAGATATTTTGTGTTAGCATCTTAAAAAGAAGCTTCATTCACGGTTTTAAAAAGCGTTTCATTCAAACCTGGGGACTTTATGAGAACAAAACTATAATGCCAGCAGTAAGGTTTTTCACCAAAACTATCTCTGAAAACCAAAAAAAAAATTAAAATATATTTGCAAGGGCGATGGCGCTAGTCTGCCCTACGAATTACAATTAAACGAGCTGTCTGTCTGGTTGTCATTTCAATGCCTGAAGAGTTTTACGAACCGTTCCTTCATCATCCCGGTTGTCTGATGAGCCTACTCGCCATCACAATTATACTACGGTAATATTACTGATTAACCGCGGTACTCTGTTGCATAAAAAGGTTTCTCAAATCGTGTACTTTTTACAAGGTACTCCAACTTCCCAGCAGTGTTTCTAATACACCGGGTGCGACTACAATGGTTAGCTTTTATTAGAAGCAATAACATACCATAGATAGACAATACAGCGACGTCAGACTCTCTCCGGCCAGCGAAGTTCTCAGCCACGCACGTGTAGTTAGCCATATCCTGGATAAAGAAAAACATTATATTATACTTTTGTACTACCAAGACTAGGTAAATAAGCGAAGGGACTAAAAAACAGCATCGTAAATAAGTCGTAAATACTCTTGTGGCAACACCGACATGTACAATTAAATGATACTTCAGTGCCATCTCGAGAAAATAAGCTGAACTACGTAGTAAAAACCGATTCCGCATTGCACAATTAATGTTTTCGCACCGCGTCACAGTTTGAGGTCTTTTAGTACTACGACTTACAATAACTTGTCCTACCTCATACGAAAACCGTTTATGTTTAATAAGAGCACAGTTCTTAAGCCTACAGAAGAAATTTAGATAATATTATATTAAGATAAAATAATATATTATAATTTATATAAAGATTACTACTATGTTAAACTCACGTTTTAGATTTTAAATACATACATACGCTCACACACTATTTACGACAGTCCTAATATACAGCTGGGCCTCCATGTATGAAAGGTCTGGTGAATATGGAATTCATGACACTTTTCATAGACGCTCACCGCACTTGTCCCTTTTTCAGTATACTGTCGCGTCGTTGGCGGGGCCTACTTGTACCGACTCGCCCATTTACAGATCTTAAGATATCTTTAAATTTATAAAACAGAGAAGTACACTCACCTGTAAACTAACTTTAGGTAGCACAAGAGTTTCAACTGTAGGTTCAATGGTGATACCATTCCTAGTCCACTTAATGGTAGGTGGGGGCGCTGCTAGAGGTGGAACACACCTGAAGGTGACTGATTTACCAGCTTCCACTGTAGCTGATGACGGCTGTTGTATGAATTGCTTCTTTATGTCTGTTAAGAGAAAGATTCAGGTCACGAATGTAATGGTTGGTTAGGCAAGTTGATGATTTTTTGACAGCAGTAACTTTTTTTAATAATGAGATTTGGGTGTTTTTCTAGTAAATGCTATTTTACTTATAAAAACGATTTGTATGTTTAAAACAATTGCCACTAAAATTGAACTGATATGCCCTTGCTACTAATAATACTTCAGAGGAGTCAAACTTTAAATTCTTATTTGGTGATTGATTATGATTATATTTTGCAGCTATTTGGAGTCAAATTACATAGGCTACGGTTATCGTAATACAACGTCAACGTCTCCTAATATGTTATTAGCTATGTCCTCTCTATCTTTGAACTTCTCATAACAGCTATCCAAATAACATTTTACTATATCCGATTTATTTATCTTCTACAACCAAGTTCCATGCAGATTTAAGATATTCAATCATTATTTTCAGATGCAAAATTTTGTCTTTTTTTAGACTTTGCATGATTTTGGTAATACTTGGTTTATAATTTGATAGAAAATTCAAGTTATCCATTAATTAATATAAATGGTGCAAACCCTTAAGGGGTTAAAAACCGGATTAAATTCCAAACTTAAAGATTTTATCTGTTTTGGTAACGTCTATCCTCATCATAAAAGATGAAACAAACCTGAATCAGCATCACACAATTTTATGTCACAGAATCGTAGATCGAAATATGTAGAAGCCAACAAGTAGCTACGAGTTTCAAAAACCTAACTATGTCAAGTAGAATTTCATCATTAAATGCGCAAATAGTCGTACTTACCACTTTCGAGCAACTTTCACTCGAGCATACATCTACTGAGATCCACCCTCATATCACAAATAGAAAGCTAGTGAGCATTCATCAAAGTGCAAAGTGCTTGACTTAACGAGCGGAAATAATGTTTCCTCTACATAATGGTTCCGTTACCCCACCCTCTTAAAAAAGGGATGAAAATAAAAACAGTCGTAAAATTTTTTTGGATGATAGAGTTGTATCGTTAAAAGTTAAGGAGAAATACCGATAGCGATAAATATCGCAATAGTTTAGAAAGATTGACCATTCAGTTCACAGAATCCAAAATCATTCACCTTAACCTACACCTCCCTTTAACCAACTTATATTATAAAAAGACTGATTACGTCAATTATAAATTTAATATTGTGTACCAAAAAAATTACTTTGATTTAACGATTACAATAGGTAACGATTTTTTTAATGTATATGTATTATTCCATACTGCAATCTACCTCTGTGCAAAATTTTATTCAAAGCCGTGAAGCCGTTCTGGCATGATTGAGTAAAAAACATCCATCCAAACCTCGTCATTCTTCTGGCATTCACAATAGTAAGTAAGATAAGATAAATAAGCAAGACAAAACATTTAAGAACCATTTTCTTCTATATCTGTCAACCGATTTTCTTTATTTTTTGTTTAGTAAACAAAAAATTGACAAGTTTTAGTGAGTGAAAATTACGTGAAAGTGACCATAAACAGCTAAAGGCGTCCAGTATATACATAATATGACATGTGTTGACCTGTAGAGGACGGATCGTCTTTACAATGACACTTCAAGTTGTGCTGGTCATTGAAATAGAACAAAACATTCCAAACTCAATGAAGTATGGTCGAATATCGACTAACAGTCTATCTCCAGTCTATATAAAACACCTCAGTTATGTGGAATTACTGTACTGCAGTTTCAGACTAACTTTATAGAATAGTCTATTCTATGACTGTATTCTGTCTGTCTACCATTTTGTGACACAACCAACCTTAACTGAGATAGATGAAAGAAAATATCTGTGTACCTATTATGTATTAAATTTCTCTGAATTTATGACCACTTACTTCATGGTACTCACACGATAATGTTTGTCGTAATAGACAATCGCTAGTGTCCACAATGCCTATAAACTTAACAAGATTCCTCGCTAGTCATATAACATTGATGGGTTAGTAGAATTCTGCGTTAACCTTCCTAGAATGATATCCAGTGTGTCTATTATTCTATCAACATAATTGTAAAGGCAGTTCACAGCGAGGATTTCATGTCTGGAATGTATTATGAGCACGAAGCCTTTTACGATTTTCGAATTAAAAATTTTATGGAAAGAAAACTATACATTAAGTTTTTTTAATTTTGTACGTTCCTACTCTCTACTTCGTTGTTAATTTTTGTTGTAACGGATTAAAACAAGGATTTTATCACACTTATCATAGTGGAAACATTGACTGTATTGCTCATTTTTTGGAATTTACATAGATGTTATTTTTCTGATTGAGTTGTGTCTCTAAACAATCCCACTACGAAATAAGGAAATGTTAATACTCGTATGTCAAAGGTGAACTAGAATAAGTTATAACTATAAATAATAACTCTACATAGTTGTTCTTGTCCGCCTCTAAATTACGTGTGTAAGTTTTGTTTATTTCATACTAGCAACCCGCCCCGGCTTCGCACGGGTAGCATATTATATTGATTTTTTCCGACATCTTCAACAATCATCGCCATATTTCAGACATTTTACACAAAACCTTAACAAATTATACACTTAAACCTTTCTCATTTAATTACTCTGTCTATTGGTGAGAACCGTATGAAAATCGGTTCAGTAGTTTTTTAGTTTATCGTGAACAGACAGACGCTTTGTTTTATAATATGTAGTGATTCTGCATTGTGCCGTTACATAATGCTTAAAAAAATTACTTTATTTAATTTTACTAATATTGCACCGGTATTATAATGTAGAAGTCGGAAATAGCCTCAGACATCATACGCAGCACAGGCTGGTTACTACGACATACGAATCTCAACGACATAATCCGACGTGGTCCTGTCACCTCTGATGTGCCACTGTACTTGGACTAAACGGCTTAGCCAGAGAGAGAGAGCTTAGCTTAGTAAGAGATCTAGCTGTATGTCCTTGATGTCGGAAAGATTGATCGGACTTTGGTTTGAGACACAACCTGTGTGGAGGGATTTACACACTCAGTAGTACCGGTGCTAAGGATTCATCACCAGACATTGAAACGGCACCAATAATCTAGTGTATAGTTTTGTTTTCAATGTGCCGTTGTTTTAGTACCTTAAGTTATTCTTGTAAACATAATCGGATTACATTTTTGTTGTAAAATAATAATAATTGTCCGCGCTTATTGCGCGCAGTGACCACGATCGGTGCAATTCGATCGACAATAAAAATGAACACTGGGTAATAAAACTAAATATTGCCGCATGTTCAAGTTTTATAATCTAATAACTTCATTAAAAGCATTTACTTATGCTTATAATAAAAAAATATTTTTACCAAATAACCAAATTGTTGAAGAAGTTAGATGTTTATAAAATGCGAACCTCACAAATAAATCATATTTATTTTAAAGGTTTATCTATAAGTCATATTTCTTACTTAAAAGTTGTCTTTAACAATTAATGTTTAAAATTTCATTTGGATGATTATTTATTTCAACATGGCATGTCTTCTCGCGGCGTGGGGTGTTTATTTCTAGACAATGGCAGCCGTTAATTGTCTGCACTCCATTTTATTTCGGTCCTCTTATTGTGACAATTTATGCGTTACTTTCAGGAGTTTTGTGTTACCATTGACAGTCGCGTCTTATTTTATTTTTCGAATGGAATAGGGGAGGAAGTAATGACGAAGTCTGTTGATGGGGTCGTATTTTATTTCTTTTTTTTTGGCTCTGACGTTTTTATTTAAATTATTGTGTATATTATGGATATTTTAGCACAAAATATTTACTTGCCTTCTTTGAATCTTAGGTGACAATAATTTAAGGATTTACGCACATCAAAATATGACGGTTTGATGACCTTCGCCACGTCGTTGAGTTCGATTCGTGTTCATTACAAACATTTGTTTAATTTGTATACAATTTTTGTTTCAATGTGTATATGTATTTTTATATATTTCAAAAACTTGTATCCAAGTAAGTTTGTCATGGTTAGATTTTCTTGATACCAAATTCTTAATACCAGTGTGTAATCATTATCCAGAATAATACAAAAGGCTATATTGACGCACACCTTAATTAAAACACTAAGGCAACATTTGATGAAAATAACTTGTCATAATATTTTACATTTAGAACGTCCGCTCCAAAAATAACCAATCGATTTATTAGTTAGGTATATGTATCAATAGAGAGTTTACAAATTGTAAAGCGTAGCGATCGCTAAATAATAGAAACATTTAAATGTTAATCAGTTTCAAACGAGAACTCCATTAAAGAGCGGAAACTATTAACATGTTGGAACAAAATATATTAATGAAAACAAAACTAAAAGAGAGGCTTTTAATCCTACTTATAATAGTCGTAAAAATTTTAATTACACCCGTTATTATGTCGAGAATATTTATGATAAAGGGCATGCTCCGGTAGTTCTCGAACGACGGGGGGGAAATGATGGCAAGGCTTTATATGGAGCTCATTTAATATTCAATATTGACGGCATACTTCACAAACACATAGGAAAAAATCCAAAGAACTGTAGTATTAAAAAATAAAATATAAATGTATCGATCTAAAGGTAGATAGTTTTACAATGTTAGTGGATCATTAGACTCGTTATAAATTTCATCTAGAACCTAAACTGAACCAACCTCTAATGGTATTTTAAACTGAAACGTTACGCGAAATGTGTATATTAAAATGAAAATACAAATCATTTTCCAATATTCCCTAAGTGTAGTATCTATTTTCTGTAAAAAGTAGGCGCTATCATACCTAGCAATAAATTGCATGTTAAGATAGGACATAGTTGTAGATCCTGTTTATTAAAAAATATTTTCCAGTAAGACAGGTCAAATGGCAAAGCATTGAAATATTTGGACTGGCAAAATATTGTGCAAGCTTGAGTTTGTTCCTTAAAATTCAAATGTGAAATGAACACATCATCCACGTACACTACTGCTTGTGCTACTAAAGGAGATATTATATAAAGGTAAGTTTTATAACACTTTCACAATGGATACAGTAAAAAAACGGTGTCATGAGTCACCTATTAAAATCACGAAATGGTGTTACGGTCTATTAATGAACTGGAAAACATTAATCATTAAATATACTTACATGCAAATTCGATGAAAACACTTTGACTTCGTATCTTGCCCTTACTGTTCCAAGCGTAACATTCGCAACCATACTTCTTACTACTACCATCGAGTTCATTTCTAGTAACATTTAGTTCTGCTTCAACAACCCTCACTCCATTATGAGGGTCAACATGTTCTAATTGAACAGTTTTATCAGTCTTGACATCATTACATTTGAAGTATACTTGTAAGGCATTTGCAGCTCTACAAAGCAAATTTGCTGGTCTATTCCTTAACACATAAGAATTTTTAGGTTCTAGAAGAAATATTGGTAGGCCATCTATAGTTTCGTCGTTTTCTGGTAGAGGTATGTAGTCATCTTCTTCTTCTGTTTCTGTTTTGAAATCGGAGAGATACGGGTCAAAGTTTAAAAGACCATCTGGATGTATGTATTCTGGCCTTATCTCTTTTGTTGTGTGTTCGGGATCTGTAACAAAAAGATGTGTAAGTTTACGTATAATCTAATATGTATGTTATTATATGTTATTATTGTATGTTGCGTTTACGTGGATAACTTGTCACCTGCGACTGTTTTGACTATATTGCATTTAACCCCTTATATTAACTTTGAGTCACTGTCCCAAATATACTCGGTACAGTTAATTAATATTAATTATCCTACCTAGAAGTGAACTTTGTATCCAATAATTACATTGTTATTAGGATGACGAAAATTCCTAGGAACACAAAAGAAAACGACAAGGAAAGACAGCACCAGATTTAAGCCAAATATGTCGAACCTCCAACTTGTAATATATGAACTTGCCATAATGAAATCTATATTATTACCCTTCCAAAAAAACATTGTTGCCTATTGTTCAAATCAAATTACACACAATAGTCACATTTTTTAAACTAATTCTGTTAGTATTACTTTTAGTAATGGCATCTCCGATAATGTCTGTAGCTACAAAGATGATATATCAGTATCTAGTTTTGTATTATTCTTTATTATCAATGTCTGTTTGGATTGTCGGTATTTCAAAGAGAGCATTTAGCTTACATCAGTAGCTGTCTTCTTCAGTAGATAATTAAGATTAATGAAGGTAGTCGGCGTGCTCAAATTTATAACAAGTATCATAAATAATAAGTGGAAGGTAAGATAATATGTACCGTAGTGGAGCATGCAACAAAAGTTCGAGTGCATTAAAACTAAGTTCTTGTACTTTGTACAGTATCTATATATTAATAAATTTCTGTACGCATTTTTTGGGAAAATATCATGTGAAATTTGGAATACTTAAAGTATGTACGAAAGAAGAGCAGAAAGCTAAAAAAAATAACTAATATATATATACGTTCAAAATTACGTGAAAAGGGCTACATGCATCCAGTACACATATTGCCCTATCATGGTATGGAAGTCTTTATAACGACAGTTCAAGTTATACTGGCCAATGAAATAAACCAAAAATTTATTATGGTCAAAATTCGACCACCAGGCAATCTTTAGTATGTATAATTATGGTTTTTTCGCACTACTTCAACTACTGCATCTATTTAAAAACTTAATTCATAAATGCAGGTATTGTTCTCTTTGTAGTTTTAAAATAACACTTGAATAGCAGCATAATAACAAATTAAAAAGCAGCACAAGAAGGTATAATCCTGATTATACTCCACATAGCGTAAGCATCACCGCATTTTTTGTTGTTGTAAGAAACAAACATTTATTTAGACTATGTTGGAAACATAATGCGAGCTACTAAAGTGTGAACGAGACAGTCATCATCAGCTACCTGATCCTTTTGCACACCTGTCAATCATAAAAACTGTATCGTAAAGCGTAATAATCATACATTTGCAGTTCTCACACTTTTTACTATTATAACAACATAGTAAGCGTCAAGAATATTGAACAAAACTGATTATATTATCTTCTGATTATATCATAGGCAAGTATTCCATTTTACAATTGCAAATGGTTAAAAATAATTATTTAAAAAACAAACCGACTTCAACAAAAAAAACTATTCCATAAAATACTTATATATGATTTTCTCATGGATGCCATTGTCAGTACTGGACCAAATTGAAATGGGACTACACGGGAAGCACCAGTTTTCAAATAAAAAAAGAATCATGAAAATCAGTTCACCCAGTCGAAAGTTCTGAGGTAACAACATAAAAAAAAAAATACAGTCGAATTGAGAACCTCCTCCTTTTTTGAAGTCGATTCAAAATCGAGATATCGTTCACTTATTACCTACCCAAGGTACATATGATGAGATTTTTTGGCCATTTTTTTTTTTTTTTCTTGTTCTTCCTTCCTTCCTTTTTTTCTACAAAGTGTAAATTATTAAGTAAATCTCAATCAAAAAAATCTATCAGTTTGTACAAATAAGGTACATTTTTTGCTTGTTACTTCAGATGACCCTGTTTCATCGGTCCATAGTTATAGAATTGGAAATCTATGTGAATAGCATCAAAACTTTTTGAACTCGAAGCTAAAAGGAAGGCAAGTATATCAGATTACAATAGAAATTACACACCAGTGTACACTCTGCTCTAAGGTAGAAAAAAAAATATCCGTATCAGGTTACTGTATTAGTTAATATTGAAACGAGAGCGAATGTTCGTTCACTATAATATTGTTCCATTCAAAGAATACAAATGAATCCATTTAATAAAACTTGTTCACATGCCAGTTGATTTATTCGTATACCAGCCCTTTCAATTAAATAAAAGTTTTCATATGTTACTTTTAACTAGAGATCGCCTGATCATAATTCATTAAGTTTAAACTTTGTTGGTTTACTTCAATGCCCAGTATAACTTGAACTGTCATTGTATAGACTTACATACCATGATAGGTCAACATATGATAAGGGATGCGTAAAGCTAGATGTAACCGTTTTTCTGTCATTTTTAAATTTGCAACACATATTGTTTAAAAAGCTTTCTGCACTCCTTCTATTCATATAAAAATACTAGCAGCGTCCAGCGGTTTCACTCGCGTAAGTCCCGATCCTGTGGAAATATCGGGATAAAAAGTAGCCTATACATTAATCCAGGTCTCCAGCTACCTACGTATCAAGTTTCATCGCAATCGGTTCAGTGGTTTTTGCGTGAAAGAGTAACAAACATCCATCCATACATCCATCCATCCATCCAAACTTTCACATTTATAATATTAGTGGGATATAAAATGCGTACAAATTACAAATTATCTCCAGGTAGATATAGAAGACATTTGAAATGTTATTTTGCTGTTTCTAACTGACAGTTAGGACGCGGGTGAAAATTTTTATGACGCACTAAACTTGTCATGGGTTAACATCGGGCTTTTAGTAATTGACTATTATCAAGGCACAGGTCTAAGAAACTAGCAAAGGGAAACTAAAAAACATTGATATTAGTCAGTTCTTGCAGATTCTTATCGTCTTATTCTATTTAGTAAACGTGTGATAAATGATAATTTGTAGCTATTGAATGAGCATGGGCGCTTTTTGTTAGAACATTTAGTTTAATTTTATAACATTTGCATAGATAATATCAGAGGAAAGATATCGAGATAAGCGCTGTTATTGCCTTCAAGCTTCTTGAAATCTTGTTCTGCGAGACTTAACGTTAAGCGTTAAAGGCGGTCCCATAGCATGTTAAAATAATTGGATTCGAATTATCGTCTACATTCATCGGGATGCGAACTACAGACTAAACTGTTCTCTCCGCTGAAGTCGAATAAATAAAGACGGTAGATTTAGTTATATATTTAATACATTTTATGTAAACGGATTTTGCAGAACTTGAACGTTTATTAAGTACCTTGACTTCTAGTAACTCTCGCATTGAGATCGGTACTGAAATTTAGGTTTATAATTCATTCTTAAAACCTTGTTTGTAAAATTATTTCACATGTGTATACGCGTGTATTAATTTATAAAATTATGAAACAAAGAATACATAAAAGATATATAAGACATGCAGCGACACTCATCTATAGCATGTTCTGAGGAAAGTAATTTCAGCACATAGTTTTCAATTTACTTAATTATTTATTGAGATCTCTGAACATTGAAATTGAGTGAAGTCTTTGCAATGATGATGAGTAGAGCCTTTTATAGAAGAAAAGTAGATATTTTAGACAACTTCTTTCTTAGACTCCACTCGGTCCAGTCTACCCAAAGAGCTGTAGTCTACCCTTTAAAACCCGACGCGACGCCACCCGACCACACGCGATGCGCGTGTGTCTAGTTAGAGAAAATATAAGGTTTTACTAGGGACTAGTAAGCTTTAGTCATATTTTGTAAACTGGTTAATTAGCAAGAATAAGATAATATTAATACAATAGACATACCCATCATCTAAAAAAAGGATATTTTTTGAAATATATAAATTTATGTAAAAATAATTAAAAAAATTATTGGAGTAATCCGCACGCATTCCTACTACTATGAATTATTTTCGCCTAGATCAACAGCAGTATCTCATGAATGCACTCATAATGACACTTGGCGAGTCCCAGACAAATTTAAACTGTCTTAGAACCCGTTACATAATATCATAAAAATATGATAAGTTGGCAATATAATAGATCTACTTCATTGAATGGTATATGGAATAATTAAGAGATTTAATCGAGGACTTCGCGATAGGTGCAGAGATAAACAGATAACAAAGAATGCAGTTTCAGTTGTAAAATGTATAATTATCTTTACCGTTCTTTAGATTTAAAGCTGTTAAAAGTCTAGTGTGATCATTGAAAACTATTCCTCCAGAATAGCAATTGCTATTCTGGAGGAATGCCTTTATGTTATAGTTTTCAATGATCAAGCAAGTAATTACTTGCTTATATCTATTTCACTCTCGCATAATCATTGCATGTCTCTGACCATTAATTTGTCGTACGTAACCGGTCACAGAAAGTCTTTGGACTTAGTTTCAAATAATTGGATTCCGATACCCTGTAATTATGTGATTATCGAATACTTGAAGGCTATAAAATATAATTTCAATTACAACGGTGTCAAGCAGTTAGAAAAGTTTATCATTAAATTTAATGTATATACGAACTATTATAATTTAAAAGGCGTTTAGCGGATGAATTGCACAAATTGAAATCAATTATAATATAATTCACACATTAATTAAATTTATCATATAAAATGATTTATGTTGTGGTTATAAAATTGCTGAGATAAAATGTGTGAAGTAATCAAATTATGTTAAGGCAACATTTATGAAAGTTCATTAAATTGCAATTTACTTTAATAATTTCTGATTGAAAATACGTGCGCTACACTGAAAGTTTGCGTAAGTCATTAATAAAACAATTTACATGTAAAGTAATATATTTACTGCTTTTTGAAGTATTCTCCATTACATTTTAAACACTTTTCATTCGGTCAAACCATTTTTTAAAAACATGAGAACCATTGATCTAAGGGCATGTTTTTCACGTGCTGGTTGAAAGCTACCACGGCCTCAACCGCCTCGTAAATGTCATACCTCTCAATAAAACTTTAATTTTTCTGAAAATAAAGAAACCGCAATGTGCCAGGACTGGACTATGTGCGGGATGGATCACTAGCTCTACCTTTTCAAAAACCAAAAATGACTTTGTTTTGTTCGCGATGTGCGCCGAAGCAAATGCAATAGGATGCGACTTCTTGGTCTTTTTTCCCTAACTTTTTCAAAGACACTGGCCAAACAAATGGTGATGTACCACTTAGCATTAACTGTCTTTTGTTCTTCAAGTGGGATGGTGCAGATACGACCCGTCCGGGAGCAAAAAACGCAATCATTTCTTGGCCTTCGTTTCTCGCCTGCCTTAATTTTATTGGTTTGCTGTCACCTTCGAACACCCATACAGAAGACTGTTGTTTTCGTTCCGGCTTGTAACAGTATATCCATGTTTCATCTCCTGTCACAATGTCAAACACAACGAGGAATCCAGCAGCAACAAAGTTTTCTAACTTTTAAATGTTGATGTCAGATTTTTAACTTTGGCTCATACCAATCCACAAATGTCCTCGAATCTGAACTAGGTGATACGCCGGTTTTCTTCCATTAGTTGCCTGACAGTAGCCACATTTTCCTCAGTGATCGCAGTTGAAGGTCGACCTTTACGAATTTCATCATGGAGAGAAACACGGCCATGATCAAATTCTGTGTACCAACGAATTATGCTGCTCAAATGAGGTGTTTCTCTCCCAAAAGCATTTTGAAGACGAGCAGTGCATTTTAAAATCGTCGCCCTAAAATCTTTTGTCGTTAATTCCATTTTTGCTACGGATGACGAACTTCAACTTGTGATAAAAAACAATTGACACGCGATTTCCCGCCAATTTTTTGTTTTTATTAATGATACAGTTTCTTATGTTAAAAAAATTTAACATTCGAAATTCAAACATTTATGAGCGGACAGGAGCGCAAAACTTTCAGTGTGCCCTATGTAATAAATACTGGCTAAACTACTAGCTATTCTCAATTCAGTGATTGTAGCTATTGTAGAATAGATAGTCTAGAAGATAACGTATATTAAAGAACTTGGATCTTACATATTGAAATATATAATACATAATACAAAAAATGGCATTCACAGAAACATCCATTGTATGGTCTAGTTTGTTATTACGATGCACGTAAAGTAATGTGGAACTATCGAGTGCCACTATTTGAAGCGATTTTTGTAAGAAATTGTGTATCTGTGGTATATTTGATCTAAGCATCCAATGGTTCTAGTTATGGAGTAACTCAGTTTGCTTGGCTAACTAGATTATTTTTTTCGGAAACTGGTGATGTCAAAACTTCGATATTGGTAACACTTGTACAATTATATGATTTCAAATATTTATTAATTCAAATGCACACTGCAATATACATTCAAAATTACTATTCATACTAAGTCCTGGAGTTCCGCACCGGGCCTCTATCAAACTTCAACTTTACTTGTCATTCTATAATTTTAAATTGAAAACCTAACATCTATTTCCGAACGAGCTACCACGACTCACATGCCAGTAAGTGCAAGCTGACTGCAACATACCATTGCTGTAGGTCGTTAAAGCTACTAAAGCCATTGGGAATGGAAATAGGGTCAGTACTGTATATCCTCCATTCACCCACATTAATATTATAAACAGTATCTCTGCGAGATTATTCGGAATCATCACGTACACAATGCACGTAGACTGAAAACGATCATTTGTGGCTTACTTAATTAGGTATGTAGCCTTGTTTTATGCTCTGAGATGATTCCAAGTTTTACTCACTTGTGTTTTTCGGGGATTAACGAGAATGTGAATTTGTCAGTGTATTTATTTGTTACGCTTTCATGCCTTAACTACTCAAAGATTATCATGAAATTTTTCATACGCGTTGTCGGGGGTACAGATAATAACTTATAGTACCTTTTATCTAGATAAAAATTTCCGAGGGATAGGTTGACTGACAAAATCAACCGCGAACAAAACGGCGGGCGAAATTAATCTTTAGTCTAAAATTCTTCTAAAGTTTTTACTGGAACAAACTGTAGTTTATAGTTATCCTCAAATATAACATCAGTAAGCTCTGGTACTGTTTCATTGTTATCATGAATAACAGTGTTTTGTAGTGGCGTAATAATTGTTGATGCGCATACGTGCATAGCTTCAACCAATAGACCACCCATTACTTCCTGTGTGATGTTGGATGGGACAACGTGAATATGCATGAGCATGCATATAAGATTGGTGTAGCAACTAAATGCCTGACTCTGGATTGCCTTTGTTCAACGTTTCATGTTCGCAGACAATCTCCTTAGGTTGTTATAGTAATTTGTACATGTTACAAGCAGATGTATTCATATTTTTAGATCGTTATATTTAAGCCAATAAACAGTTGATTCGGAGTGGAAAAAAAACAAGCTTCAGATTTTCTTTTCTGTAAACCTTCTCCTTCTTAAAATGCTCTTCTTGATATAGATGCCGATTTTAGGCTATGACATGTCAATGCTGTTTTTTTTAATGTTTTGAAAGTCTCCGCGTTACAGGAATCATCATCAATGTTTTAAAAAAAGTAAAAAAAGATGTCCAAACAAGTCCGGATATCCCATCAATATCAATAATATTTACTATATACATATAATTCCATTGATGTCACCTCTCTATCTGCTGTGGCATAGTTATAAGCTCTATAGCTAAACTTAAGAGGTTATATTTGCACTTTTAAAATAAGTTTTCTGTATTAAAACTATCTTTAAATAATGTTCTTTCCATGAAACACTGTAGGTTATCCTCTTTCCAAACCTAACTCCATTTATATTTAGTTAATCTTATAAAAAACAGTTATTAAGAAACAACTACCAAATAAATATTTATGTAAATTATTTAAATAATTGATAGTTTATAGTATGTCATTACAAATTTTTATTTAATTTGCAATGTTTGTATGTGTGTTCCGCACGAATCTTGGAAGCTAAATTAGAACCACTTCCCGATGTTGGATTGGGCTTAAAGTGTACATATGTATATGTATCTTCGGTGACAATACAATAAAATGGTACCATGGAGATGATGGAGCCGGAAGACGGTCATAGAAACTTCTTAACTGAATAAAATAAATCCATCGAGTTTGGACCCATATGTTTTGTCTTGGTGCTACATGATATTCAAAGTATGATGATGGAGTCAGAAGGTTGCCTTAGGCACTTCTGAACTAAATAAGATAAACCAATCGAGTTTAGACTCTATTGATTCGTCTTAAGGAGAACTTATTTAAACATCAAATCTACACTAAAATAAAACTTAGCTTGTATAAAAACTTGTTTAAAAAAAATACAATTTATTCTAATCTCTGAAAATACATTTACATACGTTTTAAACAGTAAAATTAAAATAACGTGATAACCTTTTTAGTTATCTTCTCATAAAATGATGTAACATTATTGTCTTTGCCGATTTTTTTCTAATGTATCAAATTAAAAACTTATTTAATTTAAGATAGTTTCATTTTGTGACTATGACACCTTAATAAATTTCCATTTGTCCAATCAATAATGTTAAATATAACAATAAATCTTCAACAGTTTTAATAGTTTGATTTGACGGTGTTAGTTATAAAATTATCATCAATTTCTAATACCCATAAGTATTGCCAGAGCAACTAACTTTAAGTTACATATTCTGCTTTCACTAAGTGTGGTAATCTCACACTTAAAATATCTATGGCTAAAATGGGTGACATTGACTTGAGAATATTTTTTTTACAGTCTCTACAGTGACATATTAGTCCAAATTAACATCAACCCACGACAATACCAAACTAATGTGTCTGACAGTAACTTGCCATTTGTATTCAAGTGGACTCAAGGATAGTTCTTTTAACTCCATTTTAGGCAATAAGAAGAAACAATGATGAATGAGACAGCATCGTGGACCCTAACATTATTGATCTTCACCATATATTTTAAAACAAAGTCCCAAACCACGTCTGTCTGTCTGTTTGCGATAGGTTTCAAAAGTACCGAATGGATTTTCATACAGTTTTCACGTATGGATAGAGTGATTCATGAGGAAGGTTTAGGTGTATAATTTATTAGGGGTTTGTATTAATTTGCTGAAATATGACGACGATTGTTGAAGATATCTGAAAAAATCATGCCGACTGGAAGCTTTACTGGCAATAATATAATATAATAAACCAATAGAGTTGTATGAAAACTATGTATTACGGAGTTAGTCCTCATAATAATAACTGTGGAAATATAGAAAAGCTATATGTCTATCTTCTAAGATTAACACATAATAACGAAAAAATGTATACATAATATGCTTTGCTACCCGTGCAAAGCCGAGGCGGGTTGCTAGTAAGTAATATGTTTCACAGAGCAGTCTATAATAGTTAAATATAACAAATCAAGAAAGGACAAGACACAAGACACAATCATATCATGCTTGCATTTCCAATACCTAAAAGTAGACCGTTATGCTTTTAACTCACTAGCTCCATAAGGATGACAGTAATGGGTACAGTGGCATCCTTACTTATATCAGAATCAGACCTCTTTTTTTATCGTGTCTGAACCCCACGGGTGATCACCTCACCGGAGCTAACGGTAAAGTGGTATATCGGAATGGGACCGACTAAAACCACACAGGGTTCCGTCACAAGTGGGTCTATTGCAGGTGCCCCGGGTTTATCCTAAAAGGAAATGCTCCGAGAACCCCTGCAGACCCTGGCCTCCTGACAGCAAAATCAGAATCACACTTAAGCAAGAAATTACCTGAACCCTGCCAAAGATTACAGTAAAAAAATAGAAAGTGTGTCGGATATTCTACAAAGGGTTAGGAATGAGCGATAGTGCTGAGTTTCTAGATATCCATAGGCTACGGTAACTTTTTTTAAAAAATGGTGTGTTTGTCGGGTGAAATATCTCTAAATTCTTGCTTATTACAGTTATTACACTGCATGTTGCCTAATTATAGACACAAATTACAAATGACTCGTAGAAGTTACTATATCTCACTTATAGTTTATGTAATTGATATTTTCCATCACAATAATTCTATTTATTTAAACTTTGGATAGCTTTGCTCGCATGTCACCTATCTCAATTATCTCTCCTTTGTTTTGTAGGCCTGCTTCAGCGTCAATATTATTATGTATCCTGTAAATTATAATTATAATATATATGTAGTAAACAACATTATTTTTAATCATTAAATCTGTTCATAAAAAATACCTAATATGTATGTTATTCATTTAAGTCTCAAAGCCTGTGTAGCTTGAACTATATTTCCGTTATAGACAAGACACAAGTCCTGGATTTCTTGAACAAAAATCAGCATAGAAGAGAGAGATATAATAATCATTTCAATTGCAAAAACATATGTACATGGGCATAAAGCTTTTAGGAATAAATACTAAACAATATAAATACTTCAATAAAATACAGTGAACAAAACAAAGTGAAAATACCTTACATCATTCATTCGTTTATTACTCATCGAAATAAACACGCAATGTAACAGCCCTAATTAAAATTTAACCAAAAACCAAGACATACAACAAAGAAAACCAAAAAAAAATATTTATATTTTAAAACCAAATAATATTCTTAAGTTATTTACCCCCATTCATGACGTTCCGTGCACACGTGATGATAATAAATAAAATCCTGAACGTCCTTTTCAAAAACATCACTGAGAATCACAGAAACTTCATTCAATACGGCGATGTTTTCAAAGAGTGAATGAAAAAACTTGACACGTGCGCGCGTCGCGGCCGTCAACGGCAAACTGATCCTACTTCACGTTCGTATTCCACCCCATAAGTCCCCATACGTCTTCGAAACACTGTATGTTGTTCACATGGAGACTCCAATTAATATTAATTGTATTTCCTCTTTTAATTTTTACCAAATGGTGTCTAGAAATTGGAACAATTGGAACGTTTATTTATATTTTCGGCTTTTCCACAAGTAAATAGACTAATTAATGAAGGTGGGAGAATATTTCGCTACGGAAGTTGTAAATTGATATTTAGTTTGGCTGGTTTTGTGTATTTATACCTTTTGTATACTTACTTAATGTACGTATGTAATAATTGATATCTCTGATATATGAATAGGGAAGTATTGATTTTATAATTTATGAACACTATTGAAATAATCAATTCAGTTCAGATTTATAATAAAAATAATAATTAATTTAACTAATTGCAAATTCGTAAATAAATTAGTTGTATATGGAAGTTTTAGTCCATTTTGAGATTTTCAACGTGTATTTTATATAGGTAGCTTGTAAACAATCTTATTTTCAAAGACGCTTAACGCCATCTATATTCACACATAAACATAAAATTTCAACACATCCCATGTTGGTGCAAAAGCTCTCGAGTTCCGTTCGGAAAGCTTAAACGAGGTCAATGGTCTACGCTTTTGTGTAGTCTTAAATCTTTTTCAGAGGTGGCGCTGTATTCAAAATACATTAATAAAAATAGATGTCGCCTCTGAAAATACTACAGTACTGATATCTGTTGAGTGTTGGGTGCGTTATTTTCTACAAGGGGTGACAATATAATTGTTGAAGCCGTCAACCGTGAACTTGACACTAAGGCTACCCTGGTGAAGTAGTACTTGTTTTACTTACTCTCAATAGATGGCTTTACTTGACCAGTATTACCGTGATGTTTCAAAATCGTTTACTTTTACTCTGATAGGCGTTACTATACAAAAAAAGAGCAAAATAGATTAGAGCCATGCATGACACATAATTAAAGATAAAATACATTGAATGCAAGAATTCCCGTCAAATTTACGACTTACTATAGAAGTGTCTATACTTCATAACGAATTTCAAAAAGGAGACCTAAGATATTTTTCTTATGCTGCTAGTATTCAGTCAAAAGGTACCCTTATATCTGGACATGAAAGGCATAAGGTCGGATCTGCAAATTCGCAGGTTTTCAGGAGAGCGAAAATAAAATTGACAAACATTTTTGACAATATTTATTAAATTACGTTATATTGTAACAGTTTTGTTTTAATTATCTGTGGTAAACCATCAGTGCCTTATACTTTTCAATAAATACACTTCAATAAACGTTAAATTTAATGGTTATTATTGTTTTTCTGTTTTATTGCTTACATCCGACCTTATGGCTTAAATAATTATGGTTTATTCAAAACTCTAGGTACGTTATGTGTACATCCGACTTTGTGCTTGCAATTTTTTTTGCTACTTAATATGAAAATGTAGCATTATGATTTTAACTTTTAAACGACTAGAAACCCACCCCGGCTTCGCACGGGTACAAATTATACACCTAAACTTTCCTCATGAATCACTCTGTCTATTAGTGAAAACCGCATGAAAATTCGTTCAGTAGTTATTCAGTTTATCGCAAATAGACAGACAGACAGACGCGGCGGGCTTTGTTTTAATGTAATGTAGTGATGGTAAAGGACTGATGTGATATGCTTCGCAACTTCTATATCAATTATTAGATTATCATCAGACAAAAGGTTCAAATTGCGAAAAAATTACAAAAAGAACTAATATTAAAAATGATTTAATATAACTACTTTAAAATTACAAATCATCATAACAAAAAAGAAGGTTTTATAATATTAAGAAAAAATAAAAATGTTAATTGTTATTTGGTTTATAGGGAACTAAATCTTTATTGTCGGAATTACCACTCAAATATCCGTTTTCATTAACGTCAACGATGACTCTTTCCATACAAGGCTTCTTTGTAGGTGGCAAGACAAAATGTTACTATCAGAGACATCACAGTTTTTAAGATATTTTTTGATTTATTCTATATACAAGATCTTAGTATATTATTAATTCAAAATAATTTTCTAAACATACTGCAGCTTCAGTTACATTAAGTGATAATATGTGCCATTTCACAGGCAATTCGTAGTTTTTCTGAAGAAAATATGCGTCTTTTTACTCGATTTACACTAGTTTATGTGGGAGAGTTGCTAATTTCATTACAGTTTGAATAATTGTCTTCTTTGTTAAGGACATAATTTTTATCATTAACAGAATCGTCGCTGTCGCAGTCAAGATTTACTTGTGATTCATCTGAAAACATTAAAATGTTTGTATAAATTAACTACTTGAATATAATTGAGTGTAAAAACACAATACTTAGGTATAAAATTATTTTGATCTGAGTGATCTACTTATCATAAACAGTTCTATCAGGGGTTCTTTTGGCGGCTCAAGACAAATTGTACATGGAATCTTCCATCAATGCATCCAAAAGAGAAGAGTTTCATTTTGTTATAATGTGAATGTATGAAAAGTTCTCACAAACATACAATTTTTATACCTGTTCTATTTCGTTTTTATGTACAAAAGTTGTTTTGTAAAAATGTAATTAATAAAATATACGTATTTAAAATGAATAAATAAAATAATAATAACAACCTGGGACAGTACACATCGCTATCTACATCCAAACTATAGCACTAGAACACGGATAAACATAACAAGATTATAATAATATAATAATAAAAAATAATGTGATTTAATTTTTTCTTACCTCAATACAGTTATCCTGGGCACACGGCACAACACAGCAAATAAACACAATTAATCATTGATTTTACATACAGAAATATAATTCCTTTTTTTTTTTGAAAAGCCAACTCCCGCATTAGGAATTACTCCTGTATCGTGGGGGATTTTACAAACATAGAAACAACGGACACAAAGAACACCCAGACTCAGGTGGGAATGGAACCCACGACCTATAAGCATAGCGGACAGGGTCCCTAACCACTAGACCAATATGTTAAAATACGTCTGCTAAAGGTATGAGTAATTTTTGTGATAAAGGTATTAATTGAAATAAAGTTACATGCCTTTCAAATATTTCGAAAAGTCGTCAGATCCGACCTTATGCATGTATTTATCTCAGCAATGAAGACGAATAGAAATACAAGAGTCAGTTTACCAGAAAGAGAACAAAAAGTTTATTATTGTGATGTAAAAAAGTCATTTTGGGTGGATCTTCAGATCCGACCTCATGCTTTTCATGTCCAGATATAAGAATACATTTTCACTCAAACTTAAACATTAAACATTGTTTATTAAGCTGTTAGCGTGTTCACATCACTGATTAAAACCAGTTAAACCTAAGTAACATGTACCTAACAGTAAGGTTATTTATTGAAGTGTCAAGGCTTTGAACCCCGAGATGGAAAAGAAGTATCTCCTCACGTAACAAACTCAGTAGAATATAAGAACTCTACAGGCACCACAAACACTCTAAAACAGATAAGAGGGTTAAAATAGTTCGAGTTTCTGAGATGTTGATCAATGAAAGGTATGTATTTGCCCGACGGCCAAAAAAGGGTAAGTACCTAATGTTTTTCGCGAGTAATTTGTTTGTATGCAATATTCTTTATTTCATCATACTATTTTTTTTATGGTACAGGGGGCAAGCGAGTAGATGGATCACCTGATGGTAAATGACTACCGGCGCCCATGGGCACCTGCAACTCAAGAGTCACAAGTGCATTACCGGCGTTTAAGGTGAGAGTAGGGGGAGAGGAAGGGAGAGGGGGGAAGAGAGGGAGAGGGAAGGGTTAGGCCCTCCGGTAACCTCACTCACTCGGCGAAAAGCAATGCAAGCATTGCTTCACTACCGGTTTTCTGTCGAGCCGGCCCACCCCGATTTTGACAAATATGTATATTTCAAATATCGTTAGATTCGTCTTGACAACCCAAGTGTTTTTGGGATATGTGGCTGAAAACACCAAAATGCCGTGTTTTGGGCTCCGTTTTATGGAGTACTTATAAAAAATAAATCAAAACACAACTCATAAAGTAGGGTGTCAAAATGAAGAGTTTTAAAAGATGTTTAAAAAAACATACAAACAACTTATATGTTGGTATATATGGTTTTCTGTTTCATTGAATGATTTCTTGTTTACGAAGGATGAGAAAATTGTGAGAAATTCGATACACTTAAGAGTTTAGGACCCATGTTTTACAAATTTATGTGTATAACGGTGGTGTGTGATATTGTAAAATTCGTATGAGATTGGGAGGACTATGAGAGGACTTAATTTTTCTTATATTTTTTATCAAACAAATATTTTCACAAATACACGACCATTTCTATTACGTCCGAACGAAACTAGAGACAGAGGACACGGCTACGAAAAATTACCCAATATATAAATTAGATAGATAGACAAATAAACTCATAATTGTACAATAACATAAGAAATGATACAAAACTGTATGTGCATATTCTTAAAAACTAGAGATCTTTTACAATTGTCACCCTTATCGATTGCGATCTCTTACAGGCAACCATTGGATGGAAAGATAGTTTATGTATGGCATATGGTAAGAAGCGTTGCAGTGTACAATTAATTGAAAATATTTTCTGATTAAAGCAAGTACTCATAAAATATATATACACCTATGTATTCACCTACATACAACTAATTATACATCCCACTAATATTATAAATGTGAAAGTTTGGATGGATGGATGGATGGATGGATGTTTGTTACTCTTTCACGTCAAAACCACTGAACCGATTGCGATGAAACTTGGTATGTAGATAGCTGGAGACCTCGATTAACGCATAGGCTACTTTTTATCCCGATATTCCCACGGGATCGGGACTTACGTGGGTGAAACCGCGGGGCGCTGCTAGTTATACATATACACATAATTACCTAGTATGGGTAAACTGGGACACTGAAAAAATACTCAGTATGAGTAGGTATTCCGATGAACTGGGTATTTTTTTACAAAACTTTCTTAGTCCCTGCTCAAAGCCACCACTTCGATCCTTTGCTGGATCGCTGGCCAGAGTAAAGACTCTGGCCGAACGGCGGTTTATGCAAGACATTGATTGTCCACCGCTTAAAAGGATCAAGAGACGGTGAACCCACACGCAACAAGCCCGATGCCGTTTCTCATTTGAAACTGATACTAATCAGAGGAATATCGAACCAATATAGAATACTCCAACCACGGCAAACCTGCAAGCTGGAAACAGGAACGTCCTAAGGAAAAATTACTTTCAGCTACCCTCATTTTTACCCCTAATTGGAACCAATTTTTTAATCCTAGTATTTTTGTAAAACCTTAAATGTTAAATAATAATAATAATAACTTTACACATCTCACACACGGCTGTTTCATCCCAAACTACTATGGTAACCAGACTGCTGATAAACATACTTAAAAACCCAGACACAAAAAAAATAATCATGCTCATCACACAATTATTTGTCCTGGGTGGGAATCGAACCCACGACCTCTGGCTCAGCAGTCAAACCACTAGACCAACAGGCCAGTCAATCTTGATGTTAGATGTTAAATGAAAATGTTGGTGTTAAGATGGGTCATCGATAATTTACTAATGCCGCGTTCCAATAAACAAGAAACTATTCGTTTTGCTTACGGACGGTTAAATTTTCATTGAAAATTCAACGAAATTTTACCGTCCGTAAACAAAACGAATCGTTTCTTGTTTATTGGAAAGCGGCATAAATGAGGTCCTAATCCACAACTACTAAAATCGAAAGTCCGAGTAGTGTTGGCCATTAACTAAATACTAACGCCGTTTAAACCCCAAACGAATTACAAGTGTACCAACATATTTGCATATTTACACCTACATTCTATTTTTACAAAGTACTTGAACATCTACTAACTTTCCATTATTTACAAAAACGTGTTCGTTTGAAATTCCAAATGATTGATTTCAAATTCAAACGTGGAGTAGCAGAGTTGCCAACATGGAATATTGATTGTACAAAAGGCGTTTGGCGCCAAAGCGTATTTTCGATTCAAAATTATTCGCGAACCATCGACTCCTTTTGATAGCGCAAAAATATGTAAGTAGCTGAATTTTCATCAGTCACATTTTTATTCTGAGTAAAATTTTCCGTACCTTTCTTACTAGTTCAAAGGACATCTCCCTTCTCTCTTCTAATTTGCGGTACGGAAATTCAAATTTGACGGGTTGGCTCGCCTTTCCGCTGAATTTTCAAGTATAATGAACCTCTAAAGGTGGAGCAATCAATAAAAATATCAAACGTTTACTTATTTTACCGAAATCTTTGTCTTTATTCGAATATTTCAAGATTTCCATACGAAAATATTTGTGCTAGTCATTTCTGATTCATTCTTTTTTATTTGAAGAATCAATTTAACCTTGACAACACTATAGTCCCCTTATATATGTAAGTTGGTAGTAGAACAATAAATTTTATTAACTAACTAATTAATATTTATTTTTACGTTGTATTCTCGTGTGTGAACCCGACTAGTTTCGAGCCCAACAAGGGCCCTTTCAGTGTCAGACGCTTCTGAGTGTAAATGAAAGCAATTTTATGTTCAAAGCAGTTTTTAGCAGAAGACATACTTTATTATATTAGAAATATCCACATTAAAGAATAATAATAGTGTAAATACTTGTTGACACTCGAAACGATTGTCATAATAGTTTGGCTCGAAAAGAGGATAAAATGGACAAACTTAAGTCCGTATTTGTGGGATGCGCGGCCGGTTGTTAGAGCCACTTGAAGTAAGTTTCTACCCAACTGAACGAGGGCAGGACATTTACAATAAACGACTTTATAATATCAGAATAGAGCACTGGTTATTTTTGAATGTGGAACAAACTAAATGTAGCTTGTACCTCCCGAAATGTAGTGTTAAATGCACAAAAATTTACTTTCGACAGAGGTAACACATTTTTACGCAAATATAATAAATTATCTCCCTTTCTGGTCCCTAAGTTGGAATAATAATTGTAAACTATTTAATATAAAGAACTGACTTAAATTTATGTCTAGTAATATTTAAGTTAGTAGAACACTTTAGTTTTAATATCACAGATGTGGTCACAAAGACTTTTGTGATTTGTTGACTTAGAAAAGTAGGAGGTTCTCCAAACCGATAGCTTCGGTAATCGTAAAATCATCGAAGTTGCATTAGAATTGAACGGTGGCTAAAATAACGATAATTTTAAACAGTATATAAGCATGACTTAGAGGCATTGAAGTTGGTTGTACTTTTCAAAATATTCATGACGCAAGGTAACTTGTAACTAAAAGATGAGAGGTTATATAACAAAGATTACCATGGTTCTGATAATCGCAATGCATGATGGTTGTCACAACCGAGATTAGTACATTTAAACAAAGAAGTTTTTTCTTCTTCAACTATAGGATATTGAAATATATATTAGTAGCTACTATTAATATAACTTATAAAGTTGTACAGATTGAAATTATTATTCATTAAAAGCATAAAATTATCTATGAATTAAGAGCCCGTAAGCTTATAAACGACGATCTGCTCCCTAATAGTCATCATCATAAAATCTCTCATCTCATCTCATCGTCGTAAAATCGCTGGCTTATCGATTTTCATAGGATTTACATTCGTCAGTGTGCAAAATCTCTTTGAATTAATTGAACCCTCACCATTCCTTCATCAGATACAGAGGTTTCATCTTTCCATTGTTAAAATGCCAAAAAGTGGAACAAAACACTTTGATAGCTCTTTTTTGGTTCGAGTTTCCAAAGTCTCGAATACACTGCCTGCGTCTATTTTTCCAAACAATTATAATCCTGGAACCTTCAAAAGCAGAGTGGTTAGGTTTGTCTTGGATAGGCAAGTACCATCTTCGTCTACATTGTCGCTTTCCATCAGGTAAGTTGGCCTATTCCATAACTCTAGAAAGGTACGTACAGGAAGAGAGGACCTCTGACCAGGAGGCTGGAGATCATTCTGGTGAACTCATCTACGGAATAATATCGTTCATCGAGAAATATATTATTACACCAAGTAAATATAATGTTATAAAAATCAATGTGGCCGTTGACCGAGGTCGTATCCGTCCCGTGTCGTATCCGCAAAGTACCGTCTAAATGTCACCTCACAAGTGTCAACACGATAGTTCCATACACTCTGCACCCAGCTCACGTGCTACAAACGAACTGTACTGAGTCTCCAATTGTTCGAATCTTGGGAGCTTAACTCGATCAAGGGCTTAGTTGCCGAGTGATAAACCGCTTTGCGGCTGATTGGAGATAGATAATTTATTACGGAGAGGCTTAACATTAGCGGACAGTCAAGTGTTTTATCGTCTAGCAATGATATTATATTTTTAAGAGCCTGCGATCCATATAATGAAAATGATCCTGACTGCTGAGCCCCAGAAGTCGTGGATGCGATTCCCAATCAGAACAAATAATTACATGATGAGCACGATCATTTGTTCTGAGCCTGGGTGTAATTTACTGACTATTTATATGAAGTCACTACTCTATGTGCCTCGGAGAGCATGCAAAGCCATTGGTCCCGACTGTACCAAATTTCATTCATTACGAAGTGTCGCCGAATATTTTGACGAACTCATCTAAATGAACATCGTTCTCTGTATGTTGCAGGGGTCGAACCACAATCATCCTATGATTTTTTTTTTTGTCCCGATTAGATTTAAATTAAGGCCAATATGCGTATGACACCCTGCTTTTGTAAACTTCTTTGCAACGTTAACAGTATAGAGCAATAAAACTGTACTATGGAATTAAAAATTCCCAAAAAGTTGCTTGCCGATTTTTTAAGAGTTAGCCTTGGTAAGAGAGTTAGCCTTGGAACCGTTACTGACTTCATTGATTTTTCATTTCTTGCCTACATAACTAAAACAAATTATGATATTTTGCAAAGCTACATTTAACCATCTATTTCGACTTTAGATTGCCTAGAGGTCGAACTGGGACCATTTTGTACTTTGACTTCTTTTATTTTATGGACCAGTACTGTCATTGCATAGACTTTTGTACCATGAGATGACATAACATTACTTATTTTTTAACTTTATAGCACATATTGTCAAAAAAATTAAACTTTTGCCACTTTTATTTTTATTTTATTGACTAAGGTTAATATACAACACAAATAGTTCACATAATCAATCTGGTACAAATCATCTTTAAGGCTTTCAAAAATTATATGATTCTGATTAATTATGTTTAACAACGGCAGCCGTACTAATATAGACTGTATGACTGCTACCAGCGCGAGCGCCTTCCATCCATAAAATAACAAATTACAAAATACTTAAAATAATGTATAAAAAGTTTTGAATAATTTAATTATTATATTATGGTCCTGATTGTATGTGTGTGTGTGTGTGTGTGTGTGTGTGTGTGTGTGTGTGCGCGCTCACGCGCGTGTGAGTGTGCGTGTTTGTTTGTGTGTTTTGTATGCAAGCAATATATTCATTTCCATAAGCTTTCCACTTCACAGTATGTTAAATTTTGAAGCCAATGTTAAATTTTGATTTTATTTTATACACTATTAAGGTTATGTATGTAGGTCACTTCTTCTACTTATAAACTTGAAGTATTCCAAACTTCACCAGTCTGTGCGCGTGGTTAAAAAATGTGTACAAAGAATTCTTATCACTTATTAATATGTAAATATATCAAAGCGCAATTTCTTATTGTCATTCTCATTTTTTTTCTAAAAGATTTCATTTAAAAAGTCTTCTATAAGCTCTGGTAATACTCTCCACTTGTGTCATCCCATGGAACTTATTTTACTTGCCATCTCTCTCTCACACAACTGTTACCATTCCCACAGACTATACGCGAACTTTATTAATTTATTTTTTTACTACCGTTGAATTAAAACCTTTATCTGATTATCTTTTATCGGTTTTTCGTGCCAGTAATAAATATATTTTATTTTATTATTGCCGTAGTTGAGTAAGCTGATGTGTTTTTACGGTGCAATGATTTTGTATGAAGATTCCACCCATATACATTTTGATAAAATGATATTGCACTTTTTGTTGACACAGGTGTTTAAAATTAATTAATATAATTTTACTAGGTTTTAGTTTTGGCTCCGTCCACATATTGGCGGAAAGTAGTTTTAGTGAAAATTATAGATATTCCTAGATAGAGCAGAGCTTAGGAATACTTAATAATTAGAATTGATATTATTTCTTCAAGACTAAGTATGGCAGGTACCTCCAAAGTCCTAATGCCCAAATTTCTGATTGTGCAAAGTGATACTTCTACAAATGATCTGCATGTACACGAGTCTAACAATGACTCGTGTAGATGCAGATCATTTGTAGAAGTAGGTTAGTCATTGTTAATTTTATTATTATGTCGCATGGACAGCAGTCTACATTTTCAAAGACAGTTGCGTTATATTATGCCTATTTTATTGTTATTGATAATTGGAAAAACCCCAAGGAATTATAGGGACTTAGTGCCTGTATATCATCTCATTTAATTTTTAAATAGTTTTTTTTCTGCTAAATCAAAATATCATACTGACACTTTGTTAACATAAACGGTAACTTCAACTCTTCTTATGTTAGTTATTTTTTTTTTTTATTATTATTCACATTAACATAATGTGATTATTCATATATTATTTATGATTTTTTTTTGTTTTGTATGTATTTATTCATATATTATTTGTGCATTGTATTGTATTATGCATAAAATACGTTTATGTGTTCAATAGAAATAAAAGAAAGATATCACTATAAAAGCGGTTGAGTGCAATTTTATTCTTTAAGACAATTCTTAAAGAATACAAGCTCATGTCCGAACATGAAAATGAAATTTTACTGTTTCACAAAACAACCGCCCCGTTTCAAAATAGATTTCAAAATAAACCTCCATAAGGGCATTAATCCAGTGGACGCGGCGCTTACTGATATAGCATCGCGTTTGAGCTGTGAGCTGCGAATATAATCCGCGAACAACCCCGCCCTACCCTTTAACCAATACGTGACCACAAGCATTATGTGAAGCGATCTGATAAGTAATGGATATGGTATAGTTCTAATTCAGCATATTTGCGCTATCAAGACAGATTTCTTTAATATAAGTCAATATATAACCAATCCACTTTAATAACGAAAATATCGATAAAAAAGTCCACTACTGGATAGATATAGTCCAATGTGCGCCATATGAGATGTAGGTGCATGTATTCGTATATTTAGAGCTACCTAATTTGTTAATAGCGGAAAGGCAATAGTCTAGTTGGTATTACTTTAATTGGAAAAACCAATCTTCAACAAGCCTAGATATAGCTAAGTTAGTTTTGGAGGATTTTCTTAGTAACGGTATGAAAATATCCAAAATAAAAAATATGTACAATTTGAAATCTACATCACCTACTTTCATGAAAACGGAGGCAAAAATACCTTGAAATTCAAACGATTATAACTTGTAAACGGATAGTTTTTTTTTAAATTCTTATTGTAACTGCATGTTAGAGTCGACTCAAACAAGTTCAGTGATTTAAGTAAGTGTTCCTTATTCAAGTACACACTGTATATACACGGGTTGCCTTGAGAACCTCCTTCGTTCTTTCGTCGGTTAAAACAGGCGGTTCGCCGCCATATACCACATCAAGTTTTACCACATCCATAACTCAGCAGGCTTGTCTCTTGTCTCTCACAATCGGCTCAGTGTCCGTCGTACCGTAAAATTGTATTTGACGTTCGCTCGGACGCGGGAGCAAATTAACGCGGCTTAGGAGAAAATCTCCGTGTTATGATATTGTGGCGCGCGCTCATCGCTTTAAGTATGGCGCAAGGTCTAAATGGATTTTAAAAATATACTTTTTATTACACACTAACAAGGGCAGTAATAATAAAGTTGTACAGCCACTCACCTAACGGCAAGGACTCTGTGAGACAGAACTGCACCAAACTCATTTTGCTACCAAAATGCACTTTTTTATATAAATATTATATTAAAAATGCCCTCTATTCAAGTATGGATCAATCCAAAGTATGGATTCTATAACACGATGAAACATACTTTTTTTTTTTAAAATAGGTTACGCAGAGGCGTATTTAACAGCGTCATTTTTATACCACCACCATACCACTATAGATGGCTATAGTTTGGTCCCACTCGCGTAATACCTAAGGGGCAAGCCTATTGCCGTCAACTGGACACTTTGGATATCAAAGATAGAAAATGAAAGGTATTTTTTTTTGGATAGGGTTCAAACGAGCAGAGGGTTCACCTGATAGTAAATGACCACCGCCGCTCATGGGCACCTGTAACTCAAGAGTCACAAGTGCGTTGCCGGCCTTTAAGGTGGGAGTAGAGGAAGGGGGAGAGTGCGGGGAGGGGGGAGAAGAGGGGAGAGGGAAGGGTTAGGGCCTCCGGTAACCTCACTGTCTGTGTTTTCTGTGAGGCCGTGGTATCACTCCGTTCGAGCCGGCCCATACGCGATGAAGCATGGCTCCTCCACAGGTATATTGATTGGGGATTGTAAGGAATAGCTGGTTATGGCCAGGGAGTCCGAGCTCTTTAACAGTTTTTGTAAGTCATACACATTATATATGAAAAGCAATGCAAAAAGACATATTCAAGCCTACAATAACTTTTGCACTTGAAGCGAACCCCGCTCCTGACATTTTAGAAGAATATTGTACCGGCACGCCACGGACGTGGTTACACAACGATATTTTAAAATAAACTCGCGATTTTTTTTCTTCACTTAATATGTCTACTTTATCTATTCTCTAAAATAATCTATAAAGATTTCTAATGTAAGCAAATATATTTTTTTCATATCTTGAGCGTTAAGTACGTCATCACTTTGAAACAATGATGGACTTACGCCCAATTAATCTGAGACTACATAAGGCCAAACTTAAGCTAAACATAATATCTACCAGTACATGAAGTCAATAATGATTAGACTAAATTTTATAGGTTAATGATTATCGTTAAAGCTCAAGTCAATTCGATTCCTGTCTTCTCATCTACCACTACCTTAGCTCAAATTCTGTCACATATTCATATATATTTTATATAATGCATATTTTTTGTTATTAAGGTAGACTTTAAGTTAAGCGATTCTCACTATACCTATAGTATAGACTATAAAATATTACCGTTAGACTATTGGAACAATTTGCATAGGCTTGCTGGTCTAATAGGTAGTTAGTGAACCAATAATTGTGTGATGAGCACGATCATTAGTTCTGTGTCTAGATGTCTCAGGTCAAGACATGTCCTAGCCCTCCTAACATAATAAAAAGCAGTCAATACCTAATACAATGAACAAAGCGCTGGTTTAAATTTCCAGAATAGTAGTAAGCTTGAAAATAAAAGCTTCCTATAGGTCAATTACTTATTTACACACGTTTCTGATTGCTAATAAAATTTTCATTTGAAGAAAATATATAACTTTACTAAAATCTTTATTGCTACAAAATTTACTCGTTTACAAATAATTTGTGATCAATAATGTTATATGCCAGTTACACTTTTTATTTAAACCATTTGACGCAACAGTAACAAACGTCATTAACCGTCACTCTCTCTAAAACCGTCCAGTTAGAAAAGTGACAAGTGAATTCCATTACGCAGCCGTGATGATGTAAACCAAAACAATGGTTACTTTTTTTCAATATAGTATACAATCTCTTTCTAAAAACCATTTTATCTCCACTCTATAACGTATACAAGGTGCATATTCGCCACAGTCTGCGTCCAAGTCCCAAGGGGACGCAAAAAAAGTGACGCTAAAACGTCTCTCATTCGCGCCGAGTGGGAAAATCATATTCTGTTAAACTCGTTATGTGTCCACGACTCGCCTTGTCGTGCTGACCTAGCAAAAGGTGGAATATGCTGGATAAGACGAGGAAAAAATAATTGCTGCTACAATAAAATTCGTATTCAATTTTAATAGTTCAGCAGCATAAACAGTACGAATTAAATATAATTGTTTACAACAAAACAACAGGTTTATCATAAATAAGAGTTCGAATGCCTATTTAAAAATCCACTGTATAGGTATTAAATTAAACTTCGAGAGGTTGCTGCACGAAAGTACCTACTAATTTATTAGAGTATAAAGATTTTTAAGTTTAGTAATATCTATCAAGGATTTCGGCCAATTAAACGGAATGTTATGTTTATCTTACAGAAAACATGATTTGAAAAGTTATTTTGGAGAAAACGTATTTTTCGACGTCGGCGTGGGTTTCGGGAACCTAAAAATTGACGCGGCAGGTCGCTTCACCCTATGATTGAGCCCTTGTAGGGCCTGAAACTAGTTGTGCATCCCTTATATACACACGTGAAAAAAGGATTTATTGTACGCATTTTTAAGCAAATTTGTCACACTTAGAAATATGAAATACTTAATTTGTATGAAGAAAAAGTGCAGAAAGGTAAAATTGTTAATGAATAACTGTTATATGAGGGCTACACTGAAAATTTCGGGAATCAAGGAAGTGACACAACAGTACTATTTAAAAATGTATTTATTGCTTTTCGAAGTATTCTCCGCGAAATTTAACACATTTTCCATACGATGGAACCAATCATTGAAGCAACTATTCCATTCGGAAGTTGGGGTCTCCAAAATGGCCGTTTTGTAGGCGTCCACAGCTTCTTCAGGTGATGAAAATCTCTGACCACGCAATTTATTCTTTATTTTAGGGAAAGTATAGAAATCATTAGGGCTTAGGTCGTGACTGTACGGCGGATGGTCTAATAATTCTATGTTTTCTTGGTCTAAAAACTCTTTTGTTCTGTTCGCGGTGTGAGAACTCGCATTGTCGTGATGGAGGATGATGCGGCGGTTGCAGTTCTCTTTACGGAGTTCGGAAACGACCTGTGGCAAACAAATGCTAGCATACCATTCTGCATTAACCGTTCTTTGTCCCTCAAGAGGAATAGTCTCAACATGGCCGTTTTTGGAGACAAACGTGGCCACCATTTTTTTTGCAACACTCCGTGAACGAACAATTTTAGTTGGCTGGATGGTTTAACTCATTTTCGAACACCCAAACTCGTGACTGGTTTTTTGTTTCGGGTTCGTACGCGTATATCCAGGATTCATCACCTGATACAATGTTGTATACAGCATTTGAGGATCCTGCGTGGAATCTTTTGAGAGTTCTGACGCACCAAGTAACGCGAGCCGCTTTTTGCTCTTCACAGAGCAAATGCGGTATCCATCGGCAAAAAAAAACAACTTTTTTACACCTAATTGTTCATGCAAGATTATTTGTATTTGACTCATGCCAATGTGTAAATTTGCCTGAATTTCGCGGTATGTCACATGTCGATCTTCCTCATTCAGCTTACGCACAGCATCAACGTTTTCTTGGGTGACTGCAGTTTTTGGACGACCTTGACGAGGATCATCACTGAGCTTGACACGTCCACGTTGAAATTCAGCAAACCAGTTTGAGAACAAACAACTAAACAAGTTTGAGAAGACTTTGTGAGAAGACGAGAATCTTTTTTTGAATAAATAAATGGTATTCGATTTCTAAAACCAAGGAGTTTTCAATTAAAAAGATTTTAATATCATAGGAATAGTGGAAATATTCCATTCCAGATACTTTTAGTGCAGCCTATGTAAGTTTCAAAATTGAAAACGAGTACAAGACGCTCCAGGCGTCCTGTACATATGATGACCTATCATGGTTCGGAAATTCTATACTTTGACAGCTCAAGTTACATTGTTTCAAGTTACACTGTTTTGTTTACTACAAAACAGTTAAAACTTAAGTAAGCATGGTCGAAATTCGACCACAAGGTGATCTGTAGTATAAATATAAAACATATATATTATTTATACTAAATTTTTGCCGGGTCGTATCCATGTTTAGTCTAACTCAGCTACTTCGCTGTGAAAGCAATACTGTATTGAGTTTTTAGCGCTCGCAGGGCTCAACTGTCGGCCGATAACAGAAAATATTGGGTACGGCACCTTTTTACTGGCGAATGTGGGCGAAGATTGATTTTCTGATTGGACTACTATCGTGCTCTACTTAGGTGGGATTACTGTTTTATTGCATTCTCGAAAGATTGATTTTTTTCCACAAATATGAGTAAAAAGTTTGTTCAACGCACATGGAAACGTGTAAGTTACAGGTAATGCTAATTTAGGTGTCATAAGCTCTCTAACTAAAATTGAACATTTAGTATTACATATTTATTCGTTTGTATAACCTTTGTGTGATAAGATAATTAACGATTTGTGTTTCTTTCGAATGTCAAAATCAAAATTACAAAGCCTACTTGTTGAAAATTATAAATACCTAATTCATTTCCCGCTTTCTGCCCCAAACTGGTCTCACGTACAAAACCCACCCTAAAGCAATATTCTCACAGGAACACACTACAATGTCCACTTCTAGGACAAATGTTGGTCGAATAAATAATAAAACAATACGAAACTCTCCTAAAACCAGTGAGCCGTTATCTCTAACAATTATAGAACATTTTCATTCATTTATTTTGATCAATTCAAGTCAAGCACCTATCGCATTGCACGGGTTGAAAACCCCGGCTTTTTATATTGCACTCGAGAAAACAAAACATAAACCTTAGCCACCTGAGAATTAGGAATAAATTCTTGTTAGATAGGAGAAGTATAAGTTTGTTTAGGGTGTGTAAGTGGTTATCGGAAAAATGGCTTTTGAAGAACTCTTAAAATATTGGTAAAGAGCTTCCCTGTGCAAGACGACACGATTTTAGTATTAATATAGCACAAAGAGGTATTGTTTAAGATCATGTTGTGGGAATTGTTTACTGAAGTGGGGTTATAATATTGGCGGACATTTTGGATATTATCGTTTTTTTGTTGAATTAAATTTAATATTTTTAACAAATCCTATTCTTCAATATGCAATCATGCGTGGTATATAAATAGATAATATACGGAGGTCGCACTGAAAGTTTTTAAAAAATAAAAAATGGAATGATATAGAAGCCTGTTAATATTTTTAAGATTTTCGAAGTATTCCGTTACTTTCTGCGATGCGATGGCACCATTGACTGAAGCAGTGAGCCCACTCTTCTATCTTCTATCAATATATTTAAGTTTGATTGTAAGTTGTTCCCGTGAACTAGGTACTTAAAATCGACTACTAACATTTACTTTAGAGTGTGATAATACGAACATTTAATTAGTATCTTAAACATTGTTAAAATTGATTTGCTATGCTTATTCTCCACCCCCCATTTTTTATACCACGTCGATGGCCCGCCGCATGGTAAGCGGTTATCGTAGTCCATGGATGCTTACAATTCCAGGGGAATCGCATGCGCGTTGCCATCACTTTAGAAACCTATGCACTCCTAACTTGAAAAACTCCATACTACTTAAATGTCACCTAATGAAGACACATCGAACTGTGGAGTAGGTAATAATCCTACATCGCGCAATGAAAAGTTCTCGTGCAGTAACCTGATCATCATGGAAGTTGTTTGTTATATTAAGGTACAACAAACAACTTCCATGATGATCATCTAGCCTTGGAGGGACACGACAATCGGTCCTCCACAGTGGTGACCCCAAGGTGATTGCAAGCAGCCTTCAAGAAGCAGATCAGCATCATCATCATCGCCACAGTCGTATAAACTCCTACAGCATTGAGCGACACAGATAATAATATCTATTGTAAGCTGCAAATCCTTCCCTCCCTGCTATAGATTTGATTTTATATTTCTCTCTGTAGTCAGCCCTCATTACTGAGTATCGAGGTCATCATTGATTGGTCTATACTTGGAATGCATTATTTGTCTCTATCGGCATCGGCATACTGCATCAGCAATGCAGCATTTCTGATGATCTTAAGGAACTTGGTGGCAGATGAATTTCTTATCAGGTCTGTCCGTCGGCTTGGTAATCGGCCTCTCGACCTTCAGTGTTACCAACCCCGATAAGTTTTTCCAGTTTTCCATTTTATATTACCGATTTTATATTACAGAATACAAAATTCAATTTCAATAATACCGTTTTAACCAAACTCAACCTTCTTAGCAACTTAATCTAGGTAGTATTTACCATAAACCTCCCAAGTCTGTTTCTAGGCAGACCTTTTTGTAATCTATTCTATGCTGTCAAAACCCTCCGCTTCTGTCGGGTAAAAAGGCGAGATATTAATAAGGTATAATATTTTATAGCCCGTCCATTTGGGAGCGTCGGATTTGAGCGCTATCTCCACCGGCCGTGGTTTGACCGACATATTCTTAGCGCTTGCCTTACGAACTCTAGAACAGAGGCATGGAGTGGGTGTTTTTTTTATACATGTATATTGATTTATTAGTAATTAAAGCAAATATCGTCTTGATTTTAAGATTAATGATATTTTACTATGTGAAAATTGATGAGTATCGGTAAGAAAGGCATTTTAAGAACGGAATCTTAAGGCATTAATTACCACTCAGCCATTATTTAAGTGTATTGCAAGCGTTATTTGCATAGATTTCTATTAAAATCGCACATTGAAATCACCGGTGCATCTATTTCAACACAACATTATTGAAACAATAATTATTTAATAGATAAATAGATAGATAGATAGATTAATATTGCCTCTCGTAATTTTTTCGAAATAAATTCAATTGTAATTTATTTTTATGATTTAATTATAAGTAACTTTGTTTTTTTTTTCGATACTGATGTAATTACAAACATTTAACATTTTACAATTTGGACATCCGGAAATATACGGTAGAAGATACGGATTGTGTTTACTCACTAGCTCTAGATAAATTAAAAGTGTAGGAATCGGCTTTCACAGATAGTTTATAAATGCGTCCGTACAATTTTTCCATTAGTGTCAGAATAAATCTGGTGTTGTAACGTCCCTAAACTACGGTAACCTAGATAGATGTAACTTTGTAATCACTGATAAAATCTTGTTAGTAACATATTATTTAAAATTCATATTCAAATCATACATACATAACATCAAAAAACCAATAAAAAAAAATAATAGCATGTTGCTGCCTACCTGTTAAGAATGAATTGCCGCGACTGTCTCTATTACATCTCTATTCTAAATAGAAGAATATATTTTTACGATTGCCGCACCATCTCACCGAATCCGATGAGTTAGTGTCGCAGAGCGCGGGCGACATACGCTGTTCTATATTCAAATTGAACAGCGCGCCAACGAGACCGCCGCCATTTTGTCGTCGTCACTCGAATAAGATGGCGCGCACTAAGAGGCTTAGAGGAAATGTGCTCGGTATGTTTATTGCTTGGGTTTTCTGTTTGACGTTTTTAAATATTTGCTTTATGTGAGAAATGAATAATATTTTGTGCAGTTTATACAATTTCATATACCTTTAAGGTGTGTATTAAAAGTACTATGCCACGGTATTAAATTATTAGTGTAAATATTCTTTCTTGTTTTCGTTCTTTTCTGTACTGGCAAATGGAGTAAGTTAAGTTTTTTTTTAATAAATAATATTATAAACAGTAAAGTTCAGTAAAATTTGTATTAAAAGAAGACTTTACCTTACCCAATACGGTAAATGAATTCCAAGTCAAATCAGTATCTTTTTACTAAACGTCAAAACGATAAATTCAGTACATTTTTGTATGAAACAACTAGACATGACGTCACGTCTAGTGTTGTCAAATCGTTTAGTTTTAATCTTGATTTGATGATTATAGAATCAATTAAAAACTTTAAAATTAAAAGAAATTATAGCGTTTTTATTTAAGAATAGTTTCGGAATGTTTCATTGCTTGATTGTGACAAAATAATTTGTTTTGTACATAGGAATCTACCTGATTAGTCTTTGGTAGTGATTTCCCTAAAATTGTATAATTATGTTCACAATATAAAAAAAAGAATTTTGTGTGTATGCGGGGGCAAATACACCTATTTAAAATATATATTTTATTTTTAAAAGGTACATTAGGCCCAGCCAGGCCAAGTAGACAAGAACACTATATATTACAGATATCAGAACTAGCTGTGATCGCGCTCTAAACCTATTAGATACTGAAATAAAATAAAGCCTTTGTTCCTTCTGGATAAAGAAGTCTATCCATCGTTTCTCTTTTTTCACCTTCAGGTAACTTTCGAAAAACTTTCATGACTTGTAGTAGTTGAATTACTTAATTTAAATTTTTATCTTAAAAAATTCCAATCACTTTTTTTAACGTTTTTTACTAATTAATGTTACGATAAACGACATTAATTGACAAAACAAAAATAATTACTCACGTTAACAGTTTTCATAAGGTTCTGCTTTCGATTCTTTTGCGGTTCGGTTTTGGAGAGAGAATATCAAACGATGAAAACAAACAAATTTTATACACCATAAATAAAGAAAAAAAAAATGGAAAAAATTAAAATTACTTATAGGAATTCATTTTTATTACCAGAATATTGGGTTTCAAACACTGTAATCTATATCAAAATGACCGAAAATGCCACTATAAATATTAGCGTTTGTGTATTTATTGCTCTAGAGTAAACTAAAGAAGACAATAAGTACTTTAAAAATCTTTTTTAAATATAAGTGTAAACATCTAAAAGAAGCACACCAATAATTATTTTCAAATTTATTAACAAAAGACTATCTATCTTAAACTATCAAGCTTAAACTCCACTTAATAAAATATCAAACTTGTTCATAAAACAAATGACGAGACTTGTTCGCAACACGTTCACATTCAATACCTACAACATAAACCTTTCAGGAGACCAAGTTTTTACAACCGACAGCCCTGTCCGTGCGTTCAGCGTGACAATGGCCCGACTGAATAGTTATCTGTTTAAACCTGGATTAGCACTCGATAAACCGTGATTAATAGTCGTGCCGACGGACAGTACCGTCCGCAGAACAGTAAATTGAAAGTGGATAATAAATGTAACAAAATATAAATAAGTCCTTATTTATTATTTTTATATTTTTTAATGAAATATATCTAATCTAAATTCTTGGTTTAAATGGATTAGCACCATCGACGTCGCTAACCACTAATCAATGATTTTATTATGATCAGCTTGTAAAGGAGTCGCTCAGTTCGGAATTTAAATTGCCAAGTTCTTAGTTTAATATTGTGCGGCCACTATCAAACATAAATGTTTCCGAGATCTAATTATTATATGGTTGGAATTCTAATGATCAATTTCGAAGGGGTTAAAACGCTAAATGAAAGATCACCAGTACTACACTCACTGTGTGATTGACACAATAGTATTTATTTTAGACATTAGATGGCTAAACGGATTGGTTAACTTATACGGAAAAGAAACATTAAAAAGATAATTCAATATAAATATTAATAATCAGGCTAAATGAGCTCTCACCTGGGTATGTACGTCTACAACTACACAAAGTCGCAGCTGAAGTAATTTCTTGCATAATGTGTTAAAACACAACAACAAAATAAATGGTTAAGCATGTTATTTTTTTTAATACATACTGTCAAAGACCTTAAATACTTTTATATTTGATTACTTATTTTAAATTCAATCTTATTGCCTATCTCCTTTTACTTCAAAAGAAGTAGCCGAGGTGCTTTTGTTTGTTTTGTAGTCGGTACATTATGGTGCGGAGTGGTGCGTATTCGGCGCGATGCGCGGAAGGTTGCGGCGTGCGCCGAACAGATAGTGTTGCCCGCTCACAAAACTTCGGATTAGCGAACACTGGATAATTTATTGTGGTACCCGACATGTGCGGATTTTTTCCAGTTATTAATTTTTTGGTGTGCAATTAAAAATGTGATACGAAAACTGGAAGCTGTGGATTCTTTTATACTATATTTTAGGCTCTCATTAATTTCTTACGGGTTTAAAATATTATTAATATTTTCCATTCAGCCATTGTAAGGTAGGTATATTATGAAATATGTGGTATCTAATTTATATCTAAATCGAAACAGTTCAATATTCAACAGTTAATCTGAGATTGAATAACAATGTCGTGTACAGTGTAGACGGGAGATTCTGAACTGCGCTCCTTCGCATATGTATGGCGTTATACAAGCTGATCTAAATATTATTCACATCCTATTTCCAAAAAAATTTTTTTTTACCGGCTTACGATTTCAAATCGATTCATCTAACATAATTGAGGGGTTCATAAGAACATTAGTAATGTGGATTCACATGAGTAAACGAAGACAGATAATATTATTTTATCATATTTTACAGATAAAATTATACTTGACTAGCTATACCAGCGACTTCTTTCGCGTGGAATAGTGTATTTATATCGAATCAACAGCCTAAAAAATAAGTTTCAAGCTTCTAGCTCTAAATATGACGATACTTCCATACAACTTTTCATCCCCAGCTTTCAACCCTTTACACCCCTTTTTTCGCATTAAAAAGTAGCCTATGTCCTTTCTCAACCTCTAGACTATCTGTATACCAAATTTCATTTAAATCGGTTTAGTAGTTTTGGCGTGAAAGGGCGACATACAGACAGACAGACAGACAGAGTTACTTTCGCATTTATAATATTAAGTAAGGATTGACAATTACTGTACAGCAAATGATTTGTTGGCTTGTTGGTTTATGTCGTGGTAAATATACCAGAATTTTAACTTTTGTATGTGTCATGAGGGAACGTGAAGTGCTCTTGCAATTGAGAGAGTGATACAATGTTAGAATATGAGTATTCTGGCAACGATAACTACACAATTCATTTTGTTATGGAAGTTAGACAGAACTGTTGTTATATTAGCTTAAACCAAAATATCTATATAATTATGGAGTTACTCCCCTATGCTTCGTGTTTATTACTATTTCTACAAAGACGGTTGGGAAACCTTATTAATTATTAATTCAGTAGCAACTCGTCTACTTTGAGATAATGCTATCTTAAAACATTACGGTCTATGGATAATGCTTAAAAAAGATGATAAGAAATAGACCATCCTGTATATCCAAGACAGAGTCCTACACGGGTTTATGTAAACTGAGACGGTGGGAGCCACATGTCGGGCCACACCTGACGGTCGGACACACCCACAATAATCTCTGTTTTAATTAAATGTACTGTTAATCTGTTCCTCGAGAAGATAAGACTAAATGTTTTCTGTCTGTGCGGTGAAGTACCCACGAATACTTCGACTAAAATTCAATTCCGCAACAAGTATACAAAGATTTTTTTTATAATTCAAAACAAGTTTTGCAACTTATAAAAAAAATTACGTTGTTGCTATCCTTCTCTAACCCTCTATGAACCTATGAGTAACGGCTTTCTCTCTCAAACCACAAACCTTTTATTTTTAGGTAAAAAAAGAAAAGACCTCTTCAAAACCTCCAAACTTTGTCGAAAAACCTTGGATCTTGAATTAAAGAGCTTTTTTATTGTGTAATGGAATAGGCGTTTGTCTTCTAACTCACCTGATGGAAGGTGATGATGAAGACAAGGATGGTACTCATTCAGTCTACTCTTGAACGTTCCAAGATTATAATTGGCTGGAAAAATAGACGCAGGCAGTTCACTCCAGACCTTGGCCACTCGACATGCCTTGACGATGTACTTGGCGCCTTTCGGGTTTTATTATTACATTTTGCTATTTTTTTGTCAAGTCCGATGTCCGATGTCCTATGTCCGATGTCCGATGATTGTCAGTCCCATGCAGAGTAGGATGCAGAAGTATTACAATATAAGCTATCCGTTCGAGGATATACATACGTAAATACATATAAAAAATTAAGATAATACTACCAAAATAAAAATATATTAAACAATGGAGATTTTATCTGCTATTGCCAATGTCTTAAAACACATTTTTCTTAAATATGACCATTGTATTCATAAAAATAAAAATTTAAACCCCAAAAACACATTACACTTTAACATCGTAACGGATTGAAACAGCCATTCATTACGATTCGAGAATCGTGACGCGCAAATGCTCTCATATCGATATGAAATCGAATTAAAATCGATATTGAATCGAAATATCGGTACGTTCAGTGAAGCGAAGTTGATGGTTATATTATGCGAATGTGTTGAACAACTGTTGGAAAGTGAGAAAATGTTTAATACCTAGTTGCTATGCTAAGCTGTATATGAAATTCAAAAACAATTTTGAATGGGGTCCCTCTTTTATTTAAATTAAACTGCCTCATTGTAAAATATTGCAAGTACGAACTCAATAGCACAACAATTGCGCTATGAAAGTAAGAGCAAAGATCGGCTTCGCTACTTTACTTACCACCTTCGTAATTATACAGCAAATATAACTCAAAACTTTCATCATGAAATTTGGATTATGCATTTAAAAACTTAAATTATCCATGTAAGTTAAAATAAGCCCTGAAAGGTCTGTTCTATTGCTAAGCCTGACATTGAGCATTAAGCAGCAACTGTTCAAAATAAAATCTGTCAGATACTTATTATTACATTTTTAAGGTGTCCAGTTAATTAAAAACTTCAAAACCTTAAGAAATATCAAGTCTTTTCATAAAATTTATAAAAATCTCATAATACCTACTGATCAAAATGGTAGGTATGTGAAGGCTTTTAACATCAACTAAACTTTACTTAAAAACATACATTTTACATTTAATTATTTATTCTAATATTTATATAGTAATCATTCTCACGTTTTTAAAATACGATCAGTAAGTAATAAAATATATCATGCAGTAAGTATTCGACTTAAAAGCTAACTCAATAACAGCAGTATTTTAAATAAAGAATAATCAATACATTCGAAATTTGAGAAAAAATAAAAAGCTCAGTCGAAGACAAATGAAAATGTTTTTTTTTATCATCAACTCAGAACAGTCAATAAAATTAGTCAAAAATGAAATAACACCTTAATGTTGCGAAACAAATCAACAGTCGTATGACAAAGTACTGGCTGCATAAATCATATTTAAAAAAATGCCTATCGCTTCATTTGCAACAGCGCATGCCGCTAAATGCGATCAAATCTAACAAAACATAAATTTAAATTTAGAAACGTAGGGTGTAAACCCTTTGTGTTAAAAAATCAAGCGGCGAAAGCGACAACAGAATTTTGAATCTCGAAAGCGATATAACTTGGTGTACGGTACTATAGCAACTAATAAATTCCATTGATAAGTTAGTAGAAGAAATATTCAATGAAAACAGAATAAATTGTTTTGAATGTGAAACAGGGTGTCGCAGAGACCACAAATAGACTTTGCATCAGGTTTTAAACACGTATCGCTTTCAAGCGGGTATTCCGCTACAAGCGCTGTTTTTACAAAAAAAGAGTTTAATAGAATTTGGCGTATCTTACTAATGGAATGGTTGCCGTAATGAAATAAGGTATTTCTGCTCGTAATGGAGAATGTTCGAGACGATTTATTAAAAAATCGCTCGTTTTTCAATATGCGATTCGGATGAAGCTGTTGTTTTATTTTTATTCTAGATTGGTTGGTAACTGTAATTGCAAACGAACTTTCTGATTTGTAATTGCGAGGTTTTTAATTTCTGATTGCAATAATTGATGTTATATTTAAGGTTAAAAAGAAAGCTGTTAGGAACTCTAATATTGGTTAATTGATATAATTAAGTGAAATATTAAAAAATTCATTGTGGTCCTTATATTATATGATGATTTGTCATATAATTGAACTTAATATGCTAAAAATGCCAAAAAGAGAAAAAAAAAAAAGAAATTTTAGATGGGTAACATCACAAAATGGACTGGAGTTATGAGCCCAGGCAAAATCTTATGTCTTGCAGAACTGGTATGTCCGATATCAACTAAGAGGAAACGTTACAAAATAAGTAGAAAATTATAATACATACGGGCAATTAGGCCTTGCGTGACTGATGATTGTCTACTGTCTGTAATTATCATGGAATTTTTCTAAAACTTTTTATCAAACATGCTATAACCTTTAACTGACGAAAACAGCAAAAATTCTAACCAGTCTTAAAGTACCAAAAAAAAGAAAAAACCCGATTCAGTGAAACAATAAAATTAAGCATTATAAAAACACCTCGACCGAATTATCTTAATCTGCTTCCATATACCAACTGTCAAGCGAAAGAAAAAAAAAGAAAAAAGCTAGAGCTTTATCGCCAATCTCCCAACGAACAAAGGGGGAGATACTTAGCATAATGAGTGACATCCACTCACCGTTTAGCGGAAACGAGACGCCACGATCCGTGAGTCTACATGTTAAAACGAGACGGGTAAAGATTTAGGGAGAACAATATCGCAATCTTGTTTCTGGACCATTTCCTTTAATTAGTAGTGGAGGACAGCAGGCGAACTGGATTTCGCTGAGTTACGCCGGATGCGATGTTAAAACGTGTCAAGGGTTGAACGTTACGTAGCTTAGACGTTATAATGTATTATGTCTGACTTATTAGATACCGAGTGTAAAACTTGACTGACGGTTTGATTTTGGCAATAGTGTCTATTCTTTTGTTACAAAAACCGCTAAACTGAATTGAAAATAAGATTAATTCGCTGCCATAACAAAATAGCATATTTGTAATCTCTTAACCTGCCTATATGAGTTTGATAATGATACAGCGTTATACAAACATAGCTTTTGTATACCCTAAAGTTGAAACAAGAAGAAAGAAGAACTGAAGACAAGAACATGACACACATTACACAGACAGACAACATTACAAGAAATGTAAAATGATAGCAAGAGCGATAACTCAATACACCACGTACAAAAATAACTATAATTTGAACTGATATCTAAATAACGCGGATCGAAATAACAATAATAATAACTTGAGACAAAACCAGGATCTACTAGACCAACAGGCCATAAAAACTGGTGAAACTGCGTACTTTAGTATATTCTGCATTTGAAATCATAGATGTTGCTACTCAAAATCATACTATATATACTATTCCATATCAACTATTTATTTCACCTTAAAATACGTATTTGTTATTTTATTAGTACGTAAATATTATTCTCTCTATTGTCACACATCATATCACAGACGATATGTCTCGTCCAACCATTAATATAACTAAACAAAGACAACCCGTTTACAACTGTACCGCAAGCCAAAATCTTTCCATCGAATTAACCCTTCCAAACCGACTGTGGGTCATAACGACCGCGAGGGCGACGCGGCTGTTACGTTAAATTGAGACATTTAACATTGAGAGCCTTTTGTGCTAATGGTTAACACGGATGACACCGTGGCTGATAAACAGAACTGTGGCGAAAGGATATGGATGGGCTTCGTGTGAAGCAAGGGTTTCGCGTATTTGAGTGATGATGAAATTAAGTGTAACTATTGTCTATAGGCTACCTAGTGCGTCTTTGAATAACACGTTTTATCCGATTCAATTGTGGTCTCCTTATAATTATGTATTTATACGGGAATTAACGCGATCACGAAAAGGTATTACATACCTGACTGTGGGAGTCAGCCTGTGACCACGGCCAGTGCAACCTGGTCGAAACGTCAGGCAATTCAGAGGTATGTAGTACCTTTCCGTGATCGCGTTAATTCCCGTATAAATACATCATTATATCATGGAATGCGAAAGTTTAAAAGTTAGTGTAGTCTGCTTTTATAATACTCTCGCAGATTTTACATTATTTATTCCTATTTGTTACCATTTTTCAGTGAGCGCTTAAAGTAAATTATCTGATAAAATGGTGAGGTAACATTAACATTGTACTGTATTACTGTAATATTTAAATATCGCAATAATAATTCTGAACATCATAATTATGGCATCGATAATTAATGGGCATTTATTTAGACTGGCGAAATGTCTAAATGCCATTTAATCTCTTTAATAGTTCAATAAACTTTACTTGTATTAGAAAAGGTTCATGGAACGACAACAATTACTTTAAACACGCTATTATAAGTATAACCATTTTAAAAACTTGGCAAACTTATAAAACTTGTCGCCAAAAATTATAGAATTAATTTACTCAGTTCTATCAATATGCTCTTACTTACTTGGCACAGAGTCTTGGCTTCGGGGGTGAAAATCAACAAAAAACAGTCCATAAATCATCATGGGCCAGACGGGCGGACCGTAAGATTCTGTATATGAAATGAGGCAACATTCATTTGAGGGTTACCGGCAACATTTTTATCGTTTCATACGAATTCTTTCTCGCATTATTTGTGAAGAATATTATTTTTTGTTGGCAGGTCTGTGTAAGTAGGTATGCAAAATATTATTGAAGGAACTTCAGGTTTTATATAGAATAGGCAGGAGGCCACGGAGAGAAGTGTGCCCTTTCACATATTGCGCAGTCTCTTCTACAGTGATTGTTGTTAAAACTATTTGAAATTATTTCATTTACAGGCCACGAATGAGAAAAACAAGCATGCTGCCCGGATTTTGTAAAAAAGTCAACGGGTCTTATGGACATTGACAACATCAGCGATCAACAAACTATTTATCTAAATAATTTAAAATTCCGTCCCGAAACAAGCATTAATTCAAAATTTAAAGTACCTGCGAATCAAAAATCCTATTAACTATTAGAAAAGAGATCTTAGAACGGTTGAACAAATTTTCATGAATTATAGCTAAGAACATTCTCGATTAAGTCACTTTTCAAACAAAAAGAACTAAATCAATATCTAAAGTTTAAGAACTGTGATGCTACAGACATGTAGATACACACGGTGGAGTCTAAAAGTGTTTTGAAAAAAATTGACAAAAGACAAAAAATATTAAAAGTTTTAGGTATAAAAATATACGAAGATCTAAGATTTCAATACTCGATTAATGTAACTAAAAAGTTTCACTACATTGATAGCGTACAAATAAAATATAAGTAGGTATAAAATAGCACAACTTTTTAAACCATTGTTTTATTACAAATTCCACAAGTCTGAGCAGTGAACTGTAAAGCAAAAGTGTGCTACAAAAGACCAGAAATGGTCGAGGTGGCACTAGACACTTAAAATAGTAATAATAATACCAATTACCATTAATTTAATTGCAATATGAGTGGAGCTGAGACATCATACATGTTAGCCACGTACAACCAATTACAAGCTCACTCTTAATATGTAAAACAATTGGAACAGTTGAATCTATGTATTTCCCAAGCTATTCTTAGCAGGTAAATATTACAATAATAACATTATCAACAAAGGGAAAACCAAAGGATCTCCTCTTCCTGTGGAATGGTGGGCACTTATTCACGCGACGTTTCCTGCCCTGTGTTCAGTCGCATTGTATTTTTTGCCCCGGGAACTTTTTCTCTTCATTTGTTTTCTTTTATTTTTTCAAGTTCAGGATTTCTTGAACCCATATTTCACGTTCATATTGTCCCCAATTTGCATCTAGAGACCAGAGTTTGTTTGCTTTAGTTTTGAAGGTATCATTTGAAGCTTTTTGTTTCGAGCTTTCTTTTGTTTTAGATTGTTCTTATTAAAATAAAAATAAAAAAAAAAAACAAATTTTATTTGGTTCATTTAACACCGTGAATTTTTTGTTTGACTACAAGCAATTTTTCAAATTCAATGTCTTTATTTCATAAAATTGGTCATAAATTTTTTGAATTCGTCAATTTGAAAAAAGAATTCTAATTAAATATAATATAATAGTTGGCACACGCAGAGTCATAGCAACCATGGCTTTCTCAAAAGTAAAATTAAAAAAAAAGAAAATGATAACACAATACCACAGACAACATAACAGGTACTATACTAGTAACAATACCATTTATACCGTATCTGCCTGTGTCGATCTATGACCGCCCGCAATACCTACATTTATCAAGAATCTACAAACTAATAATTACACATGTATTGCAGATAGTTTCCAAGGCTATAAATACAAAACTCCACATATGCCTAAGTGGATGATTGTAATTAAAAGCCGGGTACTCGACTTAGGGTGACTTAATGCAATTACAGTAGAATTTTTCGCGACATATGCGCTAGATGCGCGAGTTGGGGTGGCATGCGGCTTTTTAAAAGAATATAAATATAGGAGCTGTACGATTTTATGGGTTTTTGATATTGATTTGATTTCTTTTTCTGATTGAATCGATTAAAAAAAACTGCAGATATTAATTTTTATACGTGTTGTTATTGAGTTTTTTCTTCTGGAAATTATGAATAGCAGCTAGCAGCATAGATCTGACGGCAGTCGGCTCGCCCTCTATCAAGTTGGTCCGAAAATATAACTTACGAAATGTGGGTTTATTACACCCACATTTCCTTAGCTATACTGTCGGTTTTCGGAAACAATCTTAAGTAATTTAAAAAGTGAATTCTTAAGCATCGTCGCGTTTGTTATGAAACTTCATAAATGATTTTATTTTTATCCTTTGTCATAAATACTTGACATTTAACTGGTGACACATATTATATTCTTAACTTCGTTTTGATTTGATTTAAGAAATAGTAAAGTTCTTGTCTAGATTTTACCGAGGTTTCGTTTAGGTAATGTACCTAATCTATCACAATATTGAACTTCCATTCTAACTAGCAAACCGCCCTGGCTTCGCACGGGAAACAGAGCATATAATTGTTTTTTTCAGCTATTTTACATAAAACCTTTATGAATAATACACCTAAACCTTCCTTATGAAACAGTTCGTCTAATGGTAAAAACCGTATGAAAATTCCGTTCGGTAGTAATAGAGTTTATTCATACAGACAGAAAGACAGACAGACGCGGAGGTGGGGCTTTGTTTTATATGTAGTGACGTAACTTACTCCCTGTGTGACATAGAAAACTTGCATTTTGTTTGTTTCAAACGTACCCATAGTATTATTTGACAGTATTAAAAGCTCTCCGTTTTCATTAGCGTAGGGTGCAAGTCCCTAGAGTGCGCCTTAAGCCCAAAGGTACATATGGCGTGTAAATGCTGATCGTATTGCGCACCAGCCCTTCTGAAGTGCCCTCAAAATGATGCGGTTGCAAATTGTTGACGAATGTTGCTGTGGGTTCATATGTTTTGACTATTCCTCTTTTGTTACTATAAAAAAATAACGAATGTTCCTTTATCCTACATTTAAAGTGATATTAATTTCAGAAATAATTTATCAGACAGAAAAAAATCTACTTTTCGTAACAGTGTATATTCGAGCTAATCTCGAGGACAACTGAATAGATTCGTATGCGGTCTCTTTTCTTTAATGAACTGCATTTATCTCAGAAAAAAAAAGGTTTATTCCAAAATTGCCTTTGAAGAATGTACAACAAATGTCTACCGAAGTTATTGCTACCCATCTTTTAATTTAAAAATCAAATCCATTTTTTCGAAGAGTTATTTTCAATTTTTTACTTTATCTCCAAAACAGTACCTTAGTTTGAGGAATATGATTCAGTATCAATAAATATACTAAATCCAAATAAATGTGATCTACTACAAAGCTCTGATTACAATGATAACTATCTAGGGGATGGACAGAGACCATTATACTCATTGTGATCACATGGCCGCTAGCAAACGCATATGTTGAGTGATCGTAATATTCATTCGCGGAGTAGACAAGTTTTGATACTTGACAGGACATTTTAAGCTCGCAACAATAGACGCTTGTGTCTAAATATGTCGTTTTGAAAAAAAAAGATACAGTTGCAGTCGAGTGCGAGTAGGATGCACAACAGCGTCGTTCACGAATTAAAACCGACGTAAGCACCTTTTAAGAAATACGTATCATTTTACAAAATCCCAAAAAGGTAGTATAGCATTCAATCCTATTGAAATCCTAAAGCAATTTTTCAAAAATATATGCTTGCATAAAATATTCAAATATTAGATTTTTATTATAGTTAGAATGGTATCCAAAATAATATTTAATAAAATCAAATCTAAACATACGGCTTTGCTCGAGGCACCTTTTTTAGGTATGGTTTTTTCTATTGATTTAGAAAACTCTTCCTTACAAAGCAATAATATAGAAAGAGCCGTCTTGTAATGCGTAGTTTTTACCCTCCATCAACATAAACTAGGTAAAATTAAAATACATAACCACATTTAACTAGAAAAGTAGAAGTTTCGCAAAATGTGACATTAATATATTAATGATCAATGTCATCTAGTCAGTTAGTATGTATCTACTTTTATTGTAGCTACAAAGTTATAGATTTTAGAAACGTATAAATTTTTAGTTAAGTAATTTGTAAGACAAAAATATTTATAACTGAATTAATAATAAAGTATCAAAATCACTAACCCTCTCCATACCCGCTGTCAAAGCGTACAATATGCATTATGGCGGTGCATTGTGCAAAACGGTGTTTATTTGCGCACGCGCACTCTACGTGACAACAAGTGGGTGCATTAACATGTAAATATTAATATTAATGACTTTGTGGAAGATTCACTTAACATAGACTGACATTGACAATTATTATGAAAAAGACTGATGATATTTATGTAAAATCTTCAAAAGAAAACCTCCTTTTTACAAGTTATATATTATGTATATGTTCTATATTTGAAAGTTTGACATATTCGTCAACGTAATCATTCAAACACACTCAAATAGTTTTAACCATAGCATCAAGGCTTTTTATTTCTAGGAGTTAGAAACAACGTTTAACGGTTCGCCAGCCACGTAAATACAACTTGATCCTTACAATAATCAAGTCAACTACTATCTATTCAAAAAATATATAATTTTTTCGTCTTTTTATGTTAGTTTTTAACGCATCGTGTATTCGTTTATCGATTGCTTTCAAAGCTAAACTACGAACGAGTAATACGAATCTCTTGAAATACTTATTTAACACGTCGCATATGGTAATGGGGTACCGCCATGGGGGCGTATTGTCCAAGTCGGCTTTTATACCATATGGTCCAAAAATTCATAAACAAGTGTTCACCAGATCCCACTTTAATGTTCACAATCACTCGTTTTAATTTTAAGCACCATAAAACTAGAAATTGAACTTTATTATTATAAGCGATAGAGTTAAAGTTTCAATCGAAATAAATTCAATTTTGATCGACACAACATTTAGTTGTAATATGAACCTTATTTATACAACGTTATAACCTTAAATAGCTAAAACCAGTTCTATACTAAATACGAAAGTATTGAAAGTAAAATTTGAACGCGACAAAACTACCATAAACGGACTTATTAGGAAAAAATCTGTCAAAGAAAATCATCACCTAAGTCTATCAACATAAAGTAGCTCTTGCAACGTGGTTTACAATAAAAGAATGTAGATAATTAACAGGGTGAGTGATCCAGAGGCTATTGAGAGTACAAAAGGGATGATTACGTATAGCAGGGCTATATTGTTGGTGATCAAGACACCATATGGTATGTTGGTATTAAAGTATTTCGTATTATGGGGATTAAGTTGAGCATATTTCAGTGTACAGTACAGGTGTTGTTTTGATTTCTGACATACCATGTCTGTTTGTGGATAACAAGCGATGTATTCTCAATTACTTTTGTTAAAGATTATATCGGTAAATTAATGTGATCACAATTTTTTATGACATGATGTTGGTTAGTATTTGGATTGCTGGATTGAATGGATTGATGATAAAAGTCATAAGATTATTCAAAGTTTTAATACAGCAGCAATCGTAAACTAGTTGCTGGCAACATTAGGAGAAAACCTTACTTTGACTAACCCTTTCATAAACTCCAATTGGATATCCTCCAATCTTCTGTATTCTTCCTTCTGCTAGCTAACAGCAAAAGATATTTTTACTTTGCAGTGACGTGGGCCAACTTTCACAGTGTATAGATTGCTAACTCATTTCGAACCACGCTCTGTATTAATTTCATTCAAACACAAATACACAAATAAATTAATGTTTTATAATCCAAAAATGAACAAGAAATTCGGACAGTACATAATCCATTTATATAGGACTGAGAAGCTTTACGACAATCAGAACTGTATCACAATACATTCTTAGTAATCAATAGTTAAATGGTTGGCGCAACGGCTTACACGGTGCATTAATTTCATTTAGAAACAAATACACATACAAATTAATGTAATAATTTATCCTGACAGTACAACATACATTGATATAGGATTGAAAAGCTGTACAACAATATATTCCTAAAATCAATAGTTAATGTCATATTTGACGGATGATGGAACGGCTTACACATGGTCACCTTGCCAACTGAGTCCATGTCGAGTGTTGCGTGTTCGATCCCCGCATGGAAGAATCACTTCTGTTGTTTACACACAATGATTCTGAGTCTGGGTGTTAGTGACATGACAACGAATTTTTGAGATTTTGCTTTATACTTAGTAGTATATACAGTTTTTAATTAAATTATTTTGGAGTTAGATTACAATAGAAACATGTTCGATGTGTGTAGAAGTAGTTATTTTATCTGTTGTTTGTACAAGCCTCCTCGCCGAAGAAGTAATTTGTAGGAACTAGTGAGGACTATTAAGGAAATGACTCCAATAGCATTGGCAGTTAAGAATGTGAACCCTTTTTGGTATTTTTATGCCTTCGACTGAGTTACAAAATTCAATGTTGGGAGAGCCATGCTTCGGCATGTATGGGCCGGCTCGACCAAAGTGATACCACGCTTTTCGCCAAGTGAGTGAGGTTACTGGAGGCCCTAACCCTTCTCTCTCCCCCCTTCTCCCTCTCTCCCCCACTTCTCCCTCTCCCTCCCTCACTCCCTCTCTCCCTCCTCCTCCTTCTCCCACCAAGGCCGACAACGCACTTGTGACTTGAGTTGCAGCCATGGACGGCGGTAGTCACTTACCATCAGGTGACCCGTCTGCTCGTTTGCCCCATATATAAAAAGAAAAATGTTTTTCTTTTTATTTAACTGGTTATATAATTACAGGCCTTTCTTCTGACTCTCAAATGGACAAACAAAACCGATAAACAAGCATCTCAACATCACACCTACTCGATCATTGTCTCGATACAATCGAGTCTGTTCCTAAGGGACAGGAACAATTGTTCCGAAGAAACAGTATTAGCAATATAACTAATCTGTCGGGACGAGGCGCAATCAAACTTGCACATGTGAACTTTGGACTGGACATCATCCGTCACGTGAGTATTGAATTGATTGTTGTTGAACGACTTAACGGGTTCAGCAGAGATTGTTTGTAGCGTTAAAGATTAGAAAGAAAGCAAATTACTATAAGTGTAGGAGATAGGGAGATACATAGGTGATTTCCAAAACAAATAAGTGTGTATGTGTGTCAGCTCCGACGCTTACAATCTTACGGTGACATACCCTGCCCCTCTATTAGTCTTTATATTTTATTCTACGCACGCCTGGAGTTTACAATACAATGTAATTAAATATACACAACTTTTTAGTTAACGTTTGCATAAAATTTCCATACCGAGGTCCTTTTATGAAAATCGATTCTTAAGAAGTAAACCAAAAATGTTGAATTAATAATAAAATTATCTTTCTTAACAAAAAACTGCCTTTATCATTCTGAAATTATTCCTGTAAATTATGAAATTTAATTTTCACTCTTAAGTGACTCGGAGATGTACCTGATAAAGCGAAGTATTGATAATAGATGTGTAGGCAAGGAATTATCAGTATGATTTTTATACTAGTATGTGGCAAACAAGACAGTGACCTTTCTGATAGAAAGCTGTCGTAGACTGTAAACGATCCCACAACAACAGCAATGTCACTGATGCGGTACCGTCTTACCTCTTAAATAAGAAGTAAATCCTTTTTTATTTGATTTCGTTCTAAACACTCCGAATACTATGCTACAGACATAAAAAAACCATATCACCCTTTTCGACCCCACAATTTCAAATAAATAATCAGCTAATCTTTTATTTATCACAAAATAGGATTACGTCGCGGCAATGCAAACTACATTTACGAATCCATTGAAGGCCCTTCAACACGTGCTAGTTGATCTGCGTCGCGTGCCTTCAATTACTTATCAGGTTTTGAGCAAACATCGATTGATAAACTATTTAAGACCAATTTATTGGTATTTGACGTTGTAGTGATGGAGTGTTTTTGACATTTATTTTTCCAAACGATTACATCACAAAGATTCGGTACTTAGTAGGATCAGATAAAACATATTATACAAGATACAGGGCTGATAGAAGACCGCCATTATAAACCAAGATCTTATTTTTGTTGCTGAGTAAAGTTTCCAAAGCTCCACGGTCACGGAGAAGGGATATGCATCGCTAAAGTGTCTTTGTGGTTGTGTTGTGTTTATAGCTGTAACTGCTTTCCATCATTGTCAGGCCTGTTGGTCTGATGGTTAGTGATCGTAACTGCTGGCCAAAGGTCGTGGGTTCGATTCCCACCCAGGACAAATAATTGTGTGTTGAAACCGGTCATTTGTTGTGTATCTGGGTGTACTTTATTAAAGATGCTTATTTATGCATTTAGTAATATAAAAGTACTAGCTGACCCACGCTACTTCGTCTGCGTCACATAAGAGAGAGGGAGATAAATGTTTTCCGTTTTTGCAACATTGTTCATTGATGCTTCGCTCGTTTGGTCGTAGCCTGATGTTATATAGCCTATAGCCTTCCTCGATAAATGGGCTACCCAACAATAATTTTTCAATTCAAACCAGTAGTTGAACAGATTAACGCGTTCAACCAAATTAACAAACTCTGGTATTCTGCAGTATGGTTACTATAGTACTAGTTCTGGCCATGTACGAGGTGTGTCAAATTATTATTATTATCAGAGGTGCTCCCCTAGTCGGATGGGTTCCATTCTGCTACTGAACTGTGTTGTGCTCTACATCCTACCAATATACACAGGAAGTATAAGACCTACAACCAAAGTAACTGTAACAAATGTGTCTCTCAATCTCCATAAACAAACACAATACCGTCAGCAGGTATTTCGTTGAGTGCGCTTGTCAACGAATCAAAGTCACTTTAGGTAGAAATCATTTATTAGGTCCACTCATATCGTTGTAGGCTTGTTCGTTATATAATATGTAGTAGAAATAACTTAATATGTGCACAGATTAAAGCTTCACATCATGAAAATGTTTACTAAACTAAATTATTTCGGTTGCGGTATTTCCGGACCGATACGACCTTCAAATTTTCAAGAAAAGAGCGTACTCCCATCTCAAAGGCTGGCAACGCACTTGTGACTCTTGAGTTGCAGGTGTCCATGGGCGAAAGTAGTCACTTACCATCAGGTGACCCGTCTGCTTGTTTGCCCCCTATAATATAAAAAGCAAGCAACAGCTTTACATAGGCATCAAGTTTTTTCAATGATAACGTAGTTACGTGATATGAGTCTGAATCAATACTTGCAGGTCACTTGAAGTTAGAGTCCTACTATTTACGAGATACATTTGTCCTATAGCTCCTTGGGTTGTTTTCAGAATCATAGTAACAATAATAATTATTAGGATATAAGTTTGTGTGTTCACTAAACGTTTGTCACAATTGAGATAGCAATAACTTATTGACATCAAACCGCAAATTGCTAGTGTTCTTGCGTAAATACTTAAAGTTAACTACAGTTTGTTCGCAATAATAGGACGGGTCATAGATATTGCTCTTTTTTAATTTTACACAAGTCGCCATTAACCCATTTTGGTACGTCAAACTTCCACTGATCTCTGACACAATACAGGTGTCACAAAACTGTCGTGAATGCAACCATTGCTTGTAAAAGTAGAAAAAAAAATGACTGTTCCTACCTATACAAGTACACACGTTCCAATAGATTATTCTCCCGTTACTAGAGCCTCTCACTAAGACACATCGTCTCAAAATAGCTTTTACACGGACAGTGCGTTTGAAACAAATCGCATCGCCCGGAGCATCAATCCATCAATCTCCGTAGCAGCCAGACCCGTCACTGACATCTTATTATGTGTGAACACCGACAAATGTCCCTTGAAACATTTCAACTGATACTAAGACAGAGGTTCATTTTCTTTCGATAAGTATATTCTGTTTGAAAAATGAAAGTGATCTTCACTACCTATCTATTAATTAATATCTCAAGAATTTTCTAAAGTAGTTGTTGATTTTCTATTCCGCATTTATAGCCGCTATAAAGTTGTATGGTTACTCCACCAAGTTTTTTCTAATTTTCTATAATTCATAATCTATATTTGAATTTGAAAACAAAATTGAGATAAAAATTTGAACCGGAAATTAACGCCAACAACCAAATTCAGTAGCTTTGTAAATTGTAAGATAAGTATAGACAAAAACACTTTGTAATTGATTCACAAACAATAAAAATGTTTAAAAAATCTAATTTAGTCATCGAAAATACTTTTTTTGAGGAGTGTAAGCAAAAGCTTGTGAAGGTCATCAGGGTCGCATGTCTGCCCTCTAACAAATTATTATTATATAAAAATTACTAGCTTCCCGGCTAAATAAAAATAAATTGTAACTGAAAATTGAGATAAAAACTATCCTATCTTTCAAGTTAAACCAAATAGCACACAGTGTGCAAAATTTCTTTAAAATCGGTTCATTAGCTTAGGAGTTCATCGCGGACAAACAATGTGACACGAATTTTTTCATATGTAAAGATTAATAATATATGAGGGAGAGCCATGCTTCGCCACGTATGGGCCGGCTCGACCGGAGTGATACCACGGCCTCAGAGAAAACCGGCCGTGAAGCAATGATTGCACTGCTTTTTGCCGCGTGAGTGAGGTTACCGGAGGCTCTAACCCTTCCCTCTCGCCTGTTCCTGCTCTTCACCCCTCTCCGACCTCTTTCCCTACACCCACCTTAAAGGCGGGCAACGCACTTGTGACTCTTGAGTTGCAGGTGCCCATGGGCAGCGGTAGTCATTTACCATCAGGTGACCAGTCTGTTCGTTTGCCCCCTTACCAAAAAATATATTTATATGTATGTAAAGATACATCTAAAACTTTGAAAAACAGTTACAGTAAAACATTAGTAGAATGTTTTTGTCACATTAATTTAAACTAATGGTCGTCTGGTGGTCGATATGATTTTTCCTTTTTTTTACCATATTTGGCCATATTTTATTAAATTTTACCTATTTGTTTGTTTTTAACTATTCATGTCAAGTATAAGTTGAAGTGTCCTTGTATAGACTTTTCGTACCACGACAGGTCAACATTGATTATATACTAGACCGGTGTTTTCGTAACCGTTTGCACATATTTTTTAATTTATGACACATTATTTTATTAAATTTTAACTTTCTACATATAAATTTTAAGTATACTAACTTTTAAACTTTCGCGTTCCATGATATAATTATGTATTTATACGGGAATTAACGCGATCAGGAAAAGGTATTACATACCTTTTCCATACACATTGGAACCGGATGACGTCATGGTGAGCTTTGATGTGGAATCACTTTACACCAATGTTCCAATAAAAGAGTGTTTGAACGTCGTAAAAGACCTGCTGAGAGACAACGAGTTGCCGTTGAATTATATTGATCTACTTGAACACTGTCTAGAGGGCAACTATTTCCTTTTCCAAGGTCAACATTACCTTCAGATTGATGGAGTCGCAATGGGTAGTCCTGTAGCCCCTGTACTTGCCAACATCTGGATGGAACATTTTGAAGAGAAGGCGCTGAGTCTCGGCCCGAAGACTGTTAGGCTTTGGAAGCGATTCGTAGATGACATCTTTAGTATCGTCAAAGGAAATAAACAGGAAGTAGATCAATATTTACAACATCTCAACTCTATTCACCCCAAGATAAGGTTTACATATGAAGTGGAGGTGGATAGGTCGTTGTCATTTTTAGATGTCAAAGTAACCGCGAGATCAGATGGGTCCTTGTCGCACTGTGTGTACCGCAAGCCTACTCATACCGATAGATACCTACACGCCACGTCTCATCATCATCCCCGACACCTGCAATCTGTTATGACTTCACTAAAGAACAGAGCATACGATCTTTGTGACCCTGAACATTTGGAGCGAGAGCTGGATCATGTTCAGGAGGTACTCAAAAGTAACGGATATCAGGTGAATGGAACACGGAAGCGACCGACAATGAGACGCAAGCATCCGGAGGTGAACAGACAACCAGCCTACATGCCATATGTCAAAGGAGTAACGGATAAGATCGGCTCCGTGTTAAAGAAATACTCCATTCCGACAGTGTACACACCAGGCATAAAAGTTCAAAACATCGTGGGCACACCAAAGGATGTCTTGCCTTTACAAACTCCAGGTGTCTACAAAATAAACTGCAGCTGCGGTAGTTCCTACATAGGCCAAACAAAGCGGACTATTGCTGAAAGGGTCAAAGAACACATCGCTGCTGTGAAGAACCGACAGATTAGCAAATCAGCGATTGCAGAACATGCACTCGAAGCGGGCACCAATCACTGGATTGAGTTTCACCGTACGCAAGTCCTCTCCACGGAACGTCACTTTTATTCAAGAGTTGTACGTGAAGCGATTGAAATTAAAAAACACAAAACTTTCAATCGGGAAGATGGTTTCAAATTATCAACAGCGTGGAATCCAGTGATAAAAAACATGCCACCTCGCTTTTATGCGCAGTCGGGTGAACACCAGAATAGGGGCACATCGGTTTGCTTAGAGAATAGGGACACTGTTAGTATAGTATGTGACGGTACATGGCGAAATCAAAATATTAAAAATATCGAAAATGTGCGGGTGGATGAAGAACCTTCTACCTCACGATCTCGACGACGGAGGGCGTGCACCGCTGAGCCAGTCAGCCTGTGACCACGGCCAGTGCAACCTGGTCGAAACGTCAGGCAATTCAGAGGTATGTAATACCTTTTCCTGATCGCGTTAATTCCCGTATAAATACATAATTATAATTTTAAGTATGTATTTAAAATTTCACATTCCAGAAATTTGCTTAGAAAGAGGCACAAATAATTATCTTCACGTAATAATATATAGATACCTATGTAGGTATGTATGTACGACAGTTGCGTAGATAGAGGTTACACATTCGAATCAACACAGTGCTATTATAATGCCAAGCGTGATCCTAATGTTTGTAATTGAAGTATCACCATGAATATCAGTAATTGTACATTATTTAAGTTACTAGAACTTTTGTTTTAAAAATGTAGCCTATATGACAATACAGTACTTCCTTAATTTTATAAAATATGTAACAAATACGCAAGAAATAATTAATTTTACTTCCCCCTCTCTGAATAGTAAAAAATAACGTAAAAAAAAACTCAGTTTAAGCTGACGAATCACTTTTAGCACGTCAGTGAAGACAAACGATCTGCCGCTGAACCTGGCTTTGAAAACACATTTTTTACTTATTCATTATCATCTTAACACAATCTGTAATAAATAAATAGGTTTTTGAACTAACCCGTAAGAGATCTGAAGTTTGAGTTTGTATAGTTACAATGAATTACATTTTCATATGAAACCAATTATTTTCTAATGATAGCTAAATGAAAATCACAAGAGTAAAGAATTAAAACCACTAAATAATATAATGACTAGACTTAACGGCAACACACAAAAATAATAATAAATCTAATTTATTAGGGTATCCCGGGTCCCCTGCAATAGACCCACTTGTGACGAAACGCCGTGTGGTTTCAGTCGGTTTGATTCCGACATACCACTTCACCGTCCGGTGAGATGATGACCCGTGGGGGTTTCCACACGAAAAAAAAAAGGTCTTGTACATAGAACATAAATTTTATGCAAACAGTTAAATAATTTATACTTAATATATTTATTTTAATCATAGTACCCTATTATTATTTTTCTTCATGTCATTTAACGGATTTCTTGATATCAAATTGTCACTGTAATCACTGTTAGTTTTGTTTTTTTGCGATTTTATTAGTGTTTTACTTCAGTATTTTATTGTTATTGTTATCAAAATTGCATTATTAATTATTATTAAGATTGTATTATTATTACATTATTAATTATTATCATAATTGTAGTATCTAACCTGACATTTCACATGCTGTGCTTCGGTAAAATAGATAAAACTAACATTAATTAAGACCATTTTTGTACTTTATTTTGTATGTAATAAATGAATCTGAACTTGGGTTTTTAAACAGTATTTCTTTATAAATATATAACCATATTTGATGTCAATTCCTAACTAATCGAAGCATTTCTTAAAATTTTCTCATTAACACGCCAACTAAAATAAATGGAACAGATTTTCATTGAGAACGAACTAATGGCCAAAAAATGGCTAAAATCTGACAAATGGTTTTCCTTTAACGTCTGCGCCCATCTTATTATCGTTACCCACTACCGAACAGAACTCATTTGGGTCTTCTTTTAACTTGTCTATATATTCCTGGACACGCAAATATAAACTTTATTCTACTAATATTGTGTTCAATTTTACTTGTTCACATTTTGTTATATTAGCTCTGATTATAGTTATCGGATTAACGATTTTATTGCTCTCATGTTTAAGCTCAATTTTCTTTGTAGCATCTTCAAGTATGATATCAATTTGAGGAGAAGCGTCTGTGTTAATAGCATTATTCGCAATCTCATCTATACAGTCGGGGGTTAGGCCGAGTATATGAAGTATCATTTTTTATGCGACATATAAAACATATTTATTGCAATCATAATCGTTTCAGTTTCTCTAGTACCATGTTTCAGTGAGATAAATAGAAGATAATGGTTGGAAAAAACTTTTTTTATTGATTAACTTAGTTATTTTTACAACTTACGTTGTTATTATGAGTAGTTTATGTTTCTCGCACATTAAAAATGGTAGCCATTAAAACGTTTTATTACACTACTTGTGGATGTCAGTAAAAATGTATTTTGGTCTATTCTATTGAAAAGCATTTCTATTCATTCTTTTGTAACGCTAATAAAACAAAGGACATTGTTTATAAAATCTATCGTAAGATGATAAAGGCAATAATTTTGCCGACCGTACCCGGTGAATGGTGAAATAAACCACAGTTTTCAATATCACACCGCTATTGTCAAGCTGACCCTACCACAACTCAATGCGCTCTCAATTCACAGCAGTTATTATTATCTTGACCTGGTGATTGAGCTCTCCTGCTCTCTATCGTCATGAAATTCTCTCATTGGCCACCTCATTCCTTTAACGCCCCACGCCCCAAGCTTATTGGTGGATCACGCCACGCCTCCACAACTTCGAACGCGCTGCTTTGGGTAGTTTGAAACCCCACTTATATATTTTTCACCCTTATGTTACTCGCATTCGTATTGTAGCCGTCGGGTTGTACGCACGCGTCTTCTTCATATCACCGCGATATAAGTGTGAAAACTTTTAAGTTCGTGTGCTGTTAATTAAATGTATAAACGATGACAATGGACGTTCAAAATACCTATCAAAATTATAAAGAGACGTCTCCTGATTCTAAGGAAACTAATTTGAATATTGAAAGTGCAAAAACATCGCAAATAAAATCAGAAATGCAGCCAACAGTTTTGAATCAAGCAAAGTCATCGAAACGGTCTTTTGATGTAGCTTTCCTCATGATGCCGGATGAGAAGGTACGTTCAAAGCCACCAGAACGACAACTTAGAGTCTCCAAACAACTTTTCCATAATGAAGAATGGGAGCAGGTACCGCCTAAGAGGATGCCAGAAATTTACAAGCATAGTGATTACTCTAACGAGAACACAATGGACTTAAAAGACCAGGATGATGACCGCATATGTGTAAATAATAACCTATCTCCTAGCTTTGGATCGGATATTAATATAGACGTTGGGACAGATGAATATCCCAGCAAAATCTTGTACTGCAGCGATTCCGAAAACTCTGAGCGATCTAGGAGTCGACCAAACTCTAATGAAAGTGCAGCGCGACAGCCGAAGTTTTTACCAGAATATAAAAATAAAATATTCGACGACCCGACTCTGATAAGCATGCAGTCTAGAGCCCGATATGAAAGGTATTCTTCTGAAATGTCACCTAAAAGTGCTTTTACAAAAGTGTCAAATTTTGCAACAAGGTCACCAAACCCTTCCGTCAGTCCAGATAATCTTCTTTATCAAAACTCTGTGAGCCCACCGCTATCAGCCGCTAGTCCACCGGCAAGTTCTTTTAATAAGTCACCTGGTTTTAACCCCTTGCTTACGCCAGCTCACATTTTGAACAGCAGCAATTTCTTCAAAGGTCAAAATGTACCATCATCCTCGCCAAATTACCCAGACTCGGCAATGCAGCAACGACCGGCCTCTTTCAATAAAGGTATGGAATACCAAGATAAACAAGATACAAAATTGACACATATATCGCCAAACAAAATAAATTTCCTTCCATTCAGACCAGAAATACCGTATCTTCAAGCCGGATCGTCGTATCCGTTTAGTGTACAGAATTTTCAGCCTCCAAATTCAGATTTTATGAAGTTTCCTGTGCCTTCAAGAGAACCAGTAAATCCTTTGATCGCAAATCCAGCGGCAGCCATTCTTAGCACATTGTTACCACCCACTCTAGCAGCGTTTACTTTACCGTCGCAGAACGTTTGTGCAAAATGCAGTATCAGCTTTCGAATGACTTCAGACTTGGTATACCATATGCGCACACACCATAAGAGTGAGTCTGCTATCGACCCCCATAGAAGAAAAAGGGAAGAAAAGTTAAAGTGCCCAGTTTGCAACGAAAGTTTTCGAGAAAGGCACCATTTAACAAGACACATGACCGCGCATCAGGATAAAGAAGGTGATTTAGATGTTCCTGCTGCATCAAGTTACAATAAAAAAAATAAACAATTCTTTTCGCACAACGGTAGTTCTCTTATACACAAATAAATTCAAATTTCGAACAACGTACCGACATATATACGAGTTCAAAAGTTATGGAAAGTATTTAATAATAAATAGATCCATTTTTAAATAAACCTATTTGGTATTCAAAGTCGAATGGTTAACTTTGGCATAATTATTTGATCAAATGTAATTAGGATGATTATTGAATAGGAACATGTGTCACGTTCGAGAGCTGTATCAAGTTTCATTGTTTCGGTAAAGTTTGTTATTGTTATTACCTAATCTATGTGCAATATTAATTGTTAAGTATTTATTTTGTAAATAGTAATATTGGTAGTGAACCATTAATTACAGAGATTTAAAATTCAAATGTGATTTTATTTCCTATAATATCGTATTTAAATTATATGCCTACAAACTATTCTTTGACATCTACTTTCACTTCATGCTTTTGATTTCAGAGATTTGAAAAGCGTCTCAAAAGCCTTCGATTCAAATAAAATATATACAAATTAGAATAATATTCCTAATGCTCTAATAAAAGCAATCCACTTTATAGCTATAATTATAACAATTACTTCTCTTCTAGACCCCACACGATATGAACAATATCTAATACATAAATTTTGCTGTTCCGAATCAGTAACAAGGCGAAGCATAGCGAATTTATGAGTGAGGGTTACCGATAGAGACGTCCTGGAACCCTTGCTACGACTGATTTGATTTAAAATATTGTTTATACTTATGCTATCGAAACAGTTTTTTTTAACTTCGAAGTATAGATGGGTAATCACCCGGGTTTTTACCCAGTCGTGGGTTTTAACCCGGATGATTACCCATATCTGCTTAGAAGGAATTCATTAAGGTAACTGGTATTGTTTTGCTTTAAAATCTTACAATTCTACTTCACACACACGTAGTTCAAAGGTATGTTACATTATTAAGATGTGGTACATACACATACCATCGCATTGATTCTAAGTTAATGTATTCGTAAATCATTCAACGTGAAAGTTTTAAAGTTATTAATTGTACTCAAGCCAATTGTTCACCTACAGTAAACCCACAACTAGATAATAATAATTGTTACAAGGAAACGTTTCCTATTCTGTTCATTCGATCATCATGAAATTTTGCATACAGTTGCCAGGAAGACAGAGGAGGACATAGCTTTCATCCAGAACAAGTACTTTGTTCCCGAGGGATAGTATAATGATAGCCAACACGTCATCATTAAATACGTCATAGGAATAGAATAAAAAAAACTATGTGTCTATAATTTGGTATGCAAAAATTAATGAATTAAAGCTATTTGAATCAAATGGTACCTCATAATTTCTATAGAGCTGCCTAATTTGTAATCAACGTAAATTTGTGACTTGTGATAATTACTTTAATGTCAAATACAAGAGAACACAACAGACTTGTCAATATTCCGTCAATCGATGATTTTCTCTTGTTAGTCGATGTTATAATTAATACCTAAGTAGGTACTCTTCATACACCAACAAACTCAGTAATCGAATAATCAATAATTTAATATACCCCATATAAGGGAGCAAGCGTCACTAAAGAACCGTGTCTAAATTCTTGCGAACAGTATAGTTCCCATGTGCTGCGGACGTTAACACCGATGTAGGTTAGTCTGCATCGATGGTGAGACAACTATAACGAATCGTGTCATGGGAAATGGACACCAGATTTTTGGTGACGTCATTTGGGATATAATAGGGAAGTAAATCTCCAATTGGATGGTTAGGTTAAGCTATTTATAAATTGTGAGTGGCTGTTTAACAAACATGTTTAATTATGGTGCTTTCGTATAGGTTAGGCGGATGTTTGTTTTGAACAAAGTATTTTGTATTGATCTTACTGATATAGAGTGGTGATGGTATTAGGCTGGAATTAAAGTTTAATGTCATATTCTAAAGTAATGTTGCAGGGAGTGTACAGGAAACAAATCTCCTGGTAAAATACTCATTGATAGATGATAGAGTTAGGATACGTTTTCTCTCGTATATTAAGTACGTTTTATTTAATACTAGCTACCCGGGCACGCGTTGGTGTTGCTAAGTAATTTGCAATAAAAAAATATTGAGACCCTATTCAAACAATTAAATAATAATTTAATTTATTCAAATAAAAACTATCCTATCTCTCAAATGGACAACGTCATTAAAATCGGTTCATTAGTTTAGGGGTTCATCGCGGACAAACAACAAGATTTCCAAGTCATTGCTTAGCCAATTGGAGTTTAGATATACATTTCCTTCCTTTTTTGAAAACAAGATTGCTATTAAACACCTTTAAACTTTCGGTTAGTTACAATGGAAAAAATACTAGAATTTCAAACTTAGTTCTTATACCGACCAATGTACCCATAACGGAAGGACAAAACTCTAAAACTGAAACTTCAAAAACACCATACACTGTGTAAGTAGAACCTCGTAAATGTAGAAACTTCACAGGGTGTCCGCGTGAGTGCGAAGAGAACAATATTTTTGTCCGTCCGCCGAACCGTGAGTAATTCAATAGAAAATATTCACATTGGGGACGAGCGGCGCCCCTGACGGTGAATGGGTGCGCTTATAGCGTGTGTTTCTTTTAGAATAATGTTTTACATCATGTTTTTTAACACTTTAGGGAAAATCTTTTTTAAAAGTACCTACTCACGTAACATATTTTAACCGAAATATTTTTTTGTTCTTCAATTTATCAGCGTAACCGGTTCAGACTCTCAGACACATCTTAGACTGTGGTTTATAAAGTCTTTCTTTTAGAGATAAGTGACAAGAAGATTTGGCTTCGACGAATGTCTACTACAAATCCAGAATATCTGTATGTCCACCAAATTAAACTAGATTGGCGAGAACCGGCTTCCCTCGAAGGGAGATATTTGCTGATACTCCTGTGTACCTACCACACAATATTCTAATTATCCCTCTTATTCTATAAATGTGAAAGTTTGGATGGATGGATGGATGTTTGTTACTCTTTCACGCAAAAACCACTGAACCGATTGCGATGAAACTTGCTATGTAGATAGCTGGAGACCTGGATTAACGAATAGGCTACTTTTTATCTCGATATTCTCACGGGACCGGGAGGTACGCGGGTGAAACCGCGGGGCACTGCTAGTATTCAATATATTGTGGTCCCTGGACTCCACGCGTCCTCTTGCAACCTTCGTGGATTGATGATTAAAACTTCTTGGACGCGTGAAAGTCTTGCTAGCAACTTCGTGATCAAGATTTGAATTCGTATTTGAAATAGTTCAAAGAATGGAACGATGAAAAAACAAGAGGACTGCCATCTGAAAAGCCCTGGGAGACGGTTGTCCGTGAGGACACACGAAACCTCAAGATATATTTTTACTGTGATTCCATTTTTGAAGTTATTAGTCTTTTTAAAAGTGAATCTAATGTTTTAAAGGTTTCAGTAAAAACCTAAGTTGCTTCGCATAATCTTTTATTCTTACTTCCCTAGAAACTAGATCCTTCTTTCCTGATACCAGCTCATCCCTGAGTATGTTGCAATATTAACCCACAAATTCAATTGTCTTAATGCAATAAAACTACCAACAGTCTCGAGAAACAAAATATACATTCATCAAATTCTTCATTTTCTATTAAATATGTGTATAAATTACACAGTATCAGTGTGGAATTTTCAACATCCTGTACATAATCGTGTTGGCAGACACCAATGACGGATGTGTCGCTACATTGGTGCCTGTTGGTGCCCTCTCTAAAGATATAGGGCTTAGTAGATGCTCTCCTTATGATCACCATACTGAAGCTAAGGAATATATTGAGATAATTTATTTTCAGCTTATATAAGTTTTACCTATTTTGGTTCGAATGTTATTAATGCTTTGATGAGGGATGGCGTTAAAAAGGTGGATAACGAGTGGCGGGTAATAGAAACTAGGTAGAGAAATGTATTGACTCGTAGTGTAGTAGTTGACTGGCCTGTTGGTCTGGTGGTTAATGATCCTGACTGTGATTGCTGAGCAGGACAAATATTCGTGTGATGAGCACGATTATTTGTTCTGTATCTGGGTGTAATTTATCTATAATATGTATGTATTTATAAATATATAAGTATGTTTATCAGCAGTCTGGTTACCACAGTACAGGCTCTGATTAGTTTGGGATCAGACGGCCGTGTGTGAGATGTGTCCAGTTATTATTATTATTATATTTATATTAAGAAAAGGTATTTCTAATTTGACTCCCAAATTTTGTTTAAATGTCCCTTATGCCAAATGAGATTTATATGGTACAACACTTGGCAATTAGTAGTTATTTAATAGTACGTTAGAATTCAAGTTACAGGTATGAGACCTTAACCTGTTTGAACTATTACTTACACTCTCAATCCATCCGTATAACCAATATCCCATTCTTCCCATTGCCTTTTCTTCTTATCTGCCTTTCCTATTCAATATGCTCCGTATTTTCCCATCTTTACCAAAGTGCTTATTGGCGGCAATAGGCTTTGCCCCTAATACGTGAGTGGGACCCATGTCTGTTAGTTGGCAAAATGTTGGTGTTTAATACAGTTCTGCCAACCCCTTCAGGGATGTAGACATGAGTGTAAGTATGTATGTAAGTATGTACGTATTTACATGGTATTTTTTTTTCTTTTACGTTGATGAGAGGTTAGTAGCAGCATAGTCTGGAAATGATCCCGGTTGGATGAGTCTAGAAATGGACGGATGACCTAATAAATAATAACATTTATTTCTTCTCACAAAAATAATAATTTTAGCAACATTTTATATAAGTACACGGCTTGATTTAATAATTTGTTTAGTTTGTACAAACATAACTAGGAAGGCGATAAGTATCGATGCTACAGAAAAATATGAATGAAATCCACAAGGAGTTTCTAATTTCTAAATGACCAAGTATTTGTGCTGGTTTTTATTTCAGAATTACGTTTACTTTGATTAAAAAATCAAAGAGCTTTTTGAGACTTCTCTTCGCGAGACTTTCTTTAAAGCAACGTTTTAGTTTAATCTAATAAAAAGAGAATACAATACACTAAGAGATTATAACAAATGGTGAGATAACTACACGAATCGTTCAAAACATTAGACGGTCATGCATAATCAATGCAAAGGCAATATTTTCTGCTCAAATAGCTACACAGAATACGAAAAATAATAAATATGTATTTTGCTGAACGCATTTACAAGATTACAATATTAGCGAGCACGTCCTCACACAGCCGAGCCATCATTACAAATGATAAATAGTCGGCACACTTCGATAATCAAATTCTAATTTCGAATCTGTTCTACCCTCGCGAATATTTTTTTTCGAGGCGAGGGAAACGGCCACACAGCCTGTTTTGTATTGTGAGAAGATTGTGACTTTATTAACCGTGAACGAATGATCTCTTTAACTGATTCACCACGGCAGGCACGTGACCCGGAACCGATTATGGTTCCGTACCCGATTTGTATGTATTTGTATGTAAATTGGTGCGTGGGGTGACGAGATAACCGGGCGTACTTGATAGGGATCTCTGTTATTGAATTAAGTGTTGGCGTTTAGTTATTGTTGAGATAAATGTTCGTCTTCATTTCGTTTTTGTTTTGATTTTTTTATTGTGCATTCAGATAGAAAAATATCAAAACAGTGTTAATTTACTTTTATTTATGTGACTTCAAAGTAGAAGAATTCAAAAAGAATGACGAGATAAAAAATGACAACATACTATTACTTTTACTTTATTATCACTACATATTATAAAACAAAGTCCCCACCGCGTCTGTCTGTCTGTCTGTTCGCGATAAACTGAAAAACTACTGAAAGAATTTTTATGCGGTTTTCACTAATAGACAGTGATTAATGAGAAAGGTTTAGATGTATAATTTGTTAAGACTTTGTGTAAATTGATTGAAATATGTTGATGATTGTTGAAGATGTCTCTGCTACCCGTGCGAAGTCGGGACGGGTTACTAGTTACTAATATAAATAAGTATATTAGTATAACGGATTGAGATACTGTAAGAAATGCGTTAAGGAAATACGCCCCAAATGTCTAATAGGGTTTTAACCTCACCTAACTCAACGACGGACGGTGGACATCGCTATACCTGTTAATCTACAACCACGGCTAATGTAACATTGTCACGTCAAGCAGTTGCAAAGACAATGACATTATTTTTACGTGACGGTCTATAAAAGGATTGTAATGTTCAGGGTTCATGTATGTTTACCACCATAACTCCTAAATGCCTAAACAGACTTGGATATATGGAGTATTCCTAGAATCTTTATATCATCCCGAGTACCAAACCAACTACCAAAAATTAAAAAATTAAATTGTGTGGCGACATTATGGCTCCATTTTCAAATGCAAAAAAAGAAATAGCAAGCCCGTCGTGTTTCTTTTTTAAATTAGTGACCACGTGTTTATCTGCGAGTGGGTTAACTTTGATATTAAATAACTAGGTACTGGTTGACACTTGATCACAGGTCTTTCAAAACTTGGTATGAGAATTTAACAAGAGTCGGTAGATGGGAGACGGATGCTAAATGGTTAAGGCATCCGTCTCCCATCTACCGACTCTTTTTAAATTCTCACTACTACCAAATTTTTGCCATTCAAATACACTTCAAGAAGTTTAGCCTTTATATGTATATGTTCCCTACACAATATATTTGAATTCAACAATTAAATCACAATAGTATCTTGAGGTCGCCCGGCATGACCAATGTTTTCCGTCTGTTGCGCCGCCCACCCTATGTCTGAGTAGGAAGCTATTTAACTCAGCTATTGTTCCTCGTAGTCATGCTAGCAAACCACGTTTTATTTATTATTAAATAGTACATCATAATTATTACAAAGCAACGGATATTTCTGTTGAGGAGAATAAGTTATTTCACGTTTGTTACTAGGGATAAATTAATTCAATTTTCTTGAAGGATTGCGCAAAGAAAGTATAACTACAGAACTTCGATATCGCCTAGTACTTGGGTTTTGGAGGTCTGATGGCAGTCGCTCCACATAAAATATCAAAGTTTGGTCGTATCGTAGTTAGACTGAAAGCCGATCCCAACTTAGTTGGGAAAAGGCGCGGAGGATGATGAGTTAGGTATTTTGCAAAAATAGGCAAATCAATATTTAAAAATGAATCCCTATTTCCCTTGGTCACGGCATCACCCGTGAACGGTGGACCGATTTCTCTAATTCTTTTTTTTGTGTTTGTTATTGTTAGAAGAAGGTTCTTATGAAAGAAAACATCAAGGAAGTTGCGCGGAAAATTAGAAAATTTAAGAAAACTTAACGACCATATTAACTTTCCTTTTTTCTTTAGCTTGTGGAAACCTCCTCGAGCCGTCACCCCTCCGGGGTTTTCAGTGGGGCGGTGTGTCGGAATCGAACCGACTAAAACCACACGGTGTGCCGTACTGCGCCTTAAGTAGGAGGGATCCGGGAACAGCTTTTATTTTATTATCTTATTTAGAAACCTTAGCGCTTTTGACATAACTGTCAGACGTTTGACATTTGGCGCGATTGTTCAATATTTATAGTTAAGACAGGACAACGTCTGTCGGGTAAGCTAGTATATGTATAAAAAGAAACGTACTTCTAGTATGTCTGAGTTACCAAAAACATACCTTACCAGATATTATCATTCGTACACCCGGAAACGAACACTAGAATTTCTAACAAAACACACAGGTACACTTCCCCAAGTTTCATATAACCCTTTACCCCACATAACGTAAACTATCAGGGACACAGAAACAACAAAAGGTATCGTAAATAAGACGGGAACTAACGCACTTCCGTATCCGCTGTGACGAACTGACAGACAATAGGGCGTAAATATTTTGGGACCTTCATTGTACATGAGCCCTTGGCTTTAGTTCTGCATGAAAGAGAAATCTTCTCGTTATCCAAATATTCAGTAAAGCTTAGATAATATAAGGTATTTAAATCGGAACTTAATTGCGACCTAAATTACGGCAATACTTTTTAAAAATCTTGATCTCTAAAGACAGTGTCTCCATTCACTGCCTACAGATTGTAAAATAATATAAAGGTGCTACAATTTTCACTGAATTAGCAGATGGTTGGCTCTGAGCGGATACAATTTAAAATAAACCTGATTTATGTGACCTTATCTACAATTTGTTGTTTAAATATCTTGGAGAGTCAAGAGACTTAATTTATACGTAAAATACACACAACCTGTAATACTCAATGGCGTATGTGTCGGGTCGTCCCTTTGATATGGTTGAAGTGGACGATGCGATGGTTGGAGCGTGCGCCATGCTCGAGAACGAGTGCCATTGGTCGGGGCTGGTCATCTCTGGTCTGCTATTATTTGAATATGGTAGTCATTTTGATCGATTGATTTATTGACTGTTTGTTGAAAAAAAAAAACAAATTGAAAAAGAGTGTCCTTGGAATTTCTTGCCTGTTCTTCTACGTATTAGAACAGGCAACTATCTTCACGATTAACTTAACCCTACTGATCTCTTCTCCTGACAATTCAACAATACTTGCAATTGGTTTAATTGAAATAAATCATTTTGATCAATAGACATACACGGTCACACAACTCAATTAGAAAATCCCACTAATATTATAAACGTGAAAGTTTGTGAGGATGTATGGATGTATGGATGTTTGTTACTCTTTCACGCAAATTGATACAATCACGCCTGTATCTATATTATGTATTTTGTATTAGATATACATACTACATTGTGTATATTGTGAATTGTGAAATACATACGTATTCACAATTCAAAATATATAACACCTGTTTTATTTCGTGGATTTAACACAAGCACAAGATTTGTGTCTATACATAAATCTACTTACTTACTTCTTACTTCATAGATAGGCACTTAACTCTGATGATTTCGGAATGGCTTTCACTGATTAATATCTCAAGCACATCACGCTGTTTACCAATATTGTACCTTTAATCTTGTTAAGATTTTTTTAACTAGCCTAGTAAATTGAGCATATAAGAAATAAAATCAAGTGTATTTTTATTGCAGTAGGTGCACAATTAAGCTACAAATTTTACCGGCAATTTATAAACGATCGCTTCCAAAGCTGAACAATAAACTTGCTACAGCGTACCGAACGGTTGACAAAACACCGCATCTATTTAGCATATGAATTAAATACAGTGAAATATGGTTTAAATTAATATGGATATATGCCGCCGCGCAAAGTACTAACTGATGGGTGCCGTTTCGAGCTTTCATCATATCAAAAGTTGACGGAGGAAATATTTGTTGACTTTAGAAAATCAAAATGACATCTGTATTTCTTTCCGGTAGCCCCGAGTCCAACAGAGGTCTAATTGCCCCGCCGCCGCTTCTAGAACCCCATATCCTTATTGCTAGACTTGCCTACCTGCCTTAAGAAAATTCCAGCAAAAAGAAAATTAATAATAATAATAAAGGGATCAGTGGGAAATCGATGGTGGCCAAGATGCAGATAGCAGTCTTGCTCGATAATACCCGAATAGTCCGCCGATTCCTCCCCCAATTGCCATGGCCGACTGTTGCCCACCTCGCCGTGGCTTTTCCTGCCACTTCTTCGAAAGCGAGACAGTGTTTGATGCATTATAATAATAATAACTTTATTTTTCTCTCTCACACATAATATGGTTACATCTAACAATTCTTAAACTAGTTGTTAAATTATATTACACTGTCTGTATGAGAGACTGGTATCTGTAGTAGGCAGGCACACAGACCTGTATGACAATTTATCACCTTCTCCTAGACAGAATGGTGCTTGTGTGGCGTTCTAGCATGTGTGAGTTGAGCCTCCAGAATACATAACAGATTAGTTTTAGAATCGAACCACCAGTGTATTGCTAAGAACCCAGTTATAATACCTTGAAGGGACGTTTAAGTACTTCAGCAGTCCTTGGCCGCCTGTCGAATATCATATATACAATACAATACAATACCTAGGAATTCATACGTCCTCCCGGTAGTCGAGTCCGTGCGTCTGTCTTCATGACGTTGTAAGATATTTTTGAATTTATGTAAAAGGTACCAACACGCTCTATGCCGGAGCTTCATCCTAACCTCTTTCATACTGAAAGCAAGACTCAACAATCGAACAGTTTATAGTCAGAACTAATGTCATTATACTATTTCTAATTTCTTCTGCTTGTTCAAATCCTTACTAATATTATAAATGCAAAAGTGAATATGTTAGTTTGTTAAGTTTTCACGCCTTAACTACTAATCCTATCATCATGAAATTTTGCATACTCGTAGTCAGGCTTACAGAAAAGGACAAAGGATACCTTTCATCTCGAAAAGAAATACTGTTCCCAAGGGACAGCGAATTGATTGGCAAAGTCTACAAGAACGCGCGAAAAGCTAGTATTACATAATATTAATCAATTTTATTGCACATACAAATAGGTCAACTGTGAACATTCGGTCCCAGTTCCTAAGTTTTCTTTCAATATTCAATAAAAGAGAATATGGAGTCCCAAAAGGAACACATCACAAAGTAAGTCGAAAATAATAAGCGGCCTCCAGCGACAATATTCACTGAATACATTATATTTTGTCTTGCTGTGATCTCGTTGTACTTCGGAAACTACGAACACTTCAGTGTGTAAGTATTGCGTTTGCACGTTATATTATATCATTGATTTTATGAGAATAAACATACGATCTTGTTTCAATAGCTATTTTTAACTTTCGATCGAAATCTTGGAAACATTTAACACTTTCGCGATTTATATGCATTTTAGATGTGTGGAGGAATGGGTGTGACGTCCCTCCAATAGACAGGGAGGACCTAGTACCTACGACCAGACTAGGTGATCATGCCTGGCGGACCGCGGCCCAGCGGTTGATGTTGGGAAGTTTTATTATTGAACACTTATCGGCTCAAAAACTTTGATTGCGCGAGCCAGGATCAGTAGTTACTCCGTAGTTCAGCTCGTCTCCGCTAGATGATGTTGAAGTATGTTTTTGCTATATATGGGCGTCGCCACAGATGAATTAATCACGGATTGAAATTTGCAGGTCACGGAGCCGACGGTAACCTTACTACCGTGAACACGACCGGTGCAATTTGTTCGAAACGTCCGGTAAATGAAAAGGTATTTTACTTTTTAAATATTACCGCAAGTTAATGCTGATTCATATACACATTAAATATACTTAAAAAAAAGTGTGTGTGTCACTTATGTACGCACGTAAGAAGTTATACTTTTATCTAGTTATATAAAGTTTATTTAAATATCATAATAAATACTACATACCGTCAACTGACCTCAAATTCTATAAACGTACTCAAAGTAATATGTAAAAACCATTTTTATCGCTATCGTGAAGTTGGTAACTTTTTTGAAGTAGCTAACTTCAGGGTGTCGGTAAACACCGTCACGAAATCGTGACGGTGTGCACGCGCATGGTGAAAAATTACTCTCCTCATTTTTCCATAACGCACCAAAAGAAGTATAACTTCAATAAATCAATTAATAAACGCTCACCGCTCCTTAACTGTATTTCTACAAAAATCATTAGTAAACTCCCTTTAAAAACTTACTTTAAAAAACCTAGAAATAAATAATCTGTAAAATGGTCTCCAAAGTCTATAAGTGACAGTCACAAATTTGTGCGTCGCGTATAAAATTGAATTTAGTGTCATCCATTAAGTTTCGATTTGGGATCGTAAATCCGATATCACATTAGCTTGATGTATGTGACGCGGTGTACTTATACCGTCATGTTAAGGCAACGTTGACAACGCCGTATTTTATATTATCACTAGCTTTTGCTGGACTTTGTCAATCAACTCGGCTATCGCTCGGGAACGATACTTTTTTTCAGGATGAAACGTACCTTTTGTCCTTTTCTGTATATGACAACAGAACAGTATATAGAAAATGTCATGAAGACATTTGAGTAAAGAAAGCGTAACAATTAAAGAAACTGACATTCGCATTTAAAATAGTACTAGAAATCCGCCCCGGCTTTACACGGGTAGCAAAGTATATTTTATATTGATTTTTTTGACATAAAATCATAATGAATTATACACCTTAACCTTCCTCATTAATCACTCCGTCTATTGGTGAAAACTGTATGACAATCCGGTTGTTAGTTATTGAGTTTATCGCAAACAGACAGACAGACAGACGGGGATTTTGTTTTATAATATGTAGTGGTAGTTACGATAGCAGTCAAAGCTTCTCACACACGTTTGCCTAAAGAAATAAACCATCCACAAAAATTAATCACGGTACTGTATCCCGAATAGTTATAATCACTAGATATTATAACACAAAGTCCCCCGCCGCGTCTGTCTGTCTGTCTACCTGTCTGTGAAACTAAAAAACTACTGAACGGATTTTCATGCGGTTTGCACCAATAGACAGAGTGATTCATGAGGAAGGTTTAGGTGTATAATTTGTTAAGGTTTTGTGTAAATTGATTGAAATATGTTGATGATTGTTGAAGATGTCTCTACTACTCGTGCGAAGCCGGGGCGGGTTGCTCGACCGTCTGATCCTAAACTAGGCAGAGCCTCTACTGTGGTAACCAGATAAATGCTGATAAACATACTTATATATTTCTAAATACATACATATTATAGATAAATTACACCCGCACAAATTATTGTACTCATAATATTCTTTATTTCTTGGCATTTTCAAACAATCTAGCGGGCTTATAAAGGCACCAGTTTGAAGAAGAAAGCTATCCCTTAACCAAAAATATGATTACTAGTTGTCAAACGTTCACGATGTCGTCTGATCGCTGATTTATAGATTAGAGAAAATGTGCTCAAGTTGATTGTGTGTTTGATAGAGAACTCGACAACACTAATATATTACTGTCTTGGATAATAATTGAGCAGTTTTTTAGGCGTTTCTTGGAATTCTTAAATTATATCTCGAATAAGTGGAATCATAATTACGTTGAATTTCTTATTAATAAATGGATGTCATAGTGATTTAATTTTTGCCTTTGTGAACTGAAACAATTTTGAATGCTGTAAGCTCGATCACAGGACAGCATATTTGCGATTTACAGATTTTTTTACCAGTTACTATAGTATTATTAAAATAATAAGCTTAATAAATGTATTTAGTTTGTATAAGTAACAATATATCTTTGGTAACCATTGCACAAGATGTTTAAGGTTGTCGCTTATTTTGAAAAGTAGCTTCATTAAAAACACACAAGTTAAGACTGTTGCAAGAGGTCTCACTATTTAAAAGAAAAAGTATGAGTGATATAGATCCAAGGTATGAGTTTAATATGATGGTTATTAGTTCTTTGGACTTCTAAAATATGTTGTAAGACAACTATTCTCCAAAACTAAACTGTCTTGGAAGTATATTGACGTAGTTGAAAACAGAGATAATATTATTATAAATCCACTTCCGTCCTTAGCAAAGCGGGAGATAATCGAACAAATACAGGATTTCTCCTGTATTTGTTCTTTTGCCTGGCGTTGTCTGTATATTGCAAAGTGGTGCCGCTTCGTAGATCCTAAGTGACAAGTTTGTTTGGGTTAGTCCCGCTATGGTATGGTCCCGGTATGGCACCCTCTTAAAATACCTATCAAAAAGTCCCGCTATGGTACCCATCTTTTAGATCTACGTTAGACAATAGAAGGTACAACTGAAAAGAAAAGTGTATCTATAAATAAATACTTTTAGGAGTGTATCAATAAAACGTCTGTTTGCGATATTAAATCAGTCTTTTATTAATTCAAAATATTTATAAAAAAATATCAAACAGTAAAACGAAATATTAATTGCAATGTAATTTTTAAAATAATCAACAATATTAATTACCAATAATCAACAATAAAAAAAATATAAAAAATCCACATCTCAGAAAAGTATTACTGTAAATATTATAAACTACAAATAAAAACAACATCCAGACATAAATATTAGTTACAAATAATCAACATTGAGAAAAGGCAGTAATTGTAAATTTATATAAACTAAAAAAATAATCAACAACCAACTAGACAAATATATTAATTACAAATAATCAACATGGAGAAAAAGGCGCAAATTGTAAACATAAACTACAAAAAATAATCAACATCGAGAAAAAGTATTAAACATTTTAATAGGCTAAAAACAAAATTAAAATAAACTATTTTTTTAAATGTTCTGATCGAAATATTGACTTTGATATGTTAATCAGAAAATCACCAATGGAGATAGCTTTATTTTCGTAACTTTTTGTTAGCTTTTGAATCTGGCGGTCGATTTCTATACTTGTTCTTTTTCTTGAATTTATAGGTGATCTTTTTAGTCGAAAGCTATAACAAAAATCATCAGTTATTTAAGTTAAGCTATATTTTTTTCAGTAACCGTCTGTAATAGAAGGCGACAACCAATAATATCTACCAAAATAAATAAAATCAAATCCATTTTCAAATTCTTCTATGTACTCGTATTATGTAAAAAAATATATATCTGCTTTTAAAAATATTATATCTGCTTAAAAATATTGTCTAAAAAATACAACTTACTTGGCTTGTTTTATATCAAAGTGACATGTGTCGTTGCCAATTGTTTGCAGAAACAATAATAAACTGGGATTTTTTCCAATAATTTTGTTGAATCTGCCATTCCATGATTCCGCCAAGTTAGTTGTTCTATGGCGTTCATTATGGCAACACCAAATGAGGTCTGGATATTCAAGCCACTGAGTGACAAAATAGTCATTGAATTTGGTCATAGCTTCATCGTCGAAACTGAAAAAAATACTTATTAAACGTTCGTACTTGTAAAGCAATGAAATTAACAGGTCCTTACTGATATTGTTGTTCTTTACTTTTTTGCCATATAATTAGAGTTAAGTACTCAAACATCATTTTGGAAAGTAACCAAGATATTATACCTATTTTCCATTATATGCAGCCAGCCGTCTTCAATATCTTGTTTTGGCAAAAACGCCAAGCCTATGCATTGCTTAACATGGTTCGAGGACTCTTCGTGTTCCATGAGATTTAAAGATTTCGCTTTTTTGATAACGTTCTTTTGAAAATGTACGTTACATCCATTTATTTTGATATCAGGAAAAATCTTCGCTGCTGCATTTATTACTCCTATTTCATAATCGAAGGTAAATTTCGATGGACGCCATTCAGGCAAAGTTTGTTTAATCAATTCGAAAACTTTTTCATAAGTTTTCCCTTCTTTGTTTTTTAACAGAATATAAAATAATGGTGCTACATTCGTGGATAACTCAGTGCTTCCCATGTCTCCATGAATGACATAAACTTGTTCGAATGGGTTTGGGCAGCCGTCGAAAGTGCCATCACCAAAGTAATGCGTTACACATTTTATATATTCCTTTACTTCTGTCGAGGAAAATATAATTATTCGATTACAGTCTTCATTACAATAATCAGCCAATACATACTTATTAAATTCTTCTGGTATTATAATTTCTTCCACATTCTTAAATTGTGTTTTTGGTACGTTCAACGACTTATTTCGGTGTCTGTATAATACTGTTTTTAATTTTTTATAGTCAGGAACATTTCCTGTAAGGTGTAACCCTTTGTCTTTTAAGTTACCCATGTGTTTTTCGAAAATTTTCTGTACTGATCCGTAATTTGAATTTACTTCTTTTTTGCACTCACTTATAGCCATTTGAACTTCATTGTCTTCAAAATGTGGCACGCACTGATCACTGTGTTTATAATCTTTAATTATTGTATTATTGGTATTCTCAATAGTTATATATCCACTACATTTAATACTATTTCTCCTATTTACACAATGCCAAGTACTTGAATTTTTATTTTCTCTGCGTTTAATATATTTATGTCCGGCACGTAATAAAGTTTTTCCACCGCGTCGACTGTCAATAATTATTAAATTTACACCACGTGAACTACTTGACCCAGACATTGCAATAGATAAACTAACAAGCTATCCTAATTACTCATATCGCAAAAGTACAGCTGCAAATAGCAAACTAAACCCGGAATAATACTGTCTCTCTCTATTTTCATAAAAACAAAAGGGAAGAGCTAGATACGAATTCGAGGAAGGGCTCGTCTCTATTGTTTTACGAAAAAACCGGTTGGTCAGGTAACTACCTGAAGTGAAACGACAATTACCGAGCGTGATTTGTTTAAAAAATAGTATTAATAAATATTATCTTGCTTAACTATAATAGTTAAGAAAAGATATTTTTTATTAATACTATTTTTTTCTTAACGCATTGTATAACTTTTCTTTACAACAGTACCAAAAACTGAAGGGTACCATAGCGGGACTTTTTGATAGGTATTTTAAGAGGGTGCCATACCGGGACCATACCATAGCGGGACTAACCGGTTTGTTTGTCTAGTTGTTAAAATAATTAACTTTTAAAAAAGTAACCAATGCGGCTAAATTCTCATTCCGTTAATTCGTCATCATTATATATATATTATTATTTAATTTTTCTTCAAATTTAAATGGAAGCAACCTTGAGTACCAATTCAATTTAAAAAAAGAATTATTGAAATCAGTTTACAAATGGCGAAGATATCGCGTGATTAAAAATAGATATAAAGTCTAAGGGTATTACTAGAAATTCTTAAAATTGTTTAATTTATTTTTAAGTTGTCTAACATGGTAGCATTATTGATTTTTTTTCATCAAATTTAAGCAGTATGTTTACTCATAGTATTCAAGTATTGATCGTAATAAAACCAGTAGAGCGTCATACGATAACGAAATAAAATATTGACAACATGCAAATATTGCCAACATATAAAATAAAATGCGTCCCCGATATGCTGAAACCGATATCACGTGGAACAATGGTGCTTGTTCAGTATTGTTTTTTGATAAAGGTAAGTGTTTTGTTTTGATCTCAGTATGGAGTTAAAGTTAGAAAGGAGTTAGATAATAATATTATTTAGTCTGACACCCTGTTTCTGAAAGGCTGATAAAAATATTGTTCAACTAACCCAGATGTCAAGTTAAAGAAACGCTTACTAATCTATGATCAATTTTATTGAACATTCGAACGGCATTTGACATTTGTAGTAAAATGTGACAGCTGTGTTAACTGATCCGATGATCAAATCAAGTTAATAAGCCATTCAGAAACTGGGCATAATTGTAGTAAGTAAGAATCGCCTGTTACGTATAGTTACATATTTTATAAGCCATATTTTTGGTCCAACACAACACTTTCATAAGAACTCGGCGATCGAATGCTGGACCACAGCTCATAGGCGTCAATTTGTATTACAAGCCTTCTGGACGTGATTACGATTATATAAATCTTTAAACACAATCTTCTATATCTCTATTACTCTCTATCTTGCGCTTAAAGGTCGACTATTCAGCAGTTACTCGGTTCATAGTTTTAACGCAAACGCATGCAAATGTTGACTTTCAATTCCTGTTTTACGACTTGTTTTTTTTTTTCTTAAAGACATCTCCCGCATTGGGAATATTCCTGTGTCGCGGGGGGCTTCACAAACATTCAAACAACGGACACAAAGAACACCCAGACTCAAGACAACTATTTGTGGAACACACAAATTGGTGAGGTGACTACTTAAACCATTGCGCCATCCGTGCAGTCGATGTCAGTCGATTCATGTCATACTGATGTAGACATATAGTATCTGTTGATATTATATCGCTATCTATTATGTTTTCCAAACAAACAAATAAATATAAAACATTAAAACAACGGAACCAATAACGCCTGTAAAACAACAAACCCCTATCATTAATCATATACAAAAAGGTGGAATAAGCCGAAAGCTTTTTTCAGTTTCGACCGGACTGAATCCCGGAAACCGTGTCCCGAGATTATCCAATTGGTAGGTATCGTCGTCCCTTTTTGATGTTCAATGCTGGAAGAGATGGAGGTAGTTTTAAAGCGCAAATTGAGAGAGCCATCGTTGGCAGTGCCTACAGGAAACAATACTCGATTCTGTGAATTAATGACTACGTACAGGGGTGCGTAGGTGAATGCAGTATTGAAATATTGGCGTTTTATATTGTGATAATATAGACGTTGAATAAATTATCTTTTATTTACAAAAAAATTGTGTTTATTTAGAGAAACCTAAACAGACTAATGCTTAAACGAAGACACCTGAAAAGAGAAGTAACTCCACTACACGCACTGCACACATAAAAGCACATTGAAGGGACACCTCTAGCGTAATATAGTGTCTACTGATGAACAGAGTTACCACCATTACATGGATATGATTAGAGGATTGATAAAAACCGAATGATACTGGTGATGGTGCCAATCACCATAAGGATCGCCTGATAGAAAGTGGTGATCATAGGCATTTGCCTTGGAGGTTTTACACTCACGTTCTTAACGTTGGAAAAAGGTTTTAACGTCCTTTTCGCAGGATTGTTAGTTACTTGTGAGAAATATGGCAGAGGGGTCCTTCCACAGAGAGACTTTAGTACAGTACAGTAGGTATACTTTCAGGTTGAACTGCCTATTTTTTTTATGTTGTCGTCAATATTACTTCAACCCACCTGATTGTGATCTAGATTGAACGCTACCATTATAGATACCAACAATACTGAAGTGGTGGTCCTTAGATTGAACACACACGTATGTCATTTTGCTTTTACAAAAGGTTAAGTGAAGTTTACACCGTTTCTATAAAGGTTATCAACAATAAAATAAATTATGAGCCAGTGAAATAGGTGACAAGTTAGTTGGCGACCCCTGGGTCGCAATATTTCAATGAAACAATGGTCGTGAGCGACTCGTTCGGATCACCTGCGGATATTAGTCCACTAAGTACGCAGTGGTTCATACGTCGCGGAGATTCTAGGTTCAATTACTGGCTACATATTCCACATAACAGCTTCATGGGTTGCCAAAACCAGAACAAGCGGGCTGTTGCTTGCTCCAAATATTTCTTCACAAGCTTCCAATTAAAATTAAATCATGTAAAAGTCTAACTGAATTTATAATAATTTAAATAAAACTTTTATAAACTTTTAGAGCACATGCAAGGCTAATGCATTTTTGTTTATTGATTGAAAGTAGTAAATATTTTTTGTCGTTAACCTTCATATTTAGTAATAAAGTTACATAATAATTATGATATTCCACTGTAATGCTAATGTACGAATAAAGTGTTGAAAAAAAACCAAAATATACATAATATATATAAAAATAATATTTTCACTGAGGTTAAATAAAATTGCAGTATCTATCTATTTCTTTTCGCCAACGGTGAACTGGTAGGTCGGAATCGGACCGACTAAAACCACATAGCGTACCATCAGACGTGGGTCTATTGCAAATTATGTATGTGGGAGAGCCATGCTTCGGCACGTATGGGCCGGCTCGACTCCGCTCGTTACCACGGCCTCACAGAAAACCGGCCGTGAAGCAATGTTTGCATTGCATTTCGCCGCGTGAGTGAGGTTACCGGAGGCCCTAACACTTCCCTCTCCCTTCCCCCCTCCCCCTCTCCCCCCTCCCCCTCTTCTCCTACTCCCACCTTAAAGGGCGGCAACGCACTTGTGACTCTCGAGCTGTAGGTGCCCATGGTCGGCGGTAGTCAATTACCATCAGGTGACCCGTTTGCTCGTTTGCCCCCTATACCAAAAAAAAAAAGGGACCCGGATATATCCTAAGAATGAAACCACCGGTAGCCCCTGCAGATACCGATAGTAAGTTCTTCCTAAATGAAACAATTATCAAAATATGTAAATAAATAATTTAGACTAATATAAAATAAATGTCATATCATAAGTGAAGCTACATGGCAGGGTACCTCTTCATTAGTGTTGTACCGTTCGGGCGCGTCCGGCGATCGGAATTAGAATGGAGAGCCGTTCCGATCATTAAGTGTTCCGGCCCGCCGGTGTGTCGAATAATTGTTCCTCACCTTTTGTTTGTTAAACATTAGATTTTGTGACGTCAGAAATGGTAGGCGTTGATATTGAGCTATTTAATTTATAGTACCTGGGCGACCGAGCTTAGCTCGACACTTTTTTTTGGAAAATCACTATTTTTTCAGTAAAGACACCCTAGTAGATGAATTGAAAGGCACTATGTCTTTTGATCATGATCGGTTGAGTACTTAAGGCGTAAAATAATAATAATAATAATAACTTTATTTATTTTACATAGCTATTGTTGTAATACATTGGAACCCTGCCTCCTGTGGTAGGTGATAATCTGTGTTACGTGTAAAAGCGTAACCAGCAAACAAACTCACTTTCCAATTAGTTAGGATTTGAGCACGGCATCATTGGTTCATTAACAAATATACGGGTTCACTTAAGAACCTTCTCCGTTTTTTCGTCGGTTAAAAAAAACAGTACAGAACTCATTGTTATTATTGTTTAAAATACCTAGTGCTACCTCAACCATTTTATACTCATCCGTCTATTGCAGTTAGCAATAGACTTCTGCCAGCAATAGGCATCCAGCCCTCTATTGCAGTTAGCAATAGACGTCTGCTAGCAACAGACATCCAGCCGTCTATTGTAGTTAGCAATAGTGTCCAGCCGTCTATTGCAGTTAGCAATAGACGGCTGGATTGTAACGGCGACTTAATCAGTAAAATTCGGTGAGAGTTTATGTCGTAATATACATAAGAAAAACTTGAACCAGTGCCCAGAGACAGCGGCGAAAACCTTTTTCACCTTTACCGTGGGAGAGGCATGCACGTATGGGCCGGCTCGACCTCGATGATACCACGGCCTCACACAAAACCGGCGTGAAGCAATGCTTGCGTTGTTTCGCCGAGTGAGTGACGTTACCGGAGGCCCAAACCCCCCTCCGATCCTTTCTCTATTCCCACCCTTACCCTCCTCCCACCTTAAAGGCCGGCAACGCATTTGTGACTCTTTAGTTGCAAGTGTCCATGGGCGGCGGTAGGTACTTATCCCATGAAAAAACAAATGTGGTTCTAGCTACTATGGGTGAGGAAGTACCCGGGGGAGGGGCCACTTTCACAGCAAAAAAAGCTATAACAAGCATACGAGCATACCATAATCTATAGAAATATAAGTAATCATTAACTGAGAATAAAGGCAGGGTAGCTTTCCACTAGAGCGACTTAAATCCCGTATTAAAACCCGGAGTTAATCACTCGAACTCAATGCAAACTTTCAAACAGAGTCTCTTACCCACAAATCACGGAACTAGATAAAAACATCATTGAACAAAACGGAAACTTTTGGACTCGAATAACTGCTGAGTTAATGACTTATGCCTCGGAGTGTGAAGTTACCCTTTATGTTTTAATGTGGCTTCCCCTTAAATTGTTTTAGTTGGTGATTGCAATCGTAAATGCGATTGGGGAAATGTATCACATTGCATACAATCTTTTAAGCAAGAAATTATATTTAGATCGGAATAAATATACGTACTACAACAATATATATTCAACCAAGTTTAAAGAGATTTATCGCCTTCCGATATTTAAGTAATAAAAATCCACATCTGGAGATCGAAAAACAATGTCATTTTATGAGCGTTTAGGCGCACCGAATTTAGTCCCAACACAAGCATTTAGCTAAGTTAGGTGGGTTAACTAAAATAAAACTAATGTATGATAACCCTTACTAATTATTATCATTGTAAACATAATTTGTAGATTCATCATTTAGCGTCGTCGTAGTAAGTTTTTTTTAATTTGTTTACAAGAGTTTAAGTATTGGTTAATGTAAATGGTATGCTTAATATCTGTGGAAGAATTATTAGTAATTCTTTAAGTAGTCAGCTTTAGCAGTCACTGTATTCTTGAAGTCATCTTGTAAACCGCTGACTGGAAAGATTGCCAAACGTATGTCATCCTAATAGGAGTTATATAACCAAAGAATGAATTTTAAATCTTATACAGCTTCGAGTAAAATTGTAAATAAGGAACAACAAACCCGCCAAGGAAATGTACAAAACATTATGTACTTAACGAATGAACTATCGCGGTAGGCGTCGCGGCACTTCGCTCGGCTATTATCTTATCGAACGGGCGACGAATCAGTGAGCACGCGAGTTACGACTGCCGCCGAACAAGCCCGAACTTTGTCGAGGGAAACGTTTCAAAATTCGAATTCTAAAAACTGATGTTAAGTGGACGTTAATCCAAAGGATTATTTTTTAATCATCACTTGAGACCATGAAGCGTACAGGCATATCATTAGTGAAACGAAACCTTTATAATTGAAACATTTATGGTCTGGTATAAGACGATTGTATGTCGTTCCAGATGGTATGTCGTTACCGCCTTGGAAGATGGGTAGGCCTTTGGTGTGGGACGAAATCTGCGTGAACAGACTCGCGCCATCTCATCTTCCAAGTACAGTTGTCTGTGCTGGCGCTGCTGTTGCATCAGCAGAAAGCCTCTAACGACGTAAAGACAATAATTCGTGTAATCGGTGTATCGGTAAGCCTGTTGGTGGTCTAGGGTCATGGGGTCCGAGTGCTCGTTCCGTTTATAGGGAACTAGCTAGCGACTGATCGACACTTCTTGTGACCAGAAGGCGGGCCTTTTTCTTGCACACAGAATTAGCATTGCCATTCAACGTGGCAATGCTGCCAGTCTTCTGGGAACACTACCAGTAGGCGACGATGCGAAGGAATTTTATGACGCATGCATGTAAATAATCTGTATGTACATATTTTTAATCAAAGAAACAGTTTCTCACAGACTTACTTAATGGTCACCTGTGCTTAGTAGGTATGAAGCAGTATGTTTTTATTTATCCTCAACGCTTCTTGGACGATGTGAAGGTGAGATGTATTGTATAAGTTCCTCAATAGGTCCAAGTCAAACATATATTATGTCATCAATAAGAATGTCGTCTGCATGCCTTATCCCTTTTCAGAGAAGAATCGGTACTAGAAGACAGTTCTAGTCTATTATATATCTATACAAATACATAGAATTAGAGTGTCTGTTTGTAATATCACGACAACAGCATTTTACTAAATGCATCTGAATTTTTACGTGTACTTTTACCAAAAAAATCTCTGTTGTCTTTTGTCTGATTATTTCGGAGATTAGACCACGGGACCTTCACTAACATATAGTTGATGTTTTAAGGAATAATTTAGAGTTTTAGACTTTTATTTTGGAAAAATAATTAGGGTTCGGCGCAAAAAACATAAATATGTACACGCGAGTAAAACCGCGGTGGGCACAGCTAGTATTAAATATATAGACTATTTCTAATACAAAGTATCATGACAGCATCGCCTTAACAGCTCACCTGCTAATCGCTGGCATGCAACATTCGGCTAACACTCACACGAGTGTGTTGGCGCGTTAATGTCAGATATCCTAATGATGCCCAAACAAATGGTACGGAACGATTCGTGTTTTTATTTTAACGTTCTGACGATACCGATTGTGTGAGGTATGAAAGAAATAATAAATAAATGTAAGTGAGTTATGGATCAGAACAATAAATAAGTTTGCTAGTCATTAGATTCAGTAATATTTAATCATGTCATGTCGGGTCGTGTCTCCCATTTTAATGTTGATCAGTATTGTTTGTATATAGACTTTAACGTGAAGGAGATTCAGAGAAATAATAATATAACAATAATAATCGTTTATTTCAGGCTCTTCACCCATATTTTGTTAGTAAACAATAACTTAATGTAATGTTAGCATTTACTGTTGTAAATGCTAATTATTTCCAGAAATAGTGTTCTATTTCTGGAAATAAAAATAGTTACATTCTTTTGTTTTCAGTCGTCAAGTAAACATTCCATATCATGTCAATTTTATTAAATACATTATCATAACGTCGTCGAGCCCTAAATGAACAGATTCGTTTTCTCATGATAGCGTAAAAATCATCGACCCTGGCATCAGCAAACATACCCAAAGCATTGCTAAATTTAGGAAGACGCATGAGACTTCTGAAGGCGTTATTTTACTATACTCTACAAGTGTTAAGGGAACGCTTTGTGTACTGAAGCCATAGGTTACATGTATAAAAAGATTGACAGTAACTATTAAATAGTGTTTTCTGGACCTGTGCCGTACACTTCCCAAATCTACGACTGAGCATGTTTGCCTTTTTTGCCAGAGACCATCGTTATCTTTCTATATCGTGATCATCACTCATTTTACTGGTGACGTGGTGAACCAGAAAAATGAATTTGTCTACTAACTTGAGTGGTACTTTGTCTAAGTAGACAGGTGGAACAACCTCACGGCCCTTTCCTGCTCTAAAGACTAACAGCTCACTTTTTTTCGTGTTATAGAGTAACCCATGTTCTCTAACGCAAGGTTTGCAGATCTTTAACAGCGCCTGTAGTCCTTTTATTGAGGGGCTCGGCAGGACCATATCATCCGCGTAACTGATGTTGTTAACACAAGTATCAGCCACATGACCACCGATACCAGTTCTACTGAGCTCGACAATAAAATCACAAAGTGACACCACTACAGATGCGGTGGTAGAGAAGAAGATGAAAGAAAATACATTGATCGATAACCCGTAACGCACTAAAAATTAAAAATATAAAAAAACTAGTAGCACCGTTAACCGTAAACTATCAGGCTTCTTTGTTAACTTAACAATATAAAAAAGGCATATATATTTTGTAATAAATAATAATTGAAATTGAATTAAAATCAATTGCAGCAGCCAGTTCTATTGTTTAAACTGAGTCACCAATCACGCCACTGCATTATGGTAGCCTATAATCTCCAAAAAAGTCATAAATTAGCGACAAAAACCTCTTGTATTCTACGGTGTTGTTCTCTGTTTAATATTTATGAGTTTCGCAAAACGCATCAGTGTGCGGTTTGTTTAATAACGTTGTTTTTAAACGACTATTTGACGGGGAGAGAAACCCTTTAGGCTATAACTGGGGAGCGGTAGGGTTGCCACAAAGAATTTTTGGTATGATTTTGTGTTACCGAATCGCGGTTTGCACGAATGTGTCTGTTATTTGTAAAATAGTAGAAAATAGGGTCTATTTTAGAACTAGCAGTACTTGCTGCCGGAAAAGATACTATACTTTATCAGTGCGTGTTTTGCAAATATTTTTATAACTTTATAGTTTTTTTGGCAACCAATTAGTTTAAAATAGTTGACATCTGTCTGGTGTTGCTAGATGACGACAGACGTTGATTAGTGATCATTCCATGAAGCATCTGATCCATGAAATGAAGAAAACTAAAAATGAGCATTAAACAAATTTATTGTTGGAATGTAATATTAAGAAGGCTAATCCAGTGATAGTGATTCTTTAATAACTTTTAAACTTTCGCGTTCCATGATATAATTATGTATTTAAACGGGAATTAACGCGATCACAAAAAGGTATTACATACCTCTGAATTGCCTGACGTTTGAACCAGGTTGCACTGGCCGTGGTCACAGGCTGACTGGCTGTGATTCTTGGCTGTGATTGAGTGATTCTTTATTATGGGTTATAGTAACAATATTAAATAATCCTTTTGAATGTACTAAAAATGTGTCAGAGACCATGGCCATTTAAAAACATACAGATGTAAAAACACTTCTACATTCTAAAAAATGATAAAAAGATAATATCTCTCTTGTCACATACTATATTTTGTCTTAAACGACCGGGTTAACAATCACACGGCCCAGCGAATGCTAAGATTTTTCAACAGTTAAAGATGTAAACGCCACTTCACCATTATTTGTACATAGCCAATCTTGCCCCCTCCCATATAGCTTTTGCGGCCTTACTCATTAGCCAGCCTAGGGTTGATTTACTGAATGGAAAAGTCGTTTGCATAAAATTCGAACGCCGCCATTTGTGACTCAAAATCTGTTCGCGATTGAGCAATCTTTTAGTTTATGATTATAGAACACTGAAGTGGCAACCCTAGATGTAGTAGCGCTGAGCGCTAAACGGTAGCGTACCCGCGCAAACCGCGTTACAGCGTCATCTTCCCACACAATCTTCACTAACTGATTTACTGAACATCGATAGCAATCATTACTTTCTTCACAAACACTTTAAAATATCCTCCACAAAGCTAGACTGCCAGTTACCACGTCTCGTATATTTATATGAAGTGTAATAAAGTGAAATTCCAAAGGAAATGTGATGAACAGTAAAATTATTATTATTATATGTACATGTACAAATTGTACAAGTCAAGGGGTATTGAACGATTGGACATCATTTCGACTTCTTTTGCACTCTTTAATGCCTGGTATGCTCTTCTAGCAGTTCCTGTAAGTGCTGAAGAAATTTAAACTATATGGTTCTCTGAGCTGAAGACATTGTACCGTAACGTATCTCTTTCACTTCTTTCTAAATCGAAAGATGATAAAACGAGACTCAAAGTCTGTAAGAGTGTGTGTAAAATACTATACTTGTAGAACTCTTCCATTAGCCTGTATAACAGGTTAAATAACATCACAACAGTTGTCTAAGTTAAAACGGATCTGCTATTTGCATATTCCAATCTCGTAGAGCCCGCGGCTACGAACCTGCTACGAACGAACTCGTAGCAACGGTCGGCAAAAAATGTTTTGACAGAAGCTGTGTATCAACTATCGGTTTTTGTATGACAATTATTTGAATATATACATATTTTTGGAGAGGTTGGTTTTGGATAAGTACTTTAAGGTGGGAGATTGATACATATACGCAAATACAAGTACACAAAAATAAAATGTTGCATTACTTTGTGACATGATTACAATAAAAAAATTCGTGAATGGTGTTCATATTTATTAAAGGTTGGTAAAATGGTTTTACTCACGTGTGTATTTCGGCTGTGCCCGACTACGGTAATGTTGAGTTACATGAAAGGATAAAAAAAATACAGAAAATATGTCACAATAATGAAAATTCATAAGGACAATATACGTAATATTAAAATGAGAAAAGAATTTCAGAAAAATGTAATAGAAAACATAGAAGATAAAAAAATACATACGACCGAACTTGAATAACCCCCTCTTTTTTGAAGTCGGTTAAAAATTGATTACTTTACGAAAACTACACACTAAAAAAAAAATAAAAATCACATTATAAGTTGCCAGTATTAATTTTACCTGAAATGAATCAATCCAGACAAATCAAGGCAGACACGTAGCCGCATAAGTTAGATGTACAGTTTCTTAAAAAATTATTATCTCATTTAAAAGTTATATAGAATATAGCCTTCAAGCAAAAAGACAAACAGGAAAAATGTCTGTTGTACATGCCATGAACAATGAACAGCCCCCTCCCTATAACTCTCCAAGCGATTAACGGAAGGGTTTGCCAATTAAACAGTTTTACATGGCGTTAGCTGGATTTTACTGTTCAGGAATTTGCATGAAAATAAACTTTGTTGCTTAATAGGAGTAATCGTTGCAAAACGCACGATTAGAGACATTAAAACTGTGGATTAGTTACATTATTTTTGAAGTAAAAACTTCTTTAGGGGAGTTTAACACTTTTTGGGATGGGTAAAAAATATTAAACTCGCGTCAGGACACGTGACTCTGATGTCCGAATGACCTCTGTCCTGTCCCCATCGAAAATTCGTACGACGGAGCCGAGTTTCTTATATTTACATGTACAGCGTCAGAGAGACATGGAGAGGGAGGGAGGGACAGGGACAGGGGCAGGGACAGGGACAGGGACAGAGACAGGGACAGGGACAGGGACAGGGACAGGGACAGGGACAGGGACAGGGACAGGGACAGGGACAGGGACAGGGACAGGGACAGGGACAGGGTCAGGGACAGGGACACGGACAGGGACAGGGACAGACAAAGAGTGAGTGAGAGAGAGAGAGAGAGAGAGAGAGAGAGAGAGAGAGAACTGAACTCGTGACCGTCACGCTAATAATACATATATAGATCCACTAGAGCTCTTTATTAATTAATATCACCAACTTGTTAATGTGATGTTTTAAGTTCGTCGTTTCGTTAAGTTTTGACTTCTGTCGGCAGTCCCATGACTGCCTATTTTTTTTAGTATTAGTAAAATAACCACTTACATCCGTGTTAATAAATACAATTAGAGTTTTCTATTAAACACTGAGTAAACTACTGAAATATACAGACAATAGTATAAAACAGCATTTTCCGGTACCTCATCAATATTTAACTATTACTAAATGACAGGAAAAAATTGAAGTTTATTGACGGGCCTGTTGGTCTAGTGGTTATGATCCTAACAGCTGAGCCAGAGGTCGTGGGCTCGATTCCTACCTAGAACAAATAATTGTGTGATGAGCACGATCATTTGTGCTGGGTCTGGGTGTCATTTATCTATAATATGTATAATATTTAGAAATATATAAGTACGTTTATAAGTAGTCTGGTTACCACAGTACAGGCTCTGCTTAGTTTGGGATCAGATGGCCCTGTATGAAGTGTTTCAAGATATTATTATTTAATTGCCATTATCAGTATCGTAATATCAAATCTTTATACATTATCGTTGAATTGTACCAACAATGTTCATAATAAACTTTTTTATACTTATCGAATGTTATTTTGTACAGAAACCGAAAACCTTACAATAATCTCAATTTAAAATTACTAATGACTTTATAACAAGCACGAAGAATTCAGTCGACGCGTGCGAAGTCTAAACGTCTTTTCTGTATCAGTGACCAGCAGTGAATCATACATCGTTATGTAATGAAATGCGTCTGATACCCCTCATAGCTACGCACTAACCTAACCTATTTTCATATAATAAAGCTGAAAAGTTTATTTTTATGTTGCCTGCCTGTTTGGCAAGCTCGATTGAGATCTTAAGACTGAAAGCCACCATTATAAAGACAACTTCTTCTTCTTCAAATAGAAGAGCCACGCTCTTGTTGGTGGAGCAATCGTCACTCCTCTCTATATGTGATCTTTTTGACCTTTTCATAAGTCTCAACTCACTTGTTGTATAAAGCTTTTTCTAGGCCTTTCTCGTTTTCTCTTTCTCTCTTTTTTTTTTCAATATTGTTTCGAGGAAGTTGTCACGTCTTATCATGTAAGGCCAACCTGTTTTTCCCTTCTGTTATCTATAGTTTTCAACAACTGTCTGTCTTTATTTACCATTAGTTGGATTTCCTCGTTGTTTCCTTTTCTGTTCAACTGATGTTCATCATCCTTCTCCAGCACCACATTTCAAATGCTGCCAACCTGTCTCTGTCTTTTTGGGTTAGTCCACTTTTGGAAGCCATAACTTATAACAATACCAAACACCATTTTGGTATTGTTACAATTTATGGCTGCGGGTCTTCAGTTTGACGGCCTCGAAATATGCTTTTTTTTGGTTGATAGTCTTAATCTTTATAACTACCAGAATTCGAAAAATACTTTCTGAATTTAAAAGCTATATAGATATATAATTCTTGAGGAAAGATTCAACCCTAAACAGCAGAACAGTAACAGTAAAAGTGGTTGAAATTGCAAGGATGGCTAGTGATATTATACATGTACAAGTTTGCGAGGATGTTTGTTAATGAATGACCCACGGATCTGAAGGATTTTAACGAATTTTTTGCATAAGATTACACATAGAAACGCCAGATCCAAGATCCACGAAGGCAGACCTGCAAGCTGAAGCTGTTATGTAATAATAGCCAACTATTTACGTTCATACTTTTGAGTTATTGGTATTTTTTTTTTATTGTTTTGTTTTTTGTATTTTTTTTTTATACACATCCGTGTATTGGTGGCAGAGTTTGACAACGAGCCTGTATCGGACTGTATACAGTAGAACATTTACTGGAGGGTTACGGATGAAAAACTAAACAACGGAAAGGTGGGATATAAAATGCAAAAAATGCACTTTTAAAAGCTTCTAAGAATTCAATAATCAAGACTATTCATTCATAGACTTTAATAAAAATATATACGGCTGTCGGCATTACTACTCATTCCTAATTTAAAATGGAATCCCTTTCTCATACTGCCATATTAATAGTATAATAATTTTGCAAACTTATATTAAGTAATTTTTTGGAAGCCCGACTAATTATTAAGGCCATAGGGTATGTACCTAACAGTCGTAGTTACAAGCGTATATTTTTAGTAATTAATTAGCATACTAACATAAAAAACTGTCGTCATAAGTACGAAAAACAAACGCAGCGTGTTTCTATCTGAGTGCGAACACCAGCCATTAGCGAAGTGCGCGAGTACGCATCAATCATAACACAGCCAATTCATTACTCCACTAGCGCAGATTGCCCGAAAGCATTACTATTATGGACCATAGTGACCGTTTCATTCATTCATTTTTGGAAGCTAAAGGTCATTAACATTGTGTCAGTCAACCTGTAAATCATTATTATTCAATACTTTAATACTCTTCGATATTTTTTAAGGTGTGTTAGGTATAAGTTTAACGTGTCTGTGTCTATCTGCAACATATCATGCTCGTAGCAGATATACCTATTTGGATTGATTTTCAAGAAGTCAAGAAAATCTGTTCAGCCGTTCGAAGATGATCAGCTCTTTTCTGACCGGCGAAGGGATTTTTGAGTCAGGGGTGAAAAGAGTTCCACTATTCATCGCCCTGCTTCATCATCAGATCAGTTCCAGGAGCCTAAAATATACTATTGTCATCCAAACTACATATAGCTACAAAGTTTCATTTCGATACGACAATTATAAGTAGGTTAAAATTTACTTTCTTGTTTTATTGGTTGGTTAGTTACAATTGAAGCCAATAAAAGCGGGTTAAAAATAGGTAAAAAAGGACCAGTTCCTTTTTGCCCTCTGATTGTGAATTTTTTTTTTTTGCTTCTGTGCTTTCAATTTAGAAAAAACGCACTCGCTCGAGTAAAAGTAGTACCTATGTTCTTTGCTGAACTCTTAACAAAGTCTGTGCAATATTTCATGATTTTCGATTTAGTAGCCAAGGCGTAAAAACGTAACAAATAAACTTACATTTGCATTAATAATGTTATAGTTATAATAATAATAATAACTTGACACATCTCACACTCGGCCGTCTGATCCCAAACTAGGCATGATGTTTATCAACAATCTGGTTACCATAGTACAGGCATGTACTATGGTAACCAGATTGTTGATAAACATCATACTAATATTATAAACGTGAAAGTTTGTGAGGATGTATGGATGTTTGTTCCTTTTTCACGCAAAAAAGACTAAAGCGATTGCGATGAAACTTGGTATGTAGATAGCTGGAGATCTGGATTAACACATAGGCTACATAAACATGAAAGTTTGTGATGATGTATGGATGTGTGGATGTTTGTTCCTCTTTCACGCAAAAACTATTGAACCGATTGCGATGAAACTTGGTATGTAGATAGTTAGAGATCTGAATTAACACATAGGCTACTTTTATCCCGATATTCTCACGGCATCGGGACTTACGCGGGTGAAACCGCGGGGCGCAGCTAGTACTTATATATTTCTAAATATATACATTATAGATAAATAACACAAAGACACAGAACAAAATTAAATGATCGTGCTCCTCACACAATTATTTGAATAGAATAGATGTATATTATAGAAAAAGGAAAGGCTTTTATGAATCACTTTCATACAAAGTTATCAGTAAATCAATGCCTACAAGACGGTGCCAATATTTCTACCAAACATGATCCGTCATGTAGCAGTGACACTATTAGTGGCGTTCATATTGTGACGACAACTTTGTGTCGGCCGTCGCATATGTGATGTCGCACTGCAATCTACTAAATGGTTACACGGAGTGACGAAAGTATATTTAGGATGTAACTTGACCTTTCTGTGATCATCAGAGAACAACGCTTTGCCTTGTAAAGGTTTTGATTAAATTTAATATTGAAAAATACGGTGAGTGTCTTGCTTTATATTTTAACTTAATAGGCCCTTCTGTGATCAGAAAAAAAACATGACTTTGCCTTCGAAAGGTTGGACTAACTAGACTAGAAAAAGAAATTAAAAATATGTAGGTGATCATTTTTAACAAACTTCAAAAAAAGAAGGAGGTTCTATATTTAGCTGTATATATTTTTAAAGACAACTCCCGCATTAGGAATATTCCTGTGTCGCGGATGGCTACAGAAAAATAATACCGGTCAAGTTGTTTAGTAGGAAATTAAATAACACGCAATAAATACTTCGTTTTTGATACAGACTTTTATAATATCTTTTTAAAATACTTTCTTTTTTTTCTCACAGGCTAATAAATAATATATATTGCAAAACGCTACTAAATACTACTAAGTACTAAATGTTAACGTAATATAATGCTAGATACCAGGTTTTAATTACACTAATGAAATAAAAAGATATATTAGCAGCACCTATATTCCTTATTAAAAAACACAACTGTTCTGCCAAAAGACGAATTATATAAGAATATTGATTTTTTTTTCATTTATGGCCCTGTGTCTCTCGGGATGATGACAGGATTAATGATACGCCATACATCTAAATCTGTTTGGGTAACTCACATGCACACATGAACCTCGAAAATATTGTACTCCTTGTTTGGGCAGTCGTGTAAAATGTAATAGATAAGTTCGTATTTGCCAAATTCAAATCTTCGTAGTTCGGCGCCACTGTCGGAACTGACGACTCCACTACGTACCGTTGTCCAATTTAATTATATCTGTTGGGGGCGCCCGCACTTTTTAATATTTCCGCACTTGACATACACGTATTGTGGACGCTTGCCAAAACTTGCATTTGGACGTATCTGTTCAGACTTATTTTCTTGCATTATCCGCTTTGTGTTAACACAGTTTAACAACATACTAGAAAATACTTGATTGCCCATCGACTGAAAGAAGCAATAAAACCACGTTCACGGTCAAGTCGACCTCGGCATGGACATACTCGCATTCAGTAAATCCTGAGTATTCTGAAAATTGCAGGTCTTAAGGACCTACCAGAAACCAGCGAGCGCTGCCTTCTGCTTGTAAGCTACGTAAAAACAGAAATAAATAGAGCGCTGGTCTCTGTCTCGGTAGCTGACTGGAGAAAGAACTTATAGACTTATACACAATAAATACAATACGCATGCTAGTTTGGGCTGGCAGCCAATTTTCAGTTATCAGGTGCTAAAGTAACATGAAATCATTGGTCACTTTTCTTAAATTCTAAGTACTAATTCATATAAATACAGTACAACATATCCTTAAACAGTTAATGTCAATATGGCCAGACAGTTTCCGTGGGCGGTTATTTATGCCTGATACTTTTTAGTTTGAAAACTTAACGTAATTTTTTGCCTATCCAGTGTCGCATGAATTTAAAGGAAGTAGGTAGTAACTATACTGAATAGTGACCTTGACAGTTGACAATTGAAAACAAAAACGCACGGAGATCTATCTTTATCATCTAGATTTATAGAATGAAGAAAGAAGAAGAATTTATTTATTAAAAATCTCACTTTCGCATTTATAAAATCTATCCCACGGGAACGGCACATTATTCCGGGATAAAAAGTATCCTATGTGCTATTCGAGACTTTAATCTATCTCTGTGCAAATTTTCATCCAGATCCGTTAAACCGGTTTTTGCGTAAAAGAGTAAAAAATATCCATCCATCCTCACCAATTTTCACCTTTATAATATGAGCAAGATTTCTACTACACTACATAGTTAGGACTAGCTAGGATTATAAAACCTTTCATGTGCACTTTTTTTTTAAGATTGCTGGTTTTGTCGGTCGCACACTACTAGTATTCTTGATAACCCCTCCAACTAAGCTATATAATTGTATTATGTGGGTTTACGTGTGTGTGTGGTTGGTAAAACCCGTAATCAATAGATTGCAAATCTGACAGTCCAACCATTTCACTATCTCCACTCTCAATGAAACTAAGGACGTTTTATTGAATGGTGACCACTAATTCACACTGTTCTTGGGAGAGCCATGCTTCGGCACGTATGGGCCAGCTCGACCAGAGTGATACCACGGCCTCACGGAAAACCGTCAGTGAAGCAATGCTTGCATTGCTTTTCGCCGCGTGAGTGAGATTACCGGAGGCCCTAACCCTTCCCTCTCCCCTATTCCCACCCTTCCCCTCTCTCCCCCCCTCTCCCCCTACTCCCACCTTAAAGGGCGGCAACGGACTTGTGACTCTTGAGTTGCAGATGTCCATGGGCGGCGGTAGTCATTTACCATCAGGTGACCCCTCTGCTCGTTTGCCCCCTATACCATAAAAAAAACACTGTTGGCGTCACAAAAGTACTATGGTTTTTTTTTTTCAAAGACAAGACACCTCCCGCATTAGGAATTACTCCTGTGTCGTGGGAGACTTTACAAACATACAAACAACGGACACAAAGAACACCCAGCCTCAGGTGGGAATCGAAACCACGACCTATGGCATAGCAGTCAGGGTCACTAACCACTAAGCCAACAGGCCAGTCATCAGTCATGGTACCGCTGATTATTGTCGCACTTTGGATATTGAAACCAGTTATCACAAACTTTAAACAGAAATACATCACTTCGTTAGTTTCTAACGTAATAGTAATAATAAGAAAAGTTAAATATACATTATTACACCTTCTTATGTGATTCAGAAAGTACTGAAAAATTCAATGTTAATTCAAATATATGTACCTAAACATAAAACAATACGTTGTGTACAATACACGCCATTTAATCACCAAAGTAGCTTATTGTAGTAACGTTATTGCGACACCCTCTGCTCCACAATGATGCCGTAAATTTCAATCAAAATGATGGTAACTGCCGGACGGACGAACGTACAAATTCTGTAATAGTTTAATAACCTCGTTTCGATATCGTTTGCAATGGAAAAAAAGTGGAGTGTAGTTAAACGCTTTCTTTAAAAAAATATAGTATAAAATGTTTGTGAAACTGAGTTTTGTTGTAAAGTTTTTTGAAGAAGAAATAAGTATTCATAATTGTTCCATATTGAATTGTAGCATTATTTAAGGTATAGGGGGCAAACGAGCAGACGGGTCACCTGACTACCGTCGTCCATGGGCACCTACAACTCAAGAGTCACAAGTGCGTTGCCGACCTTTAAGGTAGGAGTAGGGGAAGAAGGGGCAGAAGTGGGAAGAGGGGGAGAGGGGGGGGAGAGGGGGGGGACAGGAGAAGAGAGAAGGGTTAGGGTCTCCGGTAACCTCACTCACACTGCTTCACTGCCAGTTTTCTGTGGGGCCGTGGTATCACTCCGGTTGAGCCGGCCTATACGTGCCGAAGCATGGCTCTCCCACAAACAAATGTGAATAAAAGGTCGAAAGGAACAGTCTTGAGGTTCAAGAAGAAGAATTAAAAGTAAATCACCAAGTTGGATAGGACTGACCTCCATTGGTTTCATTTCAATAATACTATGTATTAATTAATATGTTTTGAACCAATTGCCATTTAATAATTTTAGTAATGCTAATACTTCTGATACTATTTCAGTCATGAGTTTGAGCTGACCTGCGTATTTGTCAATTCGATTTACATACATGCAAACGTTCGGCTTATATTAAACTAGTAACCCGCCCCGACTTCGCACAGGTAGTAGAGACATCTTCAACAATCATCGTCAAATCTCAACCAATTTAAACAAAAGTTTAACAAATTATACACCTAAACCTTCCTCATGAATCACTCTGTCTACTGGGGAACCGCAGGAAAATTTGTTTAGTAGTTTTTCAGTTTATCGCGAATAAACAGACAGATAGACCATAGACATACGCGGCGGGGAACTTTGTTTTATAATAGGTAGTGATTTTACTAACAAATAGCGAACCTTAATGTGATAAATTACAAATTACTATTAAAATTCAGTTGTAAAGAGTTATTAAGATCATGTTTAGAACTATGCTTAATTTATTTCTGTTATGAAATTGAAGACCGGTGCTCTCTTACTAAAGTTCAATCTTCCCCGAATCAACAATTTTTTATTATGAAAGCTAATTGGGTAGATGCCTATGCTCAAAATAAATTATTTTGCCAAGTGCCGCAATAAAAAAACTTAAAATACTGTGAAAATTGTCGTCCAGTTTCATTTTAACGTTTTTAATTTAGATTATAATTGTTAAATTGACATTAAAAGTAAATGATTTTGCAATACTAAGGCGTGACGTCACGCCTTAGTATTTCATACAAAAATGTACGGAAGCTTCCGATTTGACGTTTACTAAAAAGATACTGATTTGACTTGACAGTCATCTACCCTATTCCGGTGGCATATAATTTCGCATTAAAAACTGCAATAATGTTTTATTTATGCTAGTTGGTAGGATTGACAAAGCTCAAATATCTTTCTAACATTTATATACAATAGCATTTATAGCAGTCCAGAATAGTCCGCTATAGTGGCGACGCGTCGACTAGATGAAATATGCGGCCTGTGTCGACCAGAGACAACACGACACGACACTTTAAAATATTAACATCGTATATAATACTACGAAGTGAAGCGGATTATCTGTTTAGTTGACGGAAATATTGTTTTTGGTAAACATTTTGATATATAGAAATGTTTACATATCGAAACTTTGCTTTGAAAGTTAAGGAATACTTTCTAAACAAATTAAGGAAAAAAGTGTAGGATTCAACAATATAATATAGAATTGAGTCAAGATAACACTAGAACTCAGATTTGACGACAACATTGAAGACAAAGGTCTAAATTTGAAAGCTAAATAAATAACCCCCTGAACATCTCATCAACTACCTAAACATTGGAAGTGTTTTCACTCGTAATCCAAAAGACTTCCATCGCTTGTTTTTTATTTTGTTGTCAAAATCTCTTTAGTTTATATCATGGGGGGTTTAATAACATCCAAATATAATTTTATTAACAAGAGCCTTGCTTTTATATTATATTTTTTACTTGATTATCTTGAGTTTCTGCAATCTTCTCATTTCCTGTTAGATGACTAGATATTTGTTCTTTTGTTTTTCCATTCAAAGATATTAATCTCCTTTTCATATGCTTGGAGGTGTATGATTTGTCTTTGGCCTATCCGTTATCTCGACGTACAGCGTAATTCAATATTTTCAACGTTATCTCAGCCTTGTAACATTCACTTCTGTACATAGGCTTCTCGCAATAATATAAATAATAATATTATTTTACCAATACACTGTTTACGTATACGAAACAATTTTGTTCTTTATTTTCGCCAACTATTGTTTACTCAACAGCCTCAAAACGAAGTACACACTATAAAAAAGTTATAGCCCAACAATCTTGTCTGATCACATCTAAATCACAGAATAAACATGTAAATTATTCAGCAGTCGCCAGCACATAATGCGGAACAGTTTTCCGCCATCCTGCTGAAACATGAGCAATAACTTTAAGAGTTTTCGCTATAAAATAGGCGACGATTCGTCCCAAAGATTTAGGTTGGAGTTGAGGTGACAATTGTTTTGTTGATAACGGATTTTTTAATTTGATAACTTTGCCGTGGTTGTTCTAAATCGATATTAAATCTTGCTTTGATTGCCGCCCGCCCAGTGCCTCAATTCTATAGAAGACCGCATTTATCCAGCACAACTGCTCCAGTTGTGCCGTTTTTCTGTTGGTTCGAAAATTTGATAGAGTCGGCAAAGTTGAGAGTTTGTGTTTATTGTGATTGCCCATAATTGAATGAGCACAACGTGTGTATTTGTAATTTTATTTCTTTTGTCATATTAGTTATGTGTATCATTTATTGGCAATCCTAATAAATAAATAAATAATAAACAGATATGACATACTACTGTTGTGGTGACCGTTGAGTTTAGTATTTTCATAATCTCCGCTCTGTGTGTGTCCAATGTGTGTTTTTTTTTGTTCTACTACACTATCATTATTATTATTATTCGTATTAGCTGGAATTTGATACTACTGACAACCAATGACAAGTGCCTTAACTACAAAAACAACTTCTCCTGAAATTCGCAATTAATACAGGTCTTCTTGCAAAGAGCAGAGCAAGATCAAGACGTGTGTCTTCAAACATTTACAGGCATAGATAAGGGCAATGAGGGACACATAATACTCGTATTTTATCATCTTAATTTAAAAAAGAAACAGTTCATTATAGCGTTTCTGCTAGTAAACAGGGTTGCCGCTGGTGTTGCAAGTATTTAAAATATCGTTAACCGCTGTTTCCCTCAACCTTCGTTATACATACTCACGCCTATACCTGAAGGGGTAGGCAGAGGTGTATTAAACACCCACATTTTGCACACAACTATACTTCGGTAACACTCCTGTAATATTAAGGGCAAGCTTATTGCGCTTTGGGAATTTAAGATAGAAAAAATGGGAGGATATTGAAAGGAAAAGGTAGGCAAGAAAGGGAGGTAATTGGAGAAAAAGGATACCGCTTACACGGATGGATCGGAGAGTATAAGCAACAGCTTGAGCAGGTGAGAGTCACATACCTGTATCCTGAACTGGCGGTCGCCGGAAAGTCCGATCTCTCTAACGAACTTGATTGTATAAACTGGTTGTATAAAAACCGTTGAGGAGTCCCCTTGACTGAATTTCGCATCCATTACACAAATAATTGTGTGATGAGCATGATCATTTGTTCTGTGTCTGGGTGTAATTTATTTATAATATGTATGTATTTAGAAATATATAAGTATGTATATTTATAGACGCACTGGGCGCCGGCGTCACTCAAATGGATTTAGCAGAATACCAGTGTTGCGGTTTAATAATCGCAACGTATGCTGAGCGATGTCCAAATTTTGGCACTGATGAGACACACATTTTCACATAACTTTATAAACTTAATTTATAAAGATATTTAATAGTTTTAAGGTTGTATCGCTGCTCACTGACAATACTGGCCTTCATGGAGGCGGTTTCCGCTTGGTCAGGCGGAAGATGTGGTGTTGCCAGTGAGCAGAAATAATATACTCCCAATTTTAATTTTATTTGTTTTTTGTTTTGTTTTGTACATTTTATTTCTTTATTTTTCGTTTAATTGTTTTTGTGGGAAAATTTGAGTCTCTGTGCCAAAATAAATCTTTTCTTTCTTTCTTTATGTTTATCAGCAGTCTGGTTACCATAGTACAGGCTCTGCCATGTGTAGGAACAGACGGCAGTGTGTGAGATGTGTCAAGTTATTATTATTATATTATATTATCAAATCAACTACAGGTCACCGTCATGTTGTGGTGTCATAAGAACTGCATATTCATGCTAAGTCTCAACAAAATCGGTTCACTGGTGTAAAGTCAACGGGTCAACGGGTCACTGGTGTAATGTCAATAATCCGTTAGGGTTGGACTTCGAAAATTTTAAAGAATTTTCAAAATCGGACTACCCTGTAAAAAGTTGTAAGTAGTCATCTTAAAAAAAAAAAATAACAAATATACGGGTTGACTGAGAACCTCCTCCGTTTTTTCGTCGGTTAAAAATTATTATTATGTTCAAACGTACAAAATATTTACTTATTTAATTTTTTTTCATAAAACAATGCTTCTTACATCGTGGTACAGTTTGGCAACAATATGCGAGTACATTCGTACGCGAAGGCCTCCCCGTATGCTAACAGATATGAATACATAAGAACGGCCTGTCCGAAACTTAACGACGCACTTCGCACACCTAAGTAATTGGATCACAAACAGATGAAAATTATTACTGAAAGACAATATTTGTTTGTAATGTTTTTGTAAGCTGGTTAAATTCACTCATTTTTAGGATTCTAGAAATAAAACAAGTAAGATTAGCATTCGCGTCCTGAGGATTCGGGTCAAGCTATAAATATATAAATACTTCCTTTACCAAAAATTACAGAGAGACTTTTGTATTTGTAAAGTTATTATGACTTATTACTTCATGCATCTGTAGTTCTGAAGGAACGCATGTGTTATTGACCCTATAACACAAACGGGGTATCCTCCGACAAGGCCAAGTTAATCATGCTTGGCCCTGATATTGGATTTTCTATAATATACACTAATCAGAGCTAACTTTTATTGTGCGATGCAGGATATGGCAGTTACCAAATAGTGCGGCTGGTCGTCGCTAGATGGCACTATACCATGTTTTCGCTGCATTTAGATATCATCACATACTTGTATTTTTCTATCATGTTTTTCAAACAACGAATAAGATAAATTAACAAAGATAATGTTGCACGAAGTTAATAAAATGGTAAAGAACTCGAACAATATACATAGTTGCAAAGGTACTGAAGTTATATTACGACCGAGTTAGTAGATACGTGGCCTGATTCAATTTCGTTATTCATCCCTGTACCTATACGAAGCTGCATCTCTTTAGGAGTTTTGCCTGAAATGCAATTGGTTTACAATGTAAGTTTTTGTAACGTTTCTGGGAATCCAAATGAAGGAATAAAACAGCGATTGACTGGAAGAAATTCTTACCCAAAGCAGATCGCGGTAAAAAGTGGAGAGGAGTCTCTAGAGTTCGGTTAAGAGAGGCAAGACTGTCCCTGGAACTCCTTAACGTTTTTTGATACAACTAAGGTTCCAAAATTATCACCAGATCTGCGTGTTGCGACGCGGTTATCGTTGCCTATAAACACTTGCATTCCCATTGGTCGCAGTACATTGCCGACTCTCATGGAGGGCTCATAAGCTTGAAAATACTTGTACATGTACATATTACATAAAAATCAATACAACACTAGTTATATGAAGACTAAATATTCACCACACGTAAACGTAGTCAAAACCTTTTTACCACAACAACATCGTGTAGCGTCGGAGTTTTAGAAGGTCAACTTGATGTGCTTGACTTGCAAGCAGATTTATCAAAGTACAATGGTAATTTTGAATAAGATAAAACACCGAATATCTGTAATATTATTATATTAGGAGATATTTAAAATATAATGCATATTATATGCATAATCATAAACATTAATTCAGATATCAATCTTCATACGAAGACTCGGATGTCCACCGGGCGCAGACAAACTTCAACTTCATATTATTCTTTTTTTTGCCAAGCATTTTACATTTCTAAATATGACATTCGAGTTAGCTACCCACTCAGTTACTCGTTTATGGGTATAAACCGACCACACCACACCAACGAGATCGGTATGCCACAATCGTAAAAAAGCTTTGCCAATTTTGCATGTAGCATCAAGTATAAACAATTACACAGGTTCCAAAGTATCTCTAGTCCTGCTATAACTCAAAACTACCCTCAATACCTACCTGTACCCCACACAGCCATATCCCCGTACACATTCATAAAGTACTTGCCGAACTGCTTCCGGGCGCCTCCCCTTCCGTTCCGCGCCCCGTATGTAAAATACGTGGATATCAACTTGTTTATGTGATGAATGCGACTTGACGAGAATATCAGAATACTTTTATAGGTTTTAGTTCTAATTTTTATGTAAACTTTGAGTTCGAATTTGAATATATCTTTGTTGTGGTATTATTATTATTGTTTTAAGCGCACTTTTTGCTCTACAGTTCACTGCTCAGACTTATGACTTCGAGAAACCTCCAGATCCTTTCAGCAGTGATTGTTTGTATTTCCTGCGGTTGCATGATGTGTAACCCTAGGTTAATACTTCGGTGCCGCATTAGTGGGCCACAAGAGAATAGAATTTGCATCGCAGTTTCTTCTGCCTCTTGACAGAATCTGCATATTGTGTTCTCGCCCAACTTTAGGTTGAACATATGTTTGTTCAGTGTGCAGTGTTCGGTTAGGACTCTTGTTACTGCACAGGTTTTGTATCATTTGAGCTCTGAAAGTTCTTTGGATACTTTATTATCATAGCCCCTTATAAAGGCTTTCGAGTTGTGGTATTACAAAATATTAATCTACACTAATATTATAAAGCTCAAGATTGTTTGGTCGAACGCGCTAATCTCAGGAACTACTGGTTCTAATTCAAAAATTCTTTTAGTGTTGGATAGCCCATTTATTGAGAAAAACTATAAGCTATATAACATCACGCTTCGACTAATAGGAGTGGAGCAGTGACCATAAAAGCAGATGAAAGTGTGAGTTCGGCTAGTGTACTTATATCGAACACAACGCTGTTAAGTCTAGATATCTAACCTTCGTAGGCCGTACTAAAACAGAAATTGCCGGTTTTCTGTGAGTGGTAGCACTCCGGTCGAGCCAGCCCATAGCCAAAGCCAAAGCAAGCCAAAGCACGCCTCTCCCACTATTAAATTTAGAGTGGGAAGGGTAAGCAACAACTGGAGTAGATCAGGGTACATACCTGTAACTCGAACTGGCGGTTGCCGGAAAGTCCAAGCTCTATAACTTAGCTAGTATAATTTATTTCCTTCCCAGTTGCAGCAGGTGCTCATGAGACGGGGCTTAGACCATGAGCTGAAATGGTCGCAAGAATATCAGTCTCACGTTAGTTGAGTACCTACTCATTTTATGCGTAACATGCTGCCACCTCATTACAGCTATCGCTTTGAGCAACCTCTATATAAAAACTACAGTTCTGATCATTGTCTGGAACGAGGCGAGGTCGTATGGAATTGTGATTCTTCGTTTTTTCAATAAGTGGGTTAAACACGCAAAAAGGGCAAAGTTAGAATTACTTAACTTGACAGTAAATTACATTACATTTATTTTACTATTATGTACTAAATTTAGTGCATAATTGAAGCTGAAGAATTTATTTTCTTGGTTGGATATGTTAATGGTGGTTGACGAGTAGTAGCGGATTTGAAAAAATGAATGAGTTATATTAATAATTAGTTTGGTAAAAAAAAACACTTTAATGACGAACCAAATTAATTCATCATCAGACCATCGTCACCAAGTCAATCCACCAATCTCTTGGACTCGTAACAACGAATCATATGAGCCCAAACTCGAGGGGTTTACTAGAAACCACTGAAGAGTTCCACTATCCACCTCCTGGCTCCATCATCAGATCACCTGTAAAAATAACAAATTATGGTATTGTCTTCCAAACTACTTATAAATATAAAGTTTCATTTTGATTCTACGATTAGAAGCATGTTAAAATTAACCTCCAAGATCTGTTTACATAGTTAGTTCCAAGTGAAGCATCATCACTACATATTATAAAACAAAGTCCCCCGCCGCGTCTGTCTGTCTATCTGTTCGCGATAAACTGAAAAACTACTGAACGGATTTTTATGCGGTTTTCACTAATAGACAGAGGGTTACATGAGGAAGGTTTAGGTGTATAATTTGTTAACATTTTGTGTAAATTGGTTGAAATATGTTGATTATTGTTGAAGATGTATCTGCTACCGGGGCCTAAGCCGGGGCGGGTTGCCAGTAAATAAATAAAGCGTGTTAAAAATACAACAAGTCATAAAATGTTGTATTGTAATTTCAGTTATTTTACTTTAGAACTATCGACTTCTCAACTTCCCAGGTTGATTCGCCAAGCCTAAAATATGTTATTACCATATCCTAGCTGAAATGAGATGTCGGTATACAGTTTTACGCCCCGGCTCCGCCTTCCTATTACCTTACCGCTCCAGGCGCAACCGTAAAATGTTTCACGGATACACTCACATCTGGAATGGCGCTCAACATAAGTATTTTTAAATTATTCAGTATTACGTAAATTTAGTGAGATTGCTAGTAAATTACACTTACGTAGCGATGTAGCCTTATTGCCAATCTTTAACATCTGCTACGGCCAATATTCCTATGAGCTCTTTCAAATAATAACATTCTTTCTGTATGTACTGCCACAGCCAGCATCGGAATCCTTGGTGTCGATATATCGAGCGAAGTCCAGTTCCGCGGTCACTTGGAGGGTAATGCCAAATTAGCTTCGAAGAAGCTTGGTGTGCTGGTCGAGAGAGTATTTCACCCCGGCCCACTGCCTACAACTTTATAAGGCGCAGGTTCGGCCGCATATGGAATACTGTTCTCATATCTATGCAGGAGCACCCCAATACCAGCTTCTCTCTCTTGACCGCCATTCAACGGAGAGTGACTCGAATCATCGATTGCCAGAATATTTCAGACCGGCTTGACCCCTTGGCGTTGGTAGTCGTAGTAGTAGGTGGTCGTTGGCGAGATGTAGCTTCACTCTGCATTATCTATCGCATGTATCATGGGGAGTGCTCAGAGGAATTGTTCGGACTTATACCGGCCACAACGTTTCGCCATCGGTCAACGTGACAAAACGTTTATCCCCATCACCTGGATAATTGGGAATCCACCACTGTGCGGTTCTCCAGAAATTTTTTGCTTGCACAACCAATTTCTCGAACAAATTGTCGCCTGCGATATTTCCGGACCGATACGACCTTCAAACCTTCAAGAAAAGAGCGTACTCCTATCTCAAAGGCCGGCAACGCACTTGTGACTCTTGAGTTACAGGTGTCCATGGGCGACAGTAATCACTTACCATCAGGACCCGTCTGCTCGTTTGCCCCCTATAAAATAAAATAAAAAATGTATTCAGAACGGTGCAAACAATGTGGACTCGACCCAAAGGACTCATTCCCCCTTTTTTTACTTGAAGGTAAGGACTTAAATCTCTTTACCCATCCAATTGTCGTTGAGTTAAACGGCATCTCTCGAAGGACACAAACTGAATACCACCATTTTGGAATTAAAAACATCTGGAATAATAACCATATATCCTTGGAGTAAAATGAGAAGTTCAAAAGTAGATGTAATCAGTTTCAACAATGCGATAGAAGGAGGAAGGTTTCAGCAGATTTCTACTTGAAATTGGGCCTGGAAAGGCATTAGACCATAGCGTTTGCCAACAACTATGTAAACAGAAAATTTGTGTGTATTATTCTTCTTCTCCTAACCTACGTCACCATTTTTCATTATTTTATTTGTACTTGGAGTTATTACTTTGGTACTTTTATAAGGGGTCAACTGGGCGGTTCTTCAAAGCTGTATTTGGAGAGAGCAGTTGTCGAGATACAGTTTTTTTTTATTTTCTTACCATACTTGATCCCACAGACTTTGTCGTATCCCTAACATGATAATCTTTCGGGCCCGCTAGTAGCACTGTAGCAGTATCAAAGAATCCTTCCAACGCAACTGAATATTTTTTAACAAAATAAAGTAACGATCATGCCATATCCAGCTCTGTAATTCCAAGAGAAAATGGTGAGCAAGATAAAAAATAGGTAGAGGTCTGTGGTAAAATATGTAACTTACATATTGAGTCCAGGCCGCCATATTGAATAGGCCGCTTGCTGATGACCCTGCCAAGAAATAACGTTGAAGGTTTATTTTGATCGAGTGGCAAATATTTGGATGTTTATAGATCAGTAAGTTGTAATATGATGTAATTATTTGATAATGTCTCGCATGGATTACCTTTATTACGTGTATTAGCCCCGTAAGAAGATATTTTGAGTTTCAGCCCTATTTATTTAATTCTATGTAGGTAAAAGTCATACTTTTCTTGATGAAAGGTAACCTTTGTCTTTTCTGCACCCTTGAAACGTGTTTGTAAAAGTTCATGATAAATGGCTAAGCAGTTTAGACGCGAAAGCGTAACATACAAACTCATATTCGCTTTTATAATATTAGTTAGCATTATAGGAGCAAGTATGACACAACACGTTTTTCTTCAATTTGGAGCCACCTTACTGAGGAACAGCTCGGTCCTTTACAACACTCTTGTTAACCAACACTAATGGCGTAGTGTTGTATTTCGGATAATGAGAAGGGTCACCAGAACTGTAATAAGGTAAAGTAGGCAGCGTGTGAAAAGCAATACTGGTTTTGCTTGTGTCTGTAGACTATATTCGGTAAGAAGTGAATTTGTTGCCAAGTTACGGATGAAATTAAAGTAAGTTGTTGACACAACAGTAAAACCTTATTTTGATTTGGGTTTTTAATAGGACAAATAAAGCACGTGTATCTATTAAGAAATCTTGAGGCACATTGGTTATAGTGAAAAATAAAAAGTGTGCGTGTGCAATTTACACACAAAAAAGTAACCTACAAGAGAATGAGAAATAAAAATTAAAATCAACACAAATAATTTATTCATGTTAATAAATTTAATTTTAGATAATTTATATAAAAGTTATTGGTCAAATTAGCACAGATATGTTAAATAATTAACATAAATTAATTAACCAACGAATTTTAAAAATTACAAATGCCCAAAACTGATGCACGTGAATAGTCACCACGGTGACTATGACGCATTTTCTGAAGGCTTCTTAGTAGGCAGGCGCAAAGACAAAGATTATAAGAAACACTGTATACTTGTATTCTATCTCATTTTCTCGCAGGCTAAATTCTATTTATGAATATGTTTGTCTCTTTTTGGTGTTGCTTTTTGTTTCATCGAATTTTCAAATCACAACGATTCTAAAGAAGTATTACTTCAAAAAACTGGGATTATAGTTAATAATCAAATATATGTACAAACAGTCGTCTTTCTCTTGATTCGAGCAACTCCAAAATTTTAAAATAAATACTCAATTTGAGTATTTACTTTCACTTAAAGTATACAAAACATATTTCATCTTTATAAGAAAGCTTTGAAACCAAAGTTTCAACATTCAAAATTTACAGTTAAAGCACTCATAGCTAACAATTTTGGTAGTGTATGTATGTATTATACAACAAATATTTAATATAGAACAGCGGATTTGAAAGCTATGCAGCAAAATAACTATAAAATGAAAACATGTCAATATGAAAAATATCTAGTATGTAAATTAGAAACAAAACAGCCCCAGCGGTCAGGCGTGAGGGGTCTCGACTGGATCCAATTTATGCACAATCTTACCTTCCTTATGATATTGAGTTTTTAAAAATAGAATTCACTATATAGGGTGTTTCAAGCATAATATGTTTTGCAATTTATTATGAAGTTCATATCTTAAATAGGTTGAAAGTTACCATGTCCATGAGATAAGATACCAACTACCTTAATTTAAAATTAATTTTAGAAATTAATAATTGTTTTTTAGAAATAAATTAGCTACTTTTTAAAATATTTAGGTGGAATACTAGCAGGAGGCGAGATACTAAAATGGTTATCTTAATTTTTGATCAAAAATCAGAAATTTCATTGCACGCTCTCGTAGTTCGCTTTGAAATACATTTATTTTAGATGGATCGTACATTTCAAACATCTTGTTTTCCTCTTCAGACAGACGGCGGATTTTTTATTTGTTTAAAAAAACATTCGACAGCCTTGTGACTCATCACAAGAGTATGGAATTAGCCCTTCACAAATTCACAAATAAGTTACTTGCATTGTGTTAATACTTGTAGGAGTGATCATCAAAGCTATTATGTATTTATTTGGCGCCGTAAAGCTATTATAAATGTTACAATCAGCATTATAAGACGAATATACTAACCTTTAAACATTAGTTTACTAGTTAATAGTTAACTTTAGTCACAGATAACATAATACTATACTAGTACTTTAGTTTTAAAATTAACGTGAAACGGGGCCTAATTATATGTTTGGATATAATAAAGTCCCGTTTTTACTAGAGGACATAATATGTCCTGCGACCTAGTCACCTGACGCAGAATATACGTGTCGTAACAGAATTCTTAATTATTATGGGATACTTCACAACGAGATTATAAAAATAAAATAGAAAATAATTATGCATGGGAGTCTATTGAATTGAATCTACTTTGAATATACTTAGAAAGGAAGTCGAGGACAAACACAAAAAACAAAAAAAAATAGGCAGTCATGGGACTGCCGACAGAAGTGAAAACTTAAACGAAACGACCGAAACGACGAACTTAAAACGTCATATTAGCAGGTTGGTGACATTAATTAATAAGGAGCTGACAGAACTCAATGTTTAGATTAGGGCCCTCTTGTGGATCTATTAGCGTGACGGTCACGAGTTCAGTGCCTTTTTCCCATAGCAAAAGCGCACAAACGTGACTAAAGAAGATTTCACTTCAATAAAAAAAAATGTGGTTTGCATATTACTCTCTGCTTTTCTATTGAAATATTGGCGACATATTAATCACTACTGGGTAGTGTGGACAAAGCAAATATCGAGCGATAATGACCTTGGAAATAGAGAGTCATAGCAAGTGAAAGTCGGGTGATATGTCTCCGCTACATGTGCCCTAGCCATGTATTCAGCTTCATGTTAACGGGAATGAAGGCGATTACGTAATAGGTATTACATACCTGTGAATTGCCTGACGTTTCGACCATGTTGCACTGATCGAAAGGCTGACTGTCAGCCTTTCAGTTAGTGCAACCGACAAAATATATTTACACATAAAAACATCCAGACCAATGAAATTTGACGTATTCATACATACAAATATTTGTACGGACAGTAAGTCGAACCCGCGACCACAAATGCTCGTCGAATGTAAAACGTAACATATAATCAGACATACACGAACATAAATACCTCCTTCATAAATTCCACCACCAGTATATCGTGGTGAATATGCATAATAATATATGTTATATGAGTTCCGTACGTACAGACAAACAAACAGTTGTTCTAGCGAGAATAACGCAGGAAGTGTGCTACCGTACACAATGTCTTATGTTCAACCGAGTGGATTCGGTAGGAACTAGGAAGACACATATAGAGAAGGTACTTATTACATATGATATGAGTTATAATTTAAATGGGGCAATGACGAAGCAAGATTGATCTCGCACCCGTTCGCCCCTTGAGTTTTGCCCCCATTACCTAAAAACGTTATTTCGTCCCGAATTACGGTGCCGCGGTTCAGCACCGTAGTACGGGACGAAATAACGTTTGCTTGCTACGGGGCTAAATAACTTGCTAAGGGGCAAAAATATTTTTAATATTTCGAAGCACCTGCACGCCCACTTGTAAATATATACGTGAAAAGTCAGTTGTCAACGAAACTATAAAATAAAACTAATACATTTTAATATGGACGTTGTTTTATTTAGTATGTTTCTTAGAATAATTCATGGTCTATTAAATAGCTTTACAACAATTGGTATGAATGTACTTTTACATGTTTTATAATAAGAGGTGAACAACACCATTTTGACTTTCGACAAGGAGCGAACGGTTTTGTTTAAACTATGCGGGGCGAAATATTAGGGGCGAACGGGTGCGAGACCGCAAGACTATAGAAGCATCTTTGATATTTTATTCATTATAATATAACATTAACACTTAGATGACATGTTGTGTAGTGAAACGAATTACATATACATACATAGGTATTGGGCCCTTCTCCTCTCCTCAACTACGTATTTGTTTTATACTGCCCCCACCTTCCCAACGCAATCGTTATAACGGCAGGGTCAGTATACCTGCAACTCGTTCCCCAAACCAAGGTCCCGAGACGCAGGGACCTTTATACGGCAGGTCTTACCTCCAACGCCATGGCGCCGGCACTAATTAAGGCTAGTTACCCGTATGCCTATCGGTCTCAGGGAATCGCCACTCGTGAAACCACACTCGCTGCGACCCCCGTTCGCAACCGGCACACTCCCTATTACCCTGAGAGGTACCGGAGCTGTAAGGCACGCTCACATCCCGCGTATTTGCATATGCTCGCGGTAACACCGCTAGGTACGTCAGAGAAGCCAACTACCAGTTTCAGATGGTACCAAAGCTGTGGGCACGCTCACTTCCCGATCTACAATCATGTGTAGGTCTACCCAGGCCTACAGACGGGTGTCCGGATCAGTGTCTAGTCACCTTTCTACTTGCTTAGCCGGCAAGTGCCCGAGCTGCATCGGTCTGACGGGACCTCTGCTAAGGGACGCTCCAAGCCCCGAGCGGAAAACCAAGGAGCCTTTCGCCTTAGACCGGTTAATTCCGCTGCTCGCTGCGCGCGAGATCGGACGCTCCACCGACAGATAGTGGAGCAGACGACATGCCCTTTCTCTGCAGCTAACCACAAACCACCACGAATCCAACTCCAAAACCGGTATCTGACGGCTCGCGCCATCAGAGGGCTCAGGAACCGGTTCCCGTGGTACCCTGATCTAACAGCCGGACCCGTAGTTCCACCTACGAACCTATCTACTCCGGGTGACTAGTAGATAGGGAACATACCTAGGTACAGATAAAAACTACTAAGTAAGTCACTACATATAATAGACCGCATCCAAAGCATCAATTTGTCCCACATCGTGAGCAGCGCCCCACCGCCGCCACTCACATTCGGAGTTATGCAGATTTCTCGTGTATTTATCACAAAACTTCACCAGATAACACCGACACCGCGAATCTGATTCCGTTTGTACTATCAACCAGATTTATTGACTGAAATAATGTTATTGGACGTTTGTTCACTAACAGAGATAAACAATAGGTATTGGCATGTATCAGATTTTGAAAGCGGTGCTTGGGAATAAATGATAGTATTCGGAAATATTTTTGGCAAAAAATGTTTGATAAATAAAACTTGGTCGAACAAAAGAGATGTTTCTGTTTTCTGACGTAATATGAATAAATCAATTTTATTCTAGGTATGCCTAGAGTTGTTTGTATAGGTCGCTGTCTATCGATCTATTACCCTGACTTCGCTAGGATTAATATGACGTCAGTCTTTACTAAAATAAAGTATTTAACATTTGTGTATATTATATACAAGCCATTGCCTGCAGTTCCCCAATCACTGCTGCGCTCCTGAGGGTCGTAACGTAATGTTATATAGCCTACATTCTTCCTCAGTGAATACTCTATCCAAAAAAAATACCTCTGACTACAGTTCTTAAGACATTAGCGTTAAAACAAACAGGTAGATATAGATTTCAAAAAATCGTATAGCTGTGGAAGTATTAAGAGAGTTTAATACTTTGTATTGCGCGTTGCAGGATCAGTAATTACTACGTATTTCAGCGTGTCTTCTCTAGATGGCGCTGTAATAAATATACATAGGCAGAGGCGTATTAATCACGGACATTTTGTCAAGTATAATTTGGTACCAAACCTTTTGACGTCAACCGGGTAGTTTAAGAATTACAAATGGGAAAATTGGGATTATATTGAATGAGAAAGGTAGTTAAGGAAGGAAGTCAATGGAAGGAGAAAAGAGATATTGCTGATAAGGGTAATAGCTCGAACAAGTCAAGCTTGGATACCTGTAACTCGAAGAGGCTGTTGCCGAGAAACGCGAGCCCTCTAATAACATCGCTATAGTATATATTGCTGTGGTAGTGAACGTGGATGCCACGTACATAGGTTACCTTACAATTTATTTCTTCACAAACAAAGGAAGTAAAAATTAACTCCTATAAATTTGGAAAGCCGCGTAACCAATAACTTTTCCAACGAACTACGCAGTACCGTAGTACCTACAGATCTAAGATCTTTCTAACAGGTATTCATTAGGCGTTATCTTAAAATTCATTCTCATTGGCTCACAGTACTTCATCCGCTTCGTATTCAGAAGGTGTTGCCAGTCATTACTCGCGACAATATAGATGTTTAAGTGAACGTTTAATATTTTATTAGAGCAAGATTCGCGGAGAACGCGTTGCGCTGCAGGGCTGGTACGTTTGACAAAATCGAGGAATTTTAATAACGCATGTTTACTACGGAGTTAAGATCTCGCCTTATGTTACCAATTGTATTTACATAGCTAGAAAAAACAACTCATTCTATTAGATAGTGAGTAGCATAGAACAAGTGAGTAAAATACTAACTTTTAAACTTTCGCGTTCCATGATATAATTATGTACTTATACGGGAATTAACGCGATCACTTTTCACGTTTCGACCAGGTTGGCCGTGGTCAGGCTGACTGGCAGTCAGCCTGTGACCACGGCCAGTGCAACCTGGTCGAAACGTGAAAAGTGATCGCGTTAATTCCCGTATAAGTACATAATTATAAGTGAGTAAAATATTGGAATTTGTAATAGCGATTGTGTGTCCAAAAGGTAGGTTTTTTCTCTTGTCTTATGTTGGATGGTTAACTGCTAGTAGCCGCTTTTATTATTGTGATGAACCTTTATTATGACTAATGAAACCTTGTTTTTTTTTATAATTGATGGACACGGAATATTAAATTTTCTCATTCGTGGCTCGAACAGTAGCCAAAAACGGCTGGAGATTCTTGTTAGCTAGAATATTAGAGATACTTTGTGCTGTTATTCACATACCTACATAGTAAACGAAAGTTAGTAAACTTTTTATTTTTCATAGGCTTTGTATGAACTGAGTATTGCTGTAGAAAAATAAAGCTGCCCGAACCTGTTGATATGTCACCCTTCTATCAGCTTCTATCATTAGCCGCACAGCATTCACGTTATCTTCACTCTAGTCCCCGTAGAAGCGCATCCTTCTCGAGAATCATCAGTGAGTTTTCTTCGACCACGTTTAAACTCATTAAACTAGTTGTAAACAGTGGCACGAAGTTGTTATTGAGTAAGACCGAAAGTCGTAAAAAATCATTGAGCGAAAATTTTCTCTAGTCAAATTCATTTCGATTTTCAAATGCACGACAGACACTTTTTAAATTACTGCCAATTTGTAAAAACAAATGACATATGAAATCATTAAACATCTACAAATTCCCAAAGAATTCCTAATTCGAAATTTAAATAAATTTTTCATCTGCTGCTTTTCTTAATGGCCTATTCTAAAAACTTTCAGTGTGACCCACGTACACATCATTTAACACCAACCTTAAAAATTACAACAACAAATCAAATTAAATATTTTCTGTTTACATTTCAACTGGTAATTTTAAACACAATAGTTTAATTATGTATTTACGGGAATTAACTCGATCATAATTTATATATTTGGCGTTTGTTTATGGTCATACAGATCATATCAGTTGTATGTTAATTTGGTACTTTCTACTTTATTATATCCCAGTTTGGGCAAAAATTTTGAGGTAGTCTATCCCTCTTACGTGTGTTTTCTGGGTAAACATCATTTCAAAGATTCTGTAAGTCTGTGCGCCAACCCTGTTTATTAAGACTCCGCTATGCTGTTATCTAGATCACGTAACGCGGATCGGGCTCGCGCCTTGCATATTCCTTGCTTTTAAACCTTATCGTTTTATATAAATTAATTGCGAGGAACAGAGATTTTGGCTGTAACTGCGAGGTAGAGGCCTCAAAATAAGCGAGTTTATGATACGTACACTTTCATATAAATAGAAAATGTTAGAAGCTAACCCTGAACCTTTTGAACTTATTTAAGTTTCATTTAGTTTCGTTTAAGAAGCACGGATTGTACCCAATCAAATGATCGTAATAAAATATTTGAGTTTAACTACCAAAACCTTTTTTTACATATATATATAGCAAAAAACATATATTTTAGTGCCATCTAACGAACGAAGACTGAACTACGCAGTAACTGCTGCTCCTGTATCGCGCAATAAAAGTTCTTGCGCTGATTGATCTTCCCAATATCAAATACAGCCGCAGTCAACTACTTATATGATCACCTAGCCTGGTCGGAAGATTTTTGTGTTGGAGGGTCATCACACCCGTTCCTCCATAATGACAAAAGTTATTTATGAAACTAAGTGCTATTCATATTGTTACTAAGTGTTAAGTGTTTATATAACTAAGAGTTCCAATTAACAGCTTCTCTTATCTTTTCGAATGATATAGCTCAGTCGCCAGCTCTTCTAAGATTCTCACAAATTTTTTAGATAGTCATCGCTTGTTTCCGAGCCTGACGCTATTCTTCAGTTATCTAGCTTGTTGGTTAATTGAAACAATTTTGCTTTCATTTGAATGGAACATCACAATGAACATCTTTTACATAACGCTTTTACGTCCTTATAAAAATACAATTGCAGGTAAAATACAATGCCGTGAAATGTATTTCTGAACAATTCGTAGGCTTGTTTGCAAGAAGTATGGCAATAAAATATTTTGTGTGTTTATTTCTTACATTAAATTTTATGGCCATCTAATTTCCTACATCGAAGAAATAAGTGTGTCAGTCTACGTCTAGCGTTCAGGTCCAGATAATTGTAAAAGTATATATATTGTACCGCTATTATATGTTTTTATAGATAATATGTACTATCATCTTTGTTGTTGTTGTTTAGTGTTTGTGGCGACTTCCACATACAGCCAAAATATACCGATTAGTATATATATACAACTTCCCAGCATCAACCGTTGGGCCGCGGTCCGCCACGCATAATCACCTCGCCTGGTCGGAGGATCCTCGCTTTATGTTGGTGGGGCACGACAACTGTTCCTCTACAGTGTTACCTGTCCGACTATGACTTTTTTGAGACTTTTTACCTATTACAGAACATTCTGTTACAGTTTACCTGTTCTAAGCAGAGTTCATCGTACATGAAATATTCTGCAATAGGTTAGATCTCAAAAAGAAGTTGGATAAGTTTCATTTAATTTTACTTTGCCATAGTTAAAAAACATAAACACTCTGCATACACAATATACACATATGCAGAGTGTATGCAAAGTTCAACTGTTTCTCCTTTGTGTTTCCGTATTCACCGGGGCTAACAGACTAAAACCACACGGTGTTCCGTCACAAGTGGGTCTGTTGCAGGGTACTCAAGTATACCAAAAGAAGGAAGCCTCCGGGTACCCCTGCACACCTTGGCTGCCTGAGAGCAGGAGAACACGTCGCGCCGCCATCACGAGCCTGCTTCTGCAAGGGCAACGGTCAGCCCGACACGCTATCCCTAGGCCAACATACTCCTAATACATTTAACAGTTGTACACCAATTTTAAAATCCTTTTTAAACACGCTTTTATTGGTTGATTATAAGTGACAGCTTCACTTATAACCAACTGACTATATAAACCATGGACGTCAATTTTAACCTACTTATAAATGCCGTATCGAAATTAAACTTTGTATGTTCATGTAGTTCTGATGATAATCCTATAATTTGGCATCTTGAAGCTGAACTGATGATGGAACCAGAACGTGGATAGTGGAAATCTTCAGTGGCTGCTAGCAAACCCTTGGAGTTTTTAGGTTATATGATTCGTTTTGATAAGTGCAATATATTGGGCTTCGTAACGATGGTCTGATGATATGTGATGCCAGGAGGTGGATACTAGTGGATAGTCGATAGACTCTCTTTAATTTTTTTTTTTTTAGTTTGCTTTTAAAACTGTTTTTTATAGCTTACTAAACTATAGTTATTACGTTCTAGCTCCACCTACATATACATAATCGAAGGTTACACCATCAACAGTGTGAACAAAATATCACAAAAACAGTATTTTCATTCAAAGCAATAACACTTACAATTATAAAATGAAATCCCGAAACAAAAAAGTGAATAGCAAAAAAAATAATAAGCAGAAAGCTATAAAACTTTTGCGAGTACCTACCCTACGGGCAATATCGCGTTCATAGTTACCGAACAGTCCCCCAGGGACATTATAACTAGCCAATGATGATTTTGTTTCGACAGAAGGGGGCTATTCTGTTGACCGGAGTGTCAAGAGAGAAATGTCTATTAGATGTAAGTTCTTTTTAACAAAACATTTGTTGAACACACATAAAATAACACTCGTAACATTACATTTGGTAGGAATTTTCTGGAAGATTTAACATTCAGAAGTCTACAGTGATCTTTTAGTATGCTAGCAACATCAGATAATCTGACAAGACAAAGTGGTCACCAAAGCAAGTGGTGGTGTGCAGCGTCAAGGCATACATTGTCCTGTGCTTCTGAACTACAGTAACGAATACCTTTAATTAACATTAATTTAGACTACTGATAACCCTGATGCTAAAGCCCTTCTTCCAGGCTATTGAAAACTTCTTTTCCACATTCCACTCAAAAAAAATTCAAGCCACTTCAATCCCGTTACAATAATTTTAGAATAAGCACCCCATCATTCCACCCACCCCTCTTAAGATGCTCATAAACATGTTTTTCTCGCAATAAAAATGATAAATCATCCGGTTTTTTATATGGTCAATCAGTAGATACAGAGTTTTTCCTATTGACAGATAAAATCTATGGGGTCGCAGTTCTTAGAGGAAACTCGATAGTGTAATAAGAACAGTACCATTATGATTGATGGTGTTTTGATAAAGAAACTAATCTTTATTAACGAACGGGGTCCAGACCAGCGGGTCTATTCTCTGTCCATTGTTAATTTTCTTTTTGACAGTTGCTCGAGAATATGCCTGAGTTCATAAAATTCTACTTTATAAAGAGCATTATGAAACGTATATAAATTACTATGTAGTGTACTAGTATGCAGTATTTTTTCCAAAATAAATGATTTTTGTTTTAGGCTGTTTTTGAAAACAGTAACATCCGTAAGTAGTGATGGGAACAAAATGTTTCTACTGCATATTAATAGTCGATTTAAAAAAATCCTAAATCAGGATAAAAAGCCTTTCATATAAAGTTATGAATGGTTGTATTTGCAATAAATAGCACCAAAATATTTAAATTCTAGTTCAAACTTAGAGTATTTTACAAATGAAAGATGATACACAACATTCTTGAGTCCTCAGTAACATTAATAATTAATCAGTTCTCATCTAAATGATATTGAAGGTAAGTTAAACGAGTTATTTTGCTACGATTAACTTTTCACTTTTTTAAATCTATTATAAAGTCCTCATCTATAAAATCGATTATTTTATTTATAATCGAAGTGACAACGTATTACCGCATCACTAATTGACTACTATACTAATTTTTAAACTTTCGCGTTCCATGATATAATTATGTATTTACACGGGCAGGCAATTCAGAGGTACGTAATACCTTTTCGTGATCGGGTTAATTCCCGTCGAACTATCAAAAAGAAAATAGAAGAATGGACAGATTAGAATTGACAGAATTAAGTTACGACAAGCTAGTTGTCGGCCAGAGGTCAAAATTCGACTGTAATTTATTAAATTATTGATAAGGAAGGGACAAAAACCGTTCCCATTTTTTTTTAATGATAAACTAGAACTCAATACACAAAAAAAAACTCTCTGACAAACAGAGAAAACAAGGTAGTGAATTGAGTTGTCTTCGCCTATTTAAATATAGACAGTATTCCACTCCTATTCATCAGAGACTCTCTTGTCCGAGTCGGACATTGTTTTGAAACGATATCCGACACGGAAAGCTGATAAAATATAAGTAAATTGCCTTGCGATTAGGTTCAATAAAATTTTATAATACTCTTAAATTACTATAAAAGTAATATTCTAGTCATCGTGAGGTTGGTAATCATACCTCAAAACCTCTTTTTATATCTCTCTTGGAAACATTTAACCCATAATTCTCTAATTCTTCATAAAAACAAGAGGTCTGTTAAATAATTTATTTTAACCACAATGGACTACTCCATTATTGGTACAGAGATAGGATTATACTTAGCTATTTCTTAAAACAACTGCAAAGTCTTACATTTCATAAAAAATATTTTCACATATTTTATTTGTTAATGTGTCTATCAGCAATACGTGTACTTCTTAATAAACAGAACTTATATTACAAATAATTCAGATAATTCTTTGTAAGCATTTTCGCGAATGGAGGATCGTGAAGTTTGTATTATATAGGTATAGAAGAAGTGCAGAAAGCCGAAAGCTATAAACAATACGTGTTGCAAATTCAAAAATTACGTGAAAGCGGCTACATCAATCTACACGTGTCCAGTATATGTATAATATTGAGCTGTACGGAAAGCCATACAAAATTCAAGATGTACTGACTAATAAAATAAACAAAAAAAAAAAAATTTGTTCGAAGTTCCTCGATCACCAAGCGATCTCTAGAAATAGTATCCATCGTTCACGTTTCCTCGTGACACTAGCCCGTAATAGCCACTTTTTTACTAGTAACTATCTTATTGTCAGCCATTACAGCCAATAAGACATTACGTATGATTATTGTAAATTATGAGCGCTCTTCTGCCAGCAAGGCTTACGTTATGCCTTGTTGAGTATACGACGAAAACACACGATGAATTATTGCCGAATACGACCGCAAAATAAGCCTTATATCATATTTTCTTTATTAATATTACTACCCAAGTGAATAAATTTACTCAACTTTGTTTTTGGTAAAGTTCGGCAAATAATTATTATACGGGTATAGTTTATTTTTATGTGAAAAAGATATGATTACATTAACTACCGATTTATGGTTGTACGTGAAAACAATCGTAAAATTTATCAGCTTATCGAGTAAAAATCGAATTAAGAGCCAAAATAAAGTTAAAATAAGGTTTGCTGTGCCAGATAGTCGATACATTAGTTGATTCTAGAATGTCCAGGCCGGCCGGCAACTGTTGGAAACATGAAATCTTCAGGTCACTAACATGCAATGTATGTACCTCCGCTCAATCCGTAGTCCTGACATCAAAGAATACTAATGCTAACTATAGATCGCCTTTCAACTGTTTTGTTTTACATCATTGACCAGTATAAATTGAACTGTCATTATCTAGACTTGCCGTGCCATGAAAGGTCAATATTATATACTGGACGCCTGTAAATTGTTATACCCTAACAATAAGCCCCAGATTCAGTCCACTGATAATCCAGGACGTTATTTTAATTATATATATATATATATATAAATAAACACAAGTATTTAGATCGCACGATGACATTGGCAGAATTGTCGACAGCGCCATAGTTTGCCATGCATGAAAAATGGAATTGAAATTATTGTACCCGTTTTCGTAACCCGCACCGGCTTCGCACGGGTAGCAGAAACATCTTCAACAATCATCAACATATTTCAATCAATTTACACAAAATCTTAACAAATTATACACCTAAACCTTCTTCATGAATCACTCTATCTATTAGAGAAAACCGCATGAAAATCCGTTCAGTAGTTTTCAGCTTATCGCGAACCGATAGACAGGCAGACGCGGCGGGAGACTTTGTTTTATAATATGTAGTGATAATAAATATTGTAATCCAAATTTCACAGCGTACAAAGAAATCTTTTCGCGTATTAATCTATAGAAGATATCAATAATTTTGAGCGATATTAGTATGTTGTGAAACATGTATTGTGTCAAATAATTCTTAAAGAAGAGAATACATTTAACAATGAACTTTATAGCTGTACCAGTCACTAACAGTATTATGTTTATAGGCACCATAACGCTACGTCCAACACTCCATGTTTTTCCCTTCCATACTAAAATTTATTTTCGTCCCCCAACAAAAACTAGTTAAACCAAACGATACAATAAGTCTGAACAATAAAAGCCAACAAAAATTAACTACATAACAACAGTATACTCATTTCCATTCCTTATTATTTATCCACGACTCCGTTTTCCAAAAGAGAACTTCGTGTTTTACGGTGTGCAATATTTGTGTGAAAATATAGTGAAGAGAAGGACACTGTGTTGTAATTTTGTTGTGTGTGTTGATAGGAAGCATTTACATTATGGTGTTGGAATCGGCGCCAAGTTTTGATGATCATGGTTTTATTAACCAATATTGGTTGACGAAATTTTGCAAGGACCGATTGCACCATGAGTCTGGTGAATCTTTGATTAATTGCAGTTTGAATTATAATATTAATTAACAGAATATTAGTAGGTGAGTCGTATTTAATACTTACTCAAACAGGTGTATCACAAAGACTATGTTTAATTGTTTTTTAGCAGACCAAACTAAACATTTATATCCGAGGATAAGGCTAAAAAGTTTCAGTCATGAATTGCTAACTTTAAATTATAAAATAAATCCAAAAATCAAGATTTTCCACTGACATTGCAAGAAATAAAGTTGAGTTTCTACTCTTAAGGTAAATAGTCTATAATCCCTATTCATAACATTAAATAAAATATAAAACCATATTTTGAGGTTGTGAACTTCTCTATGGTAGAGCCTCATATCAAAATTTGAAGCCACAAGTTTGAAAGATTGGACGTAGTCTATTTCTCTGATATGCTTATCATTGTGAAACTATCGTAACTGGTATCATAACTGCCTAAATATTGTTTACTTACACTGCTGAGTTGAAGAAAGAGCATAAGGTTTACCGGCTTTTTAACAGTTACCAGATTGAGCTATAGCAACTCTATTCACTACCGATAATTCTAGTGGTGCTCCTTAACTTCGGATTTTGATAGGGTTCAAGTTAAACTATATTTCCTTGAACCAACAATTCAAAGCTAAATTACTGTTAGACTGGGCTTTTAGTGGGTTTGGTTTTCGATATCTAATTGTACCGATGTGGTCATTATTTAATCTAAGATTAAAATTCCTGCTCGGTACCACGGACCGTGTTAAGGCTCCCAAGAGAGCGGTAGTTAGTCGCGGCGTCGCCTCTTGATTGGGATCGTCGTAAACCGATCCTGACTAACTCCAGTTGTAGGGATTTCAAGTAAACATATCGATTAATTTAATAACGTTTGAATTTTGTCGATAAATGAGCTATTAAATTTAATTTCTTTTGTAAATAGGTTAACCCAGTTGCAATAGCCATAGTATTGGCACCGGAGAGGGTAGATCGATCTTCGACTTTCGGCGCTGTTCTAGAAGACCAAAGTCCTAGCAGAAACAGACCCGACTACTTCCACGCAAGCCTATCTGAACAGTTGCCGAGACATTCCATGAATGTTATCGTCCAGCAATAAGCCAAAGTCTGTCATCTGTAGGTTGGGGTTTCCAGGGACTTATCGGTATGTTTTTAAACTATTTGATGAATTCAATGGATATTGCCGATTTATTCATACCGGTAAACAAAAAGGTATGTACCTTCTTTTGAAGTTTACAAGGATTAAACACCGAATTACAAATCACATTCATACATAAACTCACGATTGTATCCCCGAACGGGCAGGCAACTATAATTAGGTCTACTCACGTAATGGGGGACAAGTCTATAACCTTTAACCTTTAATTTTGGAAGTTAAAGATGGGAAAATATGGAGTATATTGAATAGGAAGGTTAAGAAGGAAAGGCAATGAAAAATGGCTTATACGGATGGATTAGGGAGTGTACGCAATAGTTCAAGAGGGTCAGGTCGCATGCCTATCTCCTACTCGAACTGGCCATTGTCGGGAGTAGAGTAAAATCTACTCGATCCAGGATCCCCGAATTTCCCAATTAATTTCATTCTGTTCATTCATTCACAGCAACATTTCAATCTACTTATTTTACCATTCAATACTACCTAATCATTTCAATTGTTTCATTAATTAAGTCATTATTGTATCTAGTTCTGAGTATCTGACAATATAGTAAACATCGTATGAACACCGATATCTGACCCGTACAATGTAATATTATGATGACATAGTGAGGAGGATCTCTCAGTGGAGAGACACAGATTGTTACTCGTGCTATTTATAACTGTCTCTCTACGTGCACTATTCAGACTAAAAGTATCTAATTAAGTTTTAAATTTACATCTTCCTAAATGAAACTACAATTTGTTTACAAATACTGGTAAAATGTGTTGTTACAACGTGTCTTTACCTCTGAAACATATCTCAGCACTGCACCGACAGATGAATTTTACTTCACTGTCGGGGAACTGAGTACAAGACCTCTAACGAATTTACATTTTAAATACAGATACATTTTTTAAAGCCTACCAGTAACGTGGTGCACACAATCACAATCAATCGAGCTTCCAAAGTCCTTTATTTGTTTTTTTTTTATAGGTATAGCAATACCTGATGGTAAATGATTACCGCCGCCCATGGGCACCTGCAACTCAAGAGTCACAAGTGCGTTGCTAGCCTTTAAGGTGGGTGTAGGTGAAGAGTGGAAGAGGGGTGGGGAGGGGGGAGAGCTTCTGGTAACCTCACTCACTTCGCGAAAAGCAATGCACTGCCGGTTTTCTGTGAGGCGGTGGTATGACTCTTTTTTTGTAAAGAAGTATTAGGAAATAGAAAGAAGCATTAATGGATCTGGATAACCCTGAAATATGATATTCAGGAATTACGGTAACTACTTATTATCAGCTGGGGTCTAAAAACATTTACGAACTCACTTCATAGTCGTAAGTACACTTTTAATACAATCCACAACATGTGATTATTTTGAATTGACATTATTGTATTGTTTGTTAAACCCTCCAACAATGACCCACATGACTACTAATCTACTACTTCCTTCAACAAAAATATGGAGGTGTGCGAATCTTAAGTGCAAACTATTTTCATAAAACATCGACACGCCACGCACCACTATTCACAGCTTGAACTGAACTGGGAGTTTAATTTTTTTGCTATTTACAGTTCACGACACTTGCCGCGTCTGCACTGCAATTAATTCTCTCTGCTTTTTATTCGAATTTATTTATGTCGCTACCCACGGTGTTCTATCACCAATGTGAAAAATAAGCACACGGTTTGAAAGTAGTAAGCGATACCGGCGTATACTGGTAACTCCAGCAGTGTCACTATCATCCTCCCCATCAAGGAACATCCTCGTGGAGATTAAGCGACCCTACTCGACATCAGATATCAACACTATGCAAATAATGATACCTAAAACGGTCTTCTGAAGTTGGAATTTACTTTCCACGTCGATTTACGTCTATTTGATACGAAATCTAATGTACCTCAAGTGATATAAAACATTTTTTAGTAAGTAAGTTAGTAAGTAGGAGAAAGGTATACGAGATGATGTAAGTTTTGCCACGAAACTGTAAACTTTATCTAAGCATTGTCTTTTGCGAAATATATCTCCAAACATCGAGATTAGAAAGTCCAGAAGCCGCCTACCAGGGTATATCCACTCTACGAATGTCAGGGTTAGTTGGGTTGCTGTTTTCCTGCTGGTGAGTAAGGATAATCGAGGTCTATGGATAGGTACGAAAATCTTGGCAAAGCTTAAGTGACACCACTAAGTTTGTGAAAGATAATAATGTACGCGTAACCGATAACTACCAGGCGATACACGTCCTTAAATAAAAAAGTGTGTTTTTAGTGTTTTCTATCCTACTTATATGTACCTAACCTATCTAGGTTAAGAAACAAATTAGGAATAAAGTAATATACACATCTATTTATCACAAAACAGATGATGGCAAGTATGTACATAGAAACGACCCGTCGATTATTTCTATAAGTATGGGAGGAGTATGTCATTTGATACTTTGTAGTAATCTCTAGGTGTTGTTTATGAACAAAATTTTCTATCTGCATCAACTTTTTCTACGATGTTAGATGGTACATCTACCTCACGTTTCAGGCGGAACTGGTATATCACATCAATCATCATGGAATATCATAATCATAGCAACGCCCCGCGGTTTTACCCGCGTAAGTCCCGATCCCGTGGGAATATCGGGATAAACATTAGCCTATACGTTAATCCAGGTCTCCAGCTATCTACATACCGAGTTTCATCGCAATCGGTTCATGGTTTTTTGCGTGAAAGAGAAACAAACATCCATCCATCCATCCATCTATCCAATCTTTCACATTTATAATATTAGTGGAATTTAGCTGAATTTTTTTTTTTATATTACAATAGTTCTAGGGCAAGTTTGTCTACGAAAGAAGATTGAAATTAATTTTCTTTTAACTTCATGATATGACCTGAATGCGTACTATTACAAAATATCGACTAATACTAAAAATGGGGTTTTCTACGACTCAACCTCGATGACGATTCTTCGTTAGGTTTTCAAAAGTGAATTCTGATACCGAAATGTTAATAAATTACATTAAATATTTCGCTATCGTAACTTAAATAGCATTCACCCTTACAGGCTTACTTCACCTTGGCTAACATCTATAAATCTTAAGGTAAATCTCACCTAATAAAAACCAAAGCCACTCCCCCCCTCCCCCTCCCCCTTAGCCATATCTCACGCTCACTAAAATTGAAGAAGTGGCAAAATGTCTAGTTTCTGCTATGTATTGTCCGTACTAACTGAAACTACGTCTGTAGCAAAATCAGCCTATTATGGCTACATCTATCCGCTGTTAACATATGGTGTTATCTACTGGGGAAATTCTACTAACGTGCAATCTACATTTATAAAACAAAAAAGAAGCAACAGAAAAATTTATAACCTGCAATGCACAAAATCACTGATATCTATGTTTAAGGAAAAGGGATTACATTACCTTACATTAACTGGTATTTACATTATGCAATTGTTTTTTTTTTTTATGGTACAGGGGGTAAACGAGCAGACGGGTCACCTGATGGTAAATAACTACCGCCGCCCATGGGCACCTGTAACTCAAGAGTCACAAGTGCGTTGCCGCCCTTTAAGGTGGGAATAGGGGAAAAGGGGAAGAGCGGGAAGACGGGAGTGGGAGATTAGAGGGGAGGAGAGGGGAAGGATGGGAATAGGGGGGAGGGAAGGGTTAGGGCCTCCGGTAACCTCACTACCGGTAACCTCGCGGCGAAAATCAATGCAAGCATTGTTTCACGACCGGTTTTCTGTGAGGCCGTGGTATCCAGCGGAGTCGAGCCAGCCCATACGTGCCGAAGTATGGCTCTCCCACGTAAGATAGTAAAATTGTGTTTGTTTGTGAAAAATAATACCAAATATTTTGACACAAAATCGGCTTCTAAACATAATGTTAGATCACAATATAAATATAATTTAATTTTACCAGTTATTCATAATGTAATCTATTATAAAAGCACATATTATGTTACCGCAATCAGTCTTCAATCATCTACCAATCGAATGGCTGGCCTGTTGGTGTAGTGGTTAGTGCCCTGACCGCTATGCTTATAGGTCGTGGGTTCGATTCCCACCTGAGTCTGGGTGTTCTTTGTGTCCGTTGTTTCTATGTTTGTAAAGTCCCCCGCAACACAGGAGTAATTCCTAATGCGGGAGTTGTCTTCTTAAAGAAAAGAAAAAAAAAGAAAAATCGAGTTGAAATAATTAGGTATCAGTAAGTTTAAAATATGACTGAAACAATCAATGGTTGATTCTAACCTACAAGAACTCTTTTTAAAAAAAGTGGTGTTAGTTTTGAGTTCATAAATTTTAAGTTATAAATCTTGTATGTTGAGAACTCGTTGCTAACAATTTAATCTTTCAACGCCCGAAATGGGTTAACTGTTGATATTCAATATTAATGTAACATCTACACATTTGTGCCTACACAGTTTGCAATAAACATCTCTGTCTTGAATAAAAAAACCTTCTTTCTTGGGCTTACTAATTACTATAGCTGCTGCTTTCGCCTGCATCATGAGATTCCAAATTTAAAAAAGTTTAACCAAACTAAGGTGAACCCTTTATAAAATACGTGTGTCGTCACCCTGTCGCCCACACGTCGCTCCCTTTGACACTAAAAACCCCTTTACCAAAATTCTCCTTTGGTGTGAATATTCAGAACAACCTATGTGCTTTGTTTGACAACTTATTGGCGCAGAAACTGTTGTTGTTCGTATTATTTGTGACGCTTGTTTTGTTCCAAGTAAACGATTATTACCGTTCGTTGTAGGTAAACAAGTTTGAGAAGGTAAATTTTAAGGGATGTAAAAGTTTTGGTTATACATAATAATTTGTACGTCTGTGTTGTTGACAAAATTCTTATTTCTATAAACCTGGGCGTACCCAGAAGGAGCAGGGACAGGCTGCTTCCCCTGGGTTTTGTATGGTTACTTATAGTTATGTATTGAACGTATGTATGTATTGGGTCTGGTCCTTATCCGAAAAAAGGGGCGTCCGGCAGACTCGCCTCTGCCTATCGGCCTATCGTCTTGCTCGACGAGGTGTGTAAACTCTTTGAGCGAATCATCGTGGAGCGCCTCGTCGAGCACCTTTGGGAGCATCGGTACCGGAGGGAGCAGTATCCCGAGGTGAGGTGATGTTGGCGGTGTCCCTCGATATTGCCAACGCTTTCAACACCTTCCCCTGGAGTTGCATCAGAGAGGCGCTCGTTTTTCACAGAATGCCTCTCTATCTCTGCCACATTTTCGAGGCATATTTATCGGAGACAGCCGTGATCTACCCGAGTCGGGCAGGATATGGTCGGTGAGAGATGTCGTGCGGTGTTCCACAGAGCTCGGTGTTAGGACCACTCTTGTGGAACATCGGTTACGACTGCGTGCTGCGCGGTGTGTTCTTGGGAGGTGTCGCTCTCACCTGTTACGCCGATGACACACTCGTGACGAAGCGACCATAAAAGCAACGGCCGGGGTCGCTCAAGTCGTTGGAAGGATTCAGCGGCGGGGTCTGGAGGTGGCCCTGCATAAATCAGAGGCCCTTTATGTTTCCATGGGCCGCGGAAGAGGCCACCAGCGGGATCCAGGACTATCGTAAGAGGCTTTCGCATCGGCGTCGAATCTATTATATTTATTTTTATTTAAAAATGTATTTAAAAATGTAATTTAAATGTTTTATAGATGTTAATAAAGAGAAAAATAATATTAACTTCACACATTTCACGAATGATTATGTAAACCTTTTATTTACAAGAAGATTGCTGATTGAGTGATGTTTAGGACGCACGAAAAACCAAATCATTTGAACTCTGATATTGATCTGAAATCTGGTCCTGCCAACCCCTGACCTAGACTTGACTGACTTGAGTTTTTGTTAGATGAATTTATTGTATTGAATTAGCTAAATTAAGATACCAGAAGTATAGACATGACTTACACCCAGGTCTAGCACAGAATACCACACAATTTCTGAAAGGCTGACCAAAGTTCAACTAACAGAGCTGTCAAGTTAACAGCAGTGTCAAAAATTGCATTTGAAACGAGATTATGCAGTAAAATTTAGAAGCTTGATAACCACATCAAAGTTCCAGTGCCTAGTCATGATTTCAGCAACTCAATATAAGAGATTTGACATCCGATTATAAAATTTTTGCATTGATCAGCCTTTCAGAGACCGTGCGTGACGGATAAAATGTCAAGGTACCAGTACACCTCCAGTGCTGCCGGGTGGCAGCTTAAAAGGAAGGAACCTTTGAGTACAATAGGGTATAACTGTCGCATCTAAGTAAGAGCCTGCATGACAGCTAGATCTGAATTTGGCTAGATACTAAGAAGGGTCTCGAGAATTCGAGTAAACTATCAAGTACTATCTGAAACCGTAAAACCACTCTATGCCTCTGATAGTAGAACTGGTGCCCGAAGAGACGGTGTTGAGGTGCGACAGAAGACCCGTATTGTAGCTTACGGACTTAACCGTTTTTAGCAAAGAGTAAATTAATGTATTCTTAGGTCAATGGTTTTTAGTCTAACGTAGTGTTTGTATACTCTTTGGTTTTTAGTACCTATATTTTGTCTAATTTAGGATGATAATTTTGACAGCTCACGCCTATGAAGTTTTGTATTTGTTTTCGGTAAAATTATAAAAATTTACAACAGATAATGTCATACTTCATTGATAGGTACCGCCCACTTAGTGAAGTGCCACGCGGAACGAACAACCAGACTATCGAAAATCATCGTATTGATAGTGAGTATTCAATTTCGTAAAACAATTTATGTAAAACATACGTAGGTGTAATCTTTAAAATGTTACAGTATCATTGTCATTACACTGCCATCAAACGGATTTGGGCTAATGTCAAAGGTTTGTTTGTTGACGTGACAACGTCTTATAAATTGGTTTGCCGGGTGACACTTCAAGAAACTGCGTTACGCTCCGCTCACGTTATGCGCTCACAATGAGAGCGAGTGAGAGGCACGCGTTTTAAATATAATTCTTTGTATAAATAAATGTTTTAAATTGTTACTATTATTTCATCCTTCTTCCTACTATACGAATGAATATTCACATTAAAATTATTTTACCACTCAAAGTCGTTGTCACGTAAAACTTTCGCCCGTATACCGACTTTACAGGCAACCAATTTTTTTTTATTTTTTTTATAATTTTACCAACTACCTACCTACGTTTATTAAATAGGTTCTTCAGTTTTATTATTATTTTTTAGGCCATGTAGCCAAACATAACATATCTCCACCATTTACGACTAAGAAAATACAGACTTTATTGCAAAATGCCTGTGAAAATGTAACTGCGGATGACTGAAGAAAATTCTTATTTCTCGTTTTATTTTATTTCTGTGGGCGTTTATAGTGATATTACTATTTTTTATTAAATAGAAAAGACTGTTCGTTTTGTATTATAAATTTATAATCGACCATACAGCATAATCATGCAACTATAGATTCCAAGGTATATGATAATAACAATCGAAAATCGAATAGGTTTAGTAACGATTATACACTACCCTTATCCCTACCGTGAGCTGTCAAAATTATCATCAACTTCAACTTTTGGATTGTGGCTTTGTGGAGTTACCACAATTTTGCCAATGTCAAGTAGGTATACGGAGGACAAACTGTGAAAGGATTTTATGTAGAGCTGTGGTAGAGCCAAAAAAGAAAAAAAAATATTGTAGAGATGTAGAGACTATAAATAATCGTGAATTCTAAACTTCTACAGGCATAATTAAAGCATGAATAAAAGAGCCAGATCATGTGAATACATAGAAATTAATACATAGTATTAAATAAACAAAAATAAATATTGAATTATGTTAAATTATCATCTTAAATTAGACAAAGTATAATAAGTACTTGTCAATCCATATCAATGTTGCCAAGTTTTAAAAATAGGTAACTAAGTTTTAAAGCTTAAATAAGTACAAGACCGGTTACTAGATCCGAAAAAATATTGGCAACCTCAGTGCAATTTTTTTATTTCGTTGACCTTAACAATGAACCATTGAGGCTTTTCCTATTTATTTTATACCCGGATTATATTTTACTTAATTAAGTCAAGTTTAGACTACAAAAGTCTACACAAGTAGTGCAGAACAACGCAAGTAGATATACAAGGCTGGACTAGTAACTCACTCTGTCGTTGAACGCAATGAACAATAAACTTGGTGATACTGCCACCTAGGAATGATTTCATAAACTAATTAAATACTTAACAAAGTAAATACCACTGTAGTAAATTACTTTGAATGTAGATGGCGCTACTATAAGTGTTTGTTTAATTAATTTTCCCCTTTGTAAATTGTTATAAAAAGATTTTGAACTACTGCAGATTATATTTATAAAAAATATACGATTTTACTCATGTGTGTACTTCGAGGATGCCTGACACCGTCGCGGTAGGAGGCTTCACAACTTGAAAAAGAGCCCCCGTCGGGTCCAAAACTAGTCGGCCATCCCCGAAAAACACACATTACTGAAATCGTATATCACTACATATTATAAAACAAAGTCCCCCGCCGCGTCTGCCTGTCCGTCTGTCTGTCTGTCTGTTCGCGATAAACGGAAAAACTACTGAACAGATTTTCATGCGGTTTTCACCAATGGACAGAGTGATTCAAGAGGAAGGTTTATATGTAGTATACATGCATATTATTGTAGCGAAAAGTCGAGAAATTCAAAGATTTGTAATATCATGGCGTAACAAACAGTTTTGTGCGCTTACATTGCAAACGCTGGCTAAACCTTACGAGATAGATCAAATTAATGTACTACGGAATTGTATACCTTAAAAAAATCAATAAAAAAGTCCGCGATGGTAAATGTTTATCTCCTAGGGATAACCCACAGTAACCATTTTTATCTTTAACATTTTACAAAAAAAATATGGGTTATTTATCAAACTATTTTAAACAACACAGTATTATTCCTTATCCAATTAAATACATTAGATACGTTGTGGATTTTATGTAGATCAAAATTGCCCTTTGCAGCATATCATTAAAATGAATATCTTAGAAGATATCAGTGATTTAAAAAGCTGGGGCAGAGCCGCTGTCTGGGATCCTTATAAAATTGAGAGAAACCCTCGAAAATTGTAGGAACGAATAGTGTTTCTGTTTACTTTTCATTACTTTATGAGGTTTTTGCGTTTAGAATCATCATCATATCATGTAGCTGAGCTAATGATGAAAAAAAAATCTTCACTACATATCACTACATATTGTATAAAACAAAGTCCCCCGCCGTGTCTGTCTGTCTGTTCGCGATAAACTGAAAAACTACTGAACGGATTTTCATGCGGTTTTCACTAATAGACAGTGATTCATGAGGAAGGTTTAGGTGTATAATTTGTACCCGTGCGAATCCGTGGCGGGTTGCTAGTCCTTTATAAACATGAATACCACACACGAAAGTATTGTTTATAGAATAATTAGTCAGTTTTGTAAAGTATCACATTAAGATAATTGTTAATACTCCTGATTGTTTCGATATCTGTGTTAATGTACAATTTGTGACTTTTTAGTTAGTAAATTATTTCATCCAAACCCATTTAGCCATAATAGCCTTAAGTAATAACAAACATGGGAATCCATATGAACACTCACACATACTATAGTCGGCCACCACACCTCTATGTTGTAAATTGACGAAATTGCGAACCATGAAAAGCAAAAATCTTTTAATCTAATAACAATAAAATTATTTGTTAAAAAAATTTGAAATTTGACTTACTATTTACTATTACTAAAGTTAATGTTAATACCTACCGATTCCAATTTATTGGTTTCATTAAGGTCCATTTTCTTTTTGTTTTTCGCTTTTTACAACTTTGTCGCATGTTTTTAACCTCATCCATGCTAACTTTTTTAATGGGTCATTATGTGGGCAATGAACTTCAATTTCCGCCAGATTTCATTAAATTCCATCCAGAATCAAAATGAATTGTTGGTCTGGTGGTTAGTGATCCTGACTATTGAGCCAGAGGTTGTGGGTTCGATTCCCACCCAGCACAAATAATTGTGTGATCAGAATGATCATTTGTTCTGTGTCTGGGTGTAATTTATCTATAATATGTATGTATTTAGAAATTTAAGTATGTTTGTCAGCAGTATGTTTATCGTGGGAGAGCAATGCTTTGGCACGTATGGGCCGGCTCGACTGGATTGTGAGTGCTTGCATTGCTTTTCGACGAGTGAGTGACGTTACCGAAAGCCCTAACTCTTCCCTCCCCCCTCCCCTCTCCCACTCTTCCCCTACTTCCCATTAAAGACAGGCAACGCACTTGTGACTCTTGTAGTCATTTACCATCAGGTGACCCGTCTGCCCGTTTGCCCACTATACCATAAACAAAGTCAGGTTACCATAGTACAGGCTCTGCCTAGTTTGGGATCAGATGGCCGTATGAGATGTTTAAAAAATATATCTATTAATATCTAACATTTAATAAACTTTTCTAATATTCTAACATATTGACACATGAGTGCTACACAATTCTTTAAAATGACACATTCATTTTCATTACCTATTCTATTTAAAGACTCCTTAATAGTGACTAGCTTATCTTTAACCATTGGTGTTATTATATCATTTAAGTTTTTATCATTAGAACATATTGCTGCAGAATAAATCAACCTACTTACATCAGTGCTATTATCGTAGTAATATTTTACAACCATCAATAAACCATAGAAATTAAAACTAAGTCCTTTGCAATCAATATAAAGATCTTTGTTTAACCCGTGGCTGTTTATAAAGGAAACCTGATCTTGCGATAGTTTCAACGATTTCGACTCCAGAAATGTATTCACATCTTCGAAAGTAAACGATACATAGTCTAAGTCATTGTCGGGTATGAAAAACCCATACTCTGTTATTAATTTTAGGTTGTGACTATCTCCGTAACATATAAATACTTGTGTATAGGGATCAAAATCATTTTTAGTGTATATGGAAAATTGTACATCAGAAAATAAATTGTTATCTAAATTATTTATGTTTATATTATTTATATTTTTGCTAACCAGTAGTTTAGTCTCATTCCTTGCACTTGGACTATGGTTAATCATATCTAAATATGGACATAATGCTATTTTTGTGTTATCACATATAAGATTTATGACTGAATTCTCTACACTTCTTAAATCAATCACTTTGGATAAGTCCATAAATACACACCTAGTGTTCACAGTAAAATAGGCCCACTCATACTCAGACAATGAGAAACCCATTTTAAAATCTAGAATAGTTTTATCTATACTAATGTTACTTACTAAAATATTTTTAAAAATGCAATATGAGGAATTAATTATATCTTTCTGTTTAGAAACCACATACAATATATCATTATCAATATTTTGCTTAAATTCATTTGGCAAAAAATAAGGAACTGTGTACTCCTTTGGCAAACTTTCTAAATAAATGTACCATTTTGTATTTGCATTCTGATGTCTTAAAAAACTCACATAAAATGCCATTAACGACTGAAATGACACAGATTGCTTATGTTCTACTAAGCATGGTTTAGAATTTTCTAGAAAAATACTACAAAACAATTTGTCCATCAAAACTGTGGTAACGTTGATAGTTAAGTTCAGGGGTAAATGTATAAGTTCCTCTCCCTTTCGTATCTTCCTTTTTGTCAACACACCCCGGCCAGTTTCATCAAATATTGCCAGAACTAGCTTATTATTGCGACGCATATCATTTTCTGCAAGCCATGAATTTAACAAAACTATTTCTTCTTTAGAATCACATGCGCAAAAATTGCGCGCTTGCTTTATGCTTCTCTTCCGCCGGTAGCGACCCATTTTTGTTTTTTAAACTGTGTAAGACTTCATTAAGAAGTTTTCTGTACGTTAAACCTTCGTAAAAAATTCTTAAGTGATATTTTGTTAGTTTTATGTACGATAATTTTATTTGGAAACCGTAGAACAAAGAGTATACAAACACTACCTTAAAAATTAGAAATGTTTGTTGACATGTCACTTAGAATTTATTACATTGAAATGCGTTTTGATAATAAGTTATTCCTTTAATTAATGTAATATTTATCTTAATATGTTTATCAAAAGTATAAAAAAATAACTAAATAAAATGAACTGAAATAAGTAAGCAATGGTATATATATTTGAAGTATAATAATTCCATGAAAAAAAAATTGTATATTACTTCCAAAATAGGTTCTATGCTGTAACAAAACGCAAAATCAATAACACATTTCGTTCAAGAATACTTGAAAGTTATTTGAAAGTAGGTATATGGGCAAATAATAACGAAAATCAATAAAAATAAAAAAGAACTGTTTTTTTATTGCAACACTAAGTATAGTCCAATTGTAAATGGGCAAACGTTCAAGAGCTATGATGCCTCAGCCTGAATCAGACACACAAATTATGAAAGGCGGCAGCCGGAGGACTTGAAAAGAAACCGAAATTATTAAAATAAGAATTTAATTAAGTAAAAAAATTACGGTTTTAACTTAACTAGCCATATGTTAGACAAATGGCAACGACTTCTCCCCGCCAACTTGAGGAGTTTTTTTTTTTTTTTTTTTAAAAAAAGACCAAGATCGAACAAAATAAAAATTTTGAAGAACAGTTAAGAACAGTTAACGAACAGTTGAAAGAGCAAAAAAAATGTAAAAAAACGATTTCACCCCGCCAACTTAAGACAGCCTGTTGATAAGCCCCGTCTTGAAACCGTTTTTGTGACAGGACTGGACATCATTTTAGGGTTGCATAGTTCAGGGTAGTCCATCGAAAGCGTTATACGATGTTTATTTTCAGTTTTAACAGTGACTCGACTGTTTTGGTGGTTTTTGTAGTATTGAAAGGACAAATAACCAATAACTAAAATAGCAAAGTATTGCATTAAAGGGTGTTATTCAAGTTCCCCTAAAAATTACAAGGGATTTCCATTCTTCCGGTTAGTTAAGTTTTTTCGTATTTCATGTATTCATAAACTGTGGGAGAGCTATGCTTCGGCACGTATGGGCTGGCTCAACCGGATTGATACCCGGAGGCCCTAACCCTTCCCTCTCCCCCTCTTCCCCCTTCTCCCTCCCCTTTCCCTACTCCCACCTTGAAGGCCGGCAACACACTTGTGATTCTTGGGTTGCTGGTGCCCATGGGCAGTACTAGTCACTTACCAGCAGATGACCCATCTGCTCGTTTGCCCTTTATCCCATATTTCTGCAGTGAAAAATTCTTTAGCGGCGTTCGGCACTTTTTGAGATTGGTAAAAAATGTTAAACTCGCGTCAGGACACGTGACCCTGATCGAAAATGTATGGTATGGAAAATGTGTCCGAGTGGTATATATTTAAAAAAATATATTTTTATGACGAGCTTCTTATATTTACATGCACAGCGTCAGAGAGACGAGAGGGAGGGGGGAGGGAGAAAGTGAGGGAGGGTGAGAGGGAGAGTTGGAGTTGGAGTCAGTCAGTCAGTCAGTCAGTCAGTGAGTCAGTCAGTGAGTCAGTCAGTGAGTCAGTCAGTCAGTCAGACAGTCAGTCATTGATTTTTATTTTGTAGGAATTATGTTTCATGTCTATATAATTAGGAAATCAAAATGGTTTTATATGTTATCTAGAATGTTTTATGACTACTATCAACTAAATTATATCAAGTAAAAGTATTTGATATGTTTAACAATAATAAACAATAATACAAAAAATAACATAAACATAGTGTAGTGTTCGTGTTTTGTTTTTATCAATATAAATCATTACTACTTTTAAATCTTTTAGACTACCTATAATTTTATTTACCTAGATTTTAAACTGAAATATGTGTTATTTTTTATCTAATCATCTAAAACATTTTGAAATTTGAATTTTGAAGGACTTATTATTAATTATAAGGTTAGAGTAGTAGTATAGTAAGGTTCTTGTCGTAGGTGATCCACTCTTCACCACCAGTCAAACTTTTCGAAAATGGTTCAGTTTCATTACGTTTTAATAGAGAATCGCAAATGAGTACGCGACTCGTTAGGTTTCTTTCAGTGAATTCGTGTGGCATCGAAATATCGAGATTTTCTGTAAAGCATGACTTTTTTAAATTGGTCAAAACCGTTTTAACTTTAACTGGTCAATCCTCAGTTCCTCGGCTATGTCGTAACTACTAATATGTAGACCTTGCCTCACCTTTTCGAAAATGGCATTGACTTTATCCGTATGAGAGCGACCAGAGCGAGCTGCAACTTTGAGATCAAAATTCAGTAAAACGGCATAAACACGATATGATTTACACGTAACAACTGAATCGCCAATTTTCATTTGATTTTATTTTCTGTGCTAGACGGACGTATGTAAGAAAGGTAAAAAGGTTACCGCATAAGTAGTAGTGATTTTTAAGAAATGCTACTTGTATTGATGTAATAATATAAATCATGTCATAAAACCAGAAAAAAACACGCCTTAGTAATGCGTAAATACACACATCCTTAAAAAAAATCAGAAAACATCCACTCAGTATACCGCCTGCAGGCAGACTATATGAAAAAGAGATTCATCATTGGCAGATTAGCGTCCACACGAACCAATTTGATGTGACGCGATCAAATGAGGCGGTCCTGAAGACACGAAACGATTCGATTGAAAATCTTGTCAAATTGTGTTTGAAATTCGTTTCGTGTGTATTGTGTTTAAGCCTGTACTGTTCTAATCTATAGTCAAATTGTTTCGTGTTCAAGGTGTGTATATGCATGCATGCATAAACCGCATGCGGTTGACTTGAAGCTTTAATATAGTGGTTAATTTGTTTTTTTTTGGCAACACCGGATTTAAACGGCTGTTTTCAAAACCGACAAATTTTTTTTTAGTTGCTCGTTATATCTTTTAACCGACATTATTTTACTGAACCAGTAAATTTGAAAGATGTCTCAACAGCAAACCAAAAACTGTATTACACTTCGTGGATCTGCTCAAATCATCTGTGAATATTTAAGTAGGTTATGTTACACTGAACGCAAAACCGAGTTTCATAACTTGTTTACATACAAGCTAGTTAACTTCTGTTTTTTTTTTGCCCTTTACTATTTTTCTGAGTTTTAAAAGCTTATGTAAACTCATTGTTTTATTGTAATTACATTCAAACTAACCATTGTTCACTTTTTCAGAGTTTGCCATAAATTCAGTATTGTTCCAAAGAGGTCTGTATCCACCTGAAAACTTCAAAGCAGAGCAACAATACGGCATTACATTATTGATATCAGAAGATCCACAGATTAAGAGTTTTTTAACTAATCTTCTTACTCAGAGTGAAGGTAATTTATTAACAGTGTAGTGTTTTATTTTTTGATTTATCAAATAATTTAGTTTTAACTTAACTCCTATATAACTTTATTATCATCATGATTTCTGTGTCGTGTTATTCCCGTAATAACATTTGTATCAAAGAAGTTAGTTAAAAGAGATTTTATGTGATGCGTTAAAAATTAATTTATTATTTTTCGTCTTGTCCTGTCATGTACATTTCGTTGTACTGATTTTATCTTGTTAAAAAATATTTTTAATTTTAAAATGTTGGATTGCTTATTCTTATGCATATTATGGTGTAGGAGCAACTATTTTTGATTCCTTTTATTACTTAAGAAGAGGCATTAACCCAAGAACTAGAGTTCAATGAAGATACTATCATATACACCTACACTGAAAAAATTTAACGAAAACAAACGAGTCATAAAACATGAACTACAAAACACACAGGCGTCACAGTACTTATACCAAGGACTGTCAACATTATAAGTTATTACCTCTAGTCGATAGAAGAGTAATACTGGAAATGTGTTTCATAATTGATATTATGCATGGAGTCTAAGAAGGCTGCCCCCACTTTTATCTTATGTTCTATTCAATACACCTAAAAGGGGTACTAGGCATACCACGTTATTGTCAGTGCCGTACCACCAAATATGTACAAGAATAGTTTCAGTGAAATAAACATTTTCTTCGTAAATAAAAATTGTTAAAAAAATGAACCCAAAAATAAGCAATCCATGTATTACATACATATAAAATAGTGTATGTAATTAAAATATTTTTCCATTTTTTTTTCTTTTTGAGAATTTTAAACTAATGTTAGATATTAGACTTTGTCAGTTATAATATCATACCACAACTTACCGTGGAACGTAATTGGCTTAAGTTTATTGTAAATGCAACCAGTTGAGGCTGACTGCATAATAAAATGAAAATTGAAGTTTACAATAAAGCTGTAGAGTTTCCATAAAACAAATGCAATTTAAATCTCATATTATCAACTATAATGGCGTAATGCAGTAGCCATAGTCTATAAAATTTTAACACTTGCTGCTGGCAAACACATAGTTTGCAATTGTAAAAACTTTTTCCAGTCCTGATAAAATACACATAATTTTTCGATCCAAAAAGGGTAAAACACACATTCTTGTGGGTTACACAAACATGTGAGTGCCCAAACCGCACTGCTGCAATGCACACAACAATTACATAGTCTATGCACTCTTGTGGTTTAGCTCCAAACACACATTGTATATGCTGCAGCACTGTCTACCATTCCCAGTATTTTAATAATCTAAACACAACCTACATACATTTGGGAGCAATCTAAGGTTATTTCTTACATACTATGGGCAGCAGGCACATGTAAAGAATAATTCTTTTAGATATATAGTAGTATTCTTAAAACTGTTTACAATTGAATGATGCAAGTGATATTAAAGTTCTTAATTGAATATAAATTGGGAAAACTCCTTCAGCATGTTATTTACACTTTCTCTTTAAAAAAAAAATATCCAAATTATTTGTAGTTGTGTAAATGTTCTTAATACTGAAAATATTTCTCACTAATTTCAGAGTGGATCGTTAACAAAAAAGTTAGCAAATTGTCCCTTGTTATCCTCAATGTGGCTAATAAAGAAGTACTAGAATGCTGGGATTTCAACGTTCAATATGAGGATGGTGATATTGCATTATCCAAAGAAAAGAATGAAACTGTGAGCAGTAAAGATCTGAAAAAAATCCAACAGGAAATCAGAGATGTCATGCTGCAGGTAGCTGCTACTATATCATACTTACCTTTCTTAGATTGTAGATGTTCATTTGATGTCTTAGTTCATGCAAAAACGGACTGTGATGTTCCAGAAAAATGGGCAGAAGCCGAACCTATTTCTATAACAAATGCACAAAATGTCCAACTGAAGTCATTTTCTACGAACTTGCATAAAATGGAAACTGTTGTTAGCTATAAGCTTGTAGATTAGTAAAACCAAATCCACCAGATAGCTGGTTTATTTTTTGAGGCACAGAAAAATGAAATAAGTGATCCAATGACACTATATTTCATTTTCACAAATGTACCTTTTAGCCAAATGTAGCTACATGATAACATGAATCAGAAAGTTTTAAACAGTATTATAATTAAGTACATGAAATCCACAATGAATTTAATTAGAAGTGCCTTGATATAATAATACTACTTGATACGGTTGGAATAGGAACAAAATATGTTATGTTGTCGATAGCATAATAGTCGAGCAATGGTTTGGTGATTTACCGGTAGAGACAACTTCGCCAAAGTTACATTTAGCTGGCAGACATCATTGCTATTACTATAGCAGTTCCATTATCAAGCAAAGGATTCATTAACAATCCGTTAACATTGAAGCAAGAGGCTCCCCTCTTCAGTCTTGTAAAATAAGTTTGGGTCACTGTCTCCAAAATAAATTACCCCCCGTCTCAATTTCTTTTTTTGAACTTCAAGTTACAAAATGTATAGACTAAAAGTTTTTAAACTTAAACCTTATTCTAGTGCACTAAGAATGTTGTGCCCATATTATCTAAATAAATTATGTGATATGACTAGGTTTATGGTTTCATTGCTAATAACAGTTTGCTAATATTTGGAATATTTAGGTTGAGTTGTGGAAATAAATGTAGAAATAAAATTATGTAACTGGGTACAAGAAAAGGTGTAATAATATTTGCCTGCATAAAATCAAAACAATCAGTTGTGAAATAAAATGGTACATTATTCATTCGTAGATTTGTGATTTAATCTTAAGGAAAAAAAGAAGATTTGTGTACCTAAAAACTCTACCAGGCTTTTAATATTTTCACTATTCCTCCAACAATTTTTTTTAAAGGAAATGATTATTCATTGAAATGAAATAAAATACTGCAGCTACCATATTTTTTAAATCTTCGGTTTTAGTGATAAATGGTCAGTTGATTGGATATAACTTTTTATATCAATATGTTATTGGAAATGGTCTAGGTACATAGTAGTGATGTGCCAGATCGTTAAAAATGTATATTCGCGGATATGGATCCTTCTACTCATCTCAAGCTTTTTCTCATTTGATGCCGAAACGCGTGACCTTGAAACGACAGTTGACGTTAAGGACTATTAACTCGACCTCTTATCTATTAACTCGACTCGAAAAAATATTTTATACCACATCACAAAGATTTGGAATTTGATCTCGTTATAAATACTAATATCATAAGCATAACTGATAATAATATTAGTAACTCACTACATTATAAAGGTACCTATTTAAATATTTAATTTTACCAAAGAAATTTAAGAATTTCATAAACATTATAAAATAATGATCCGCTTAAGATCCGAACGAAGAACGTAGTATACGGACACGGAAAAACAGCTTTTTCTCCCTCGGATATCCGCGGATACGGATATCCGGCACATCACTAGTACATAGTAATTTTTCATTTGGTTATCTAACTTTACATTATCAAATTTCAACTTTATTTCACCAATTGCTACCGATAAATGATATTTGAAATTGCCTACCTTTATTGCCCAGTTTAGATTTCAGTATCTAGTTAAATATAAGTACTGGATGTATTTATAAAATATAAGAAAAAAATTAAGCTTCAAATTACAAGATCACTTTTCTATTCTATATTTTTCAAATGTACGGTTGATTTTTCGGCGCCGTTTTCAAGTCTTTTGTTTTTAATTTAAGGTCATATCTTCAATGGGTAGGTATATAAAAAGTGAAGTAAGTTTAAGGTTTAAGTCAACGAATGAATAAATAGGTTTTAATGACTTTAAATGTAAATGGCATCTTTGGTTTGATTGTTTAAATTTATTGATTTGATTGTTTAAGTTTAAATTTATTATGGAACATTGTATTATAGGTACATTGAATAACAAAGAATCATGTAGAATATTGAGAACCTCCTTTTTTAATCGATTTTCTTTAAAATTTGTGTAGTTAAATTTGGCGGTATTTGCAATTTCGTAATTTGTAAAAAAATATAACTGATTTAGTATATTCAGTTTATTTTTATTATAAATGTGGTTCAGTTATCTAGGTAGGTACTAATGATGCATGCTAAGAAACTGTAAATACATTGTATATTTTAATGACGTCACACCTCCAGTTGAAGTGAGAGTGTTTAGTGTGTGACTACACTACGACTACATAAATTTTCTAAACGCATAATTAAAAAAGAAATGTTCAAGAACATAATTAAACCGAGTCTTAAAATGTCTAAATTATTAAATGTTATTGGTGTGTATGTAGACTAGTATCATATAAAAAAGTTAGCTTAGCATAAATATCAGTATCAAGGAGAGTCTTGATTACCGTGTCTTTTATCCTGTAGGTACTGAAGTAGATTTAAGTATTTTTGTACCTAGCAAGTAAGATTTTAGCTTTTGTAATGTAAATTTCCTTAAATTTCGTTACTTGCTTTTAATATAAAGCTTGAATAGATAAAAACTTTTTAACTGAAACACCTTACTTTCTTAAAGTTATATATTTTACTAGCAACCCGTCTAGGCTTCGAACGGATAGCAAAGTATATATTGATTTTTCCCGACATCTTTAACAGTCATCATATTTCAGCCATTTTACACAAAACTTTAATGAATTATACACCTAAACCTTCCTCATGAATCACTCCGTCTATTGGTGAAAACCGTATTAAAATTGGGTTTATCACGAACAGACAGACAGACGCGGCGGGGGAATTTGTTTTATAATATGTAGTGACTTAAGTTAGTATGTAGTGGTAGTAAGTTAATTTAATTTATTGATTAACTCAAATCGATTATTACGGATGTCAAACTTATGGAGTTACGTTTCTGTAGCTACTTAAATTTTCAATTGAAAATGATGCACAGTGAGAAATATCTACTATTACTACTTACTGAGGTTCAGTGTCGGGCGACATCGGGTATTCCTTAGAACTCCTTAATCCAGCACTGTTGCAAAATCCGTTATTAGCTGACGTGTCCTAGCTAGAAAGTACCTCCCTGCCAAATTTCAGGTTTCTAGTACAAAAAACCCAAGACATTCATGTAAACTTGCGAGAACCCTTGGAGCTACATAGTTCTTAGCTTACGTGTCCTACCTATATACTATCTCCCTGTAAAATTTCAGGTCTTTCTAAGTTCTTTTATATAAACTTAGGCGAGAGCCCTTAGAACACCTTCCGACCCTGTCGCAAATTTCGTTCTTAGCTAACGTATATAACCCCAAATACTCATAAACTACCTCCCTGCCAAATTTCAGGTCTCTAGTACAAAAAACCAAGGGCATTCAAATAATCTCGTGAGAGCCCTTAGACCACCTTAATCCTATCGTAAAAATCGCTCTTAGCTGTCGTCTCTTACCTATAAGCTACCATCCTGGCAAATTTCCGGTCGCAAGTAAAAAAAAGGTCTCATAAAAAGACGCGAGAGCCTTTAGAACTCCTTAATCCAGCCGTGTCGCAAATCCGTCCAAATTTAATACGACTATTATCAATATCTGTCCTTCGGTAATCAGTGCGGTTTGCACGTGAGGTAACTCCTTGCACATTTAATTGACTTCGACGACCTATGACAGTTTGTATTTTCTTCGGCATTGATAATGAACACTATAAAACGACACGGAAATGTTTTTACGAACTACACTCCAGGAGTACCTAAATAAACAAAGTCAATATAGGTAGGTACCTACTCGTAGATAGAAATGCAGATCAAAATTAATAATCGCAATGTATAAGATTAAGTTTACTTCACTAATTAAATCTTTTCTTAAAATCTAATATTTTTTACGAAAAACGAAAAACTAGAATAAATTTTACATAACTACACGGAAGAAATGACCACGAACGCCATCTATTAAAAGTAAGTGGCGAATGAAGTAATGGCAGTTTTGTATAGCACTTCAGTTAGACGATAGGTCCGTCACGATTGTCATCTTTTCAAAGTAGTCCGAAGGAACGATTTCCAAACAAAATTACCAATTTTTATTTATCTCTTTTCATCCGTTGCTTTGGGTTTTCCAAAATATTTTTTCTTTTAAACCACCCCTGTAGTAGAGCAAATAAAACAAAAAAAATTATTGAAATTCGTTGAGTCATATTTGAGTTTTAGCGAGACTACAGCAATTGATTTTTATATATAAGAAGAAGAAGATAATTCAAATTGATATATCTGGGGCTAATAGAAAGGTCTTGATTACATTGACATTGGAAATGAAATTCGAACACAATATTCACATTTCGTTTATAATATAACAAAGCGCTTACAAAATAGCAGTTATGAGCTACAATAAATAACACCTATTCAGCAAATAATACTGTACATGACTGTTAATATAACTTAACATTCTTATCTTGAACTATCTAAAACCATGTGTTCACAATTCAAAGGATTAAAAAATTGGAGACAATAATACAGATAATCTAGAAAGTTTCCAGCCTATCTATATGTACTAATATTATAAAGCTGAAGAGTTTGTTTGTTTGGTTGTACGCAGTAATCTCAGGAACTACTGGTTCGAATTAAAAAAATATTTTAGTGTTGGATAGCCCATTTATCGAGCCTATAGGCTATATAACATCACGCTACGACCAATACGAGCGGAGCAGTCACCATAAACGCAGGTGAAACCGCGGGGACGGCTAGTAATAAATACTTTAATCCGCTGGTTTAATACTACTTTGGGTAATATGTAATGTACATGTAATAAATACTAATATGTAATGTACAAAAAGAATACCGGGCTATGCATCGACGATATCTAAGTTATAAAAATCTCTAGTGGCATTGAAACTATTGAAAGCACTAATTTTGGTAAATCAAGGACTTAATTTATTAAATTATTGGTACCAATATTAAAAACCTGAAACAACGAGCAAACCTCAGTAACTAGGTACCAGTGGGATTTGTAAAATTTTGTTAAATATAGCGATTGACACAAAGTACACGCGCATACTCGCGTATAATTAGAATTGTTGACTGACCGCTGGATGAGATGACAAACAAACACACTCTTTTACAACAGAGGATAAAAGAAATAATGAAATACCTATAGAAGGCAGAAAATTTAAATAACAAAAAATACTAGACTCACTGCTGCTTTCTCACACGTAGGCAACCTCTTGACGTTATATAGTACCTATACAGTGGAACCTTTCTAGACTACTTACTTATGTTTTTAAACATATTGTTTTGAAAATCGGGAGATACATATCTATTTTGAAAAAGAACTAATCAGTCTGTATGTTGTTTCCAGACATAATATCATAAACGTCAATAAATTGGATATTGGGCTTTTTATCGTTTCTTTTGTATCAAGAATCTCTACAAAATCTTAAAAAATATCTATTGTCAGTCTCTATTTCATGTTGTCCAACACCATTCGCTCAACTTGTCCAGGTCAGTGACTTGAAAGAGTTGATAGAAACACACACTCATTGCACATGGTTACAAGTGCGGTTTGTTTTTACTATTTAGATTATGTGTAAATAATCAAATGAGGATTTATCTATCTGAAGGATTTAAATATATCAAAACTTAACGACTGAACGTGGACCTTAAGATATATTATGTAAAATACTTTTAGGTATTCACTGTAATATCCACACGAAAAGACTTGAAGTACAGGCATAATCTTGTGATACCCAAAGATAAACTTTACCACTTTTGTCTAACTCGTATAGAATTCATTTCTGTTAGTTGGCCATTAAAAAAGGGTCACCTAATTATTTCTATACAAAAGGATTGTGATAAAGAATGATTCCTAACATTATATTGTCCGTCCGTAAGCAATCCATAAACGAATCGTTTCTCGAATATAGGAACGCGGCATGAATAAGGTTGACACGTTGAGAATTTTGGCCCCTATTCTAACTGACCCGAGAGTCCTCGAATAGCAGTCAAGAGTTTTCGGGCATTGCTCCTGTGACATTACACGGAAAAAATGTTTTTTCTATTACCGTTGTTATCAAAGATAGTAACAATCAGTGATGCACTAACACCTAATTAAAAATAATAATCTATTTTATTTAAGATAGAGTTTTAATCGATTTAAAAAAAGTAAGAATTAATTTTACCGAAAATACTGAATCCGTTTCATACATTATTTTACCCACGTTTAATATAATTATACCTAATAACTGAATTTATTAATGTTACTGAGAACTAAACTGAGAAATTTAGTGTGTTTCATTTGTTCGTTACTCTAGGTTTTAACTCGAATTTCAAAATTTTGATGTCATTTATTGCAAATAAAATGAAACTATAGGCGAAAGGTTTTTATACCGATTTAGAAATAATTAATCTCGATTCATAAATATGCAGTAGAAACGTTTTTGTCTTCACCACTTCGTATAACGTAACGTAACTATTTTTATTGCGTTATACAAAAATTTTTTATTCTAAAAAAGAATGCTACATGTCTTCAAATGGTAATAAATTGTAAAATTAAATAAAAACAGACAATCTCTGTATTTTTATAACAGCGCCTTTCAAAATTAATTATATGATACAGGCAGAGAGGGAGCTTCTCTCTTGCTCACTTCGCTTCACTCTTTTCTGATGTCAATGGTATGTGTTTTTGTTAAAATCTATGATCAAAACGGTAACAGAAAACACCTTTTTACTGTACCTATTGTTACCGTACTGTGGCCCATAGTACGGTAACAGTCATAATATTAAGTCCTTACTATAGCGTCTAGATAAGTAGGTAAGTTTAAATATATCTTACTACGGCGAATGATGTTAGACAATGATAAAATGAAGTTACTTCTTACATAGCTAAGCATACCATTCATCAATTAGGAACATAGAATGGAATAATTTTGTAAATAAGTTACAATTTTCTTAAGCACCACAAATACTTAATCCTATATACTATACAATGAAAATGTAGTACAAAAGTAAGAATATAATTATAAAGCGTTGTGTAAGGCCTCTGCACACTGTTCCTATTATATTTCTTACGTTCACCGTGTACCTATGCCTTTTCACGGTAACAAGAAACATTAAGCAGATAAAAAGTCCTTATATGTCATAAGTAAGTAATTGGTATAGCGTATTTTAAACCCAATGTTTATATGATTATAGTATATAAAATGTCTATCGTATTTGTCATATCCGATAAATACGGTGACGTTCGAGTTTTGTTTTAATAATAATCGGTATTAAAAAGGTAATACTCGATTATTTTCAAATTCATTGTAAATGATTTGATAAAAGGTCTACATTTGAGGAGGGTATTTTATTTTAAGTACTATCTTTAAATAATTTATTAATTTCGATGGTTTCGAAAAATGCTTATTCAGGTTATTTATTGTTTTCTTTTCCGAAAACATTGGCAGGCGTATTCTGAAGGTTCGAGGTTTGTCCATAGATAAATACAATTGCTTCGATCATGACTACGATCGAAGCAATGGTTTTATCTCAAACAATAAGCGTAGGTTGCCTAACATTAAAATGCAGGAATGGTTTTCTATTAGAAACAATGTCGAACTTGCTTCATTCATCCCATAATTAAAGCGTTTAGCGTTTCAGTATACTTGAGATTTTGCGCCTTGCTACCACAAGCGTTCGCCTTTACCTGTCGACAGAAAAAAAAAACATTTTCACCAAGAAAATGAATTGATTTCGCATGCAGTGTTAAATGCCTACGATATTGTTATCTCACAACAAATAGTAAGTATAAAAGGAAGAAGTATTATTTAGTCACATGCGTTCAGCATGCTACCCTTCTGTATTAGTACCCATGTACATGTAAAGCATTAGTATTAAGACTGAGGATTTTAATGAAAAAATGTAACCAAAATATGTAAATAAAAAAAAAGAGAAGTTACATTTTTTCATTTTACGAAAATGAGTGCGGGTTGTTAAACGAGTGCACGACATAAAATAAATTTCGAATATACTTACATACCATTTTTGATTTTCGAATTTCCACGTTCGTTCGGTCGAGTTTTAAAGGATTTAAGGAAAATGCAAATGAAAAAAAAACAGAACGTTGTCGCCTTTCTTTTCTGTTAATTCCAACACTCATTCTTTTATTGTGATTTTGGTATATTCCATTACAATGACTTAACATGATGTTCGCGCCTTAATATTTGTTGTGAGAATACAAAACTCAAGTAAAAATGCCATGACGTCATTCAAAAAAATACTGAGACTGTTCATTGTACAAATAAATGCACTGACAAATGGTATTTATTCAATAAAAAAGCTTTTAGGTACTTGATTTAACTTGGCATGTACGACACGACTGTTGTGTGCGAGTACGGAATTTTCGCGAACGACGTCATTTCACCTTAGACGTATAAATGCCCTAAAATCCTCAACTTTTATTAAAAATAAATAGTCAGTTTTCTATTTTAATTACATAATATAAATAGTGAACTTAAATTCTTAAGAACTTTATACAAAATGAAAAAAAATTAACAAGAACGGTAAAACTATTGTGTAAATTTCGGTCCCTTATAGCGAGTTAGAAGAGAAGTAAACAGAAATAAAAAAAAATGTTATCGCTATATCCACAACCATTCGTCCGATTAGCCACACTCGTAATTATATATAAATTAATTTATTTATTTCTACCTAGCTATAGTTAAAACTGGTATCTGACTAGGTGATGTAACGGACCGGCTAAAATATGGGAATTACTTTTTAACTAAATTTTGGCTGTACTTGCTACGCATCAAACATCAGTCCTACTAAAAAGGTTAAAAACTGAACCATGTTAAAACAAAAAAGGTTAAGTCTATTTCTTTATGAGTTTCCTTTTTTGAAAATTGTACATGCGCACAGCAAGCAAGCTATGCTTATTAGTTGTGATTCTGTAATAAAACCCTTATCCTAATAGATATGTACACAAGTTGCAAGTCTCTTTATCATAATATTACATATTACTAGTTATCAAACCTTACAGTTAATAATAACAATAATAAATTGCAAATATTACAAATATGTTTAAAATATTTACATCTTCAATAATAGAAGAAAAAAAGTTTTGCAAATAATAATATCGCTCAAGTTTAATAAGTTAGAGTAGCATTACTTGCAATAATATATACGGAATTCATCATAATTCGGCTATCAATATCAAATTTCAACAAAATTTGTGAAGTACATAGAAAAAATCAGTGCTAATAAAATTATAAGTAAGTAATATAATTGTTTGAACTGTTAATGGAAAGATTTAAAAGTTCATAATCTCACTGGGCTAATATTATAAATAATTTAAAGCTCCGTGAAGTAAAATGTTACCGATTTAAAATGATATATCTACATAAAAGCGATATACATATATAATGACAAGTAAAAATCAATAAGATGGAATCTCTGTATTAATTTTTCAGGATCGAGATTCGTTATCATATAAAAATCTTAGTTTATTTACAAATGCCATGCACGCGGTTGGCAACTAAAAATCCTAAATACTCAGCAGTTTACTGTTGCAACATTTGCAACAGTTCGTATGTAAAAATATTTTCGTATTTTTACTACAAGCGTACTCGACATAATCACTGCTCACGTGACCTGTGAAAACTGTCAAAACTTTAAATAAATCGGAGATATATGGATACTGAAAAATATGGCAATACACAAGTGCATTGAAGAAAAAAATATACTGATATTGTCTAGAAGTATGGAATCTACAAATAGATGCATATAATAAAAAAGTTTTCACAGAAGAGCCAGTGCGTCGCGAGTCGCGAGCTAAAAATTTTAAATTTATAATTGGAACGAGGTGGGTTAAGCGCTGGCGCATCTCTGGCTAGCAGTAGTACGTAATCGAGAGGCCCAATTTACACGTGTAGGAATGGGACATACTGCTTCGATTTGAAATATCCTTGTTCTCGCATCGCTGTCCGTTGAAACCTTCCGGACATCTGAGGAAAAACGAAGATAATTGAGTTAGAAACTATAGACAGGTGTGATTTGTTAACAAAATAAAATAGAATCTATCGACCTAATGAATCCGCAACAGCTATATCCTGCCTGCATTCCCACTGATGTGACTTTTGAAGACAAGGATCAATAACATTAACCCACTCTGTATTGATTAAATGGGAAAAGTTAAACTGTCTTGGAACTCACAAATTATTTATTGTGCTCCAAAAGTATTTTTCCCGTTTGCCCCGAGAAAAAAAATCTTTGCCAGCACCCAAAAAGAAATTTAAGAAGATAATGCTTTAAAAACGTTCACAAAAATTTTGTGGCTGTCAAGAACAAAATAAAAGGTGACATTCCTTTGTTATTTATTCATTTGTGACATAATTTATTACTTACTTGCAAGCTTGTTCTTGAACGATTTCGAAGAACAAACAGGTGCCTCCATTGAGGCAGTACGACGAAGGGTCTGGCATCGGACAGGGCGAACCCAATGACGCTGTAAATTAAAAAAATTACATATTTCATAAAAGTTTGGATTATAAATTTATATAGAACTCATTCGTGGTAATTTAAATTCTGTTAATTAATTCACATTGATTAACGATCTAAAAGTTATTATTTAAAGTTCAGGAACAGTAGGTACTTTTTTATGAATGGTACCCTATATTCTTTTGTACCCCTAACTTGAGTATTTAAGGCGTCAAACTCATATTCGCGTTTATAACATTATTTCGGATGATGCCTTTATTCTCCTCTGAAAGTCGACATAAAATCCAACTGGCGTGTATAATCAATGTCAGTATAAAAAATCGAATATTCAACAGCTCATTTACAATGAATTGATCAGATCACCCTATTGGCCTGTTTAGTTACATTGTTAACATGTTCACGGAATAAGCAATAAAAGTTTCTCAAGTTACCGTACTTTGTGACGGTAAACATGACATGGTTTATCATTTTCTTTACATTTGTAAAGCAACTGTTTTGCTGAACTGTTAGTCATGCAACAATCTTCTTCAATTGAAGTATAATTGGTAATTGCCTGCAATACAACAACAATGTACTAATCTTATAATCATATATCATAAACATCAGCTTGTCGTGGCTACTGAATTGCATATAAAGTATAGTAAATAAAAGGTGTAATACTTATGAACCTTAATAATATCATATGTAAGAGATATGTAGCTAAATTTATAGTATTAGATATCGTTCTTAATGAATTAAGTAAAAGGAAATTTCCGATTTGTAACGAAGGTAATACTCTATCACTATTGCACAATGCTGTCTACACCCAAACTAAACACAGCTTAGACTACCGGTTCTGGACCACTGATAAATATACATGCATATGTTTTTCTTTTGTAAACACATACATATTATAACTAGAAAACACCCACTCCAATGCTATATTCAAGCGCGCAAATATTTGCACTGAGGTCAAATCGAAACGGCAAATTCTGAGATTGCAGTTGAAATCAATCAATCAAATATAGTTATGGGGTTACCCGAAGGTGATACCCGCGCTTTTGCGGGAAGGCGCTAGAATGGCGACCGGATGTCTTAACAGCTGTTCCCGGACCCCTCTTATTTTAAGCGTAGTATGGCACACCGTGTGGTTTTAGTAGGTTTAATTCCTACACACCGCCCCATCGAAAACACCGGCGGTGGTGACGGCCCGAGGGGGTTTCCACACGCAGAAAAAAAATTAATATTTTTTTTGAAGGTTGAAAATAAGTTTCAAAATGGTTACCCGAGTCATCAGGGGCAGCTGTGACTGGAAGTAGAACGCTGACATTGGCGCTAGCTATCGCCGGCGGTCCAACGGCACCCTGTGCTCTGCATTCGTACGACGCCGAGTCTTCACTGCGAGCGTGCCTTATCACTAATACCGAGCGCCTCCTGAAATATACGTCACATATGTTAATAAATTACACAAATAATACTGAGCCGTTGATTCATACGGCTGTCACGGTGAGGTTTTAACGATGATTCCCGGGTCGATCGATTTTTGATCAAGAAATACCGACTAGCGGGATATGGAAATTTAGCCGCTATAGGTATATTAATAGGTCACGTAGTACATGAGGCCTAACTTAAGCTTGCGAAACGTGTGTCGTACACAATACGGCCTGCCCTTTTCGCAATAAAAGGCGTGATGATACGCTTATATGTTAAACAAGGGTACAACTTCAAACCCTTTATTTAAATAATATAGGAAATATAAAATCTAGTCTAAAAAAAAGATACTTTCAAGTCAGATTAGAGAATACATGACATGTCTATTACATTTTTTTATTTATTTATTTGTTTCGTGACACGGGAACCGACAAAAAAATCCAATATAATACCAATCTAACTGAACATCGGTCAAGGTCGTTCCAAATCAGCTGATGACGTGTTTGGAGGGACTTCCGGGAATCAAACTTTACTCTCTATACCAAGATCAATAAATTGTACCAAGTACCTAAATAAAATTGATGTTAGTGCCTACCTGCTGAGCGAAACTCGCAAATCATTTGAAGTACGCAAGTCTAATATAACGCTTTAAAAACAATTCTCGATCTATTTCAAGACGTTTGATTCATTTGGCAAATGGTCTCTGCTTGTGCAAAATATCTAAATCATCATCAATACCCAACGACCCGTGAAATTGCTTGCAGTGCTCAATCAGAGTAATAATTATTTCATACAATTGCATTTTAACTTTGAAGAGGTTATATAGAATTGTAATGCAAAGGTTTACGGTTTAAATTAGCTTGATTAGACGGTAAAGTATTTTGGTGATGTACTCGGTCGGTCAATGACTGTCGCTTGCAATTGAGATTAGTGCAGTAATCGTTTTGTCCTGCAAATTAATGTAAGCACCATAAGCTACATGGCATGCACTGATTGCAAAGAACATTGTTACTATTGCATTGAACACAAACATGATCTAGTTTTGGATCAAGATCAACATTGCAAGTACAAGTCAACTAGGTCATTATGATTGGAAGATACGTTGCACAAGCGCTTAATAATTATTTATTATTAATGTGCCTCATTAGACATCTGGTAATGATTCATATTTGTATTAAATTTGTGGTAATGTTTAGTAATTTATTAAATAATTAACATTTTGTATCTGGTGTAGTGTTACGAGTATGTCAGATCCGTTCCAAGGCATGTTAAAACGAAGGATTATTGTAGTTTTGTTTTTTTTTTTTTGGTTTACCTATCAACCTTGACACTCAAATAATATTAAAACCGTATTAGATTAAAAAGAATACGCTATTTCTTCTTGCAATAGATGGTAAACTAACTAGTTTTTTTACGGGAATGAATGCGTATTAAACCTTCGAATTGGCTGACGTTTCGACCAGGCTGCACTGGTCGTGGTCAAATGCTGACTGGCTCAGTGGTGCACTTTTACATAATCATATATCACTTTTGCCCGCGAACTGCGTTCGCATGGTTATTCAAATCTATACCACAGAATCAGGAACCGTACATTTTTCCGGGGTAAAATGCTATGTGCAAAACTAGCCTATCTATCTCTGTGCCAAATTTCATCTAGATCCGTCCAGCCGTTCTGGCGTGATTGAGTAATAGATATATACTTCCAAACTTTCACATTTATAATAGCAGTAAGGTGGAACCCGAACGTTTAAAAGTTAATATCCTACTAGTATTATTAACGTGAAAGTTTGTGAGGATGCGGATGTATGGATATATGTATGTATAGATGTTCGTTACTCTTTCATGCCAAAACTACTGAACCGATTGCGATGAAACTTGGTGTGTAGATAGCTGGAGACCTGGATTAACATTTAGGCTACTTTTTATCCCGATATTCCATCGGGATCGGGACTTACGCGAGTAAAACCGCGGGGCGCTGCTAGTAAATACATAGTTGTTTCCTTTGCAACTATTCCTCCATGCCCTGATAGCATTACCAAGATGTCTTGAATTGTGATGCACGTCTCAGAGTTAAATGTTTTCAGTCAAATACAACCTATAATTTAGATAGTTTATTAAGAACTAGCAATACGCCCCGGCTTCGCACGGGTCCCAGAGACATCTTCAACAATCATCATCATATTTCAACCAATTTACACAAAATCGTCAAGATTTTGTGTAAATTGGTTGAAATATATATAATAAATATATAGAGGGATTCATGAGGAAGGTTTAGGTGCATTATTTGTCAAAAATAATGCACCTAAACCTTCCTCATGAATCCCTCTATATATTGGTGAAAACCGCAAAAAAATCCGTTCAGACAGACAGACGCGGCTTCGGACTTTGTTTTATAATGTGTAGTGTACAATACATCTTTTTCTGACCTATTTGTGATTTTTTTTTAATTTACTGACTTAAGTTAATTAATGTTTTCCGGATAAATTCCATAGAGATAGATTTAAATTTCGTGAGCTCAAAATCACAACAATTTTTTATAAAATATGTGTGTTCGTGTGTTAAAATTTACTATACAGTACAAGAAAGTGTAATCCCTCTTTAGAGTGTACTAAAAAAACATTATTTTACAGAATAAATGTACATTATTTTGTATAATCCGTGTCAAAAAAAGAGAAAAGCTCTTAACATTGCCATAGATGCAGAGAACTGAAGTGATGTTTCTTAGATGTAATAGTTTTTTGATGTTTAACAAAGCAGACCTTACCTAAAATTTTGCACCCGGAATCTCCTTAACGCGATATCGGCGACGGGCTTCCCGTCCTTGTACCACGATATGCGTGGTGGCGGCCGGGCGCTCGCCTTGCATTCTAGACGCACCCTGTTACCGCGTGTCGTACGCACCGACTGCATTGGTTCAACGCGCGCTGGGCTACCTGGGGATAAGTGAAACATGTTAAAAATTGAGGAACACAAAATAAGGAAAGAAAAATAAATATCCGTTTAACAAAATGATGTATGAATTTTTGAATTGTCGGAAGTAGGAGCCACTAGAATCAGTCAGTCCTGAAGCTAGTTGCCTGTTCCAATATGTAGATACTGAAGAGTAGAACTGGCAAGAAACTCCAAGGACATTCTTTTTCAACATGTTTTTTTTACAAATTCTGGTTACATTGCTTAAAAGTATTAAGGACAATATAACAGACAGTTTAGACATTATTACGGAATAGCAGTCAAGAGATGACTATGATTATAATATAAATCACATGTTACACGCACGTTCATGGTACAGTGAGTAAATAATAATAATACCAATATAAATAAACATATTCATGTATACAAAAAATTTCACTGAGCCCGAATCAAACTTGCGATCCCCTGTGGCAGTCGAATATTTTAAAGAAGCGCCACATAGGTTGTCAAATTTTGCCAGTAAGTCAAAAAACTTAACTCATTGACATGTCAACGAGTTGATTTTGCATAACCTCCAACTAGACTTTAATAATCAAGGTTCTAAAAACGTAAAATGTCCCAGTGTATTTCAATATAATCATAAAATTTACTGCTTCCACGAAACCGAATGGCTCATAACAAGAAAAATCAGAGGCAAGTCCAGATTTATCTTTTCGCCTCGTACGACTTCCAGTGTTCTAGTATCCTAGATTACGTCGCATTAAATTTTGCTGGAACACCGAACAGCGAAGCGTAATGGAAGACGGCGAGGATCGGAAAATCCCTATTGGTTTTGGTACCGCATCAGGAACACTTAAATGAGTCGCCTTCAAAAGTCCCGGACTAAAAATAAGCTGCTGTCATTAGGCCAATGGCCTTATTATTTTGTGTGACGAGTAACATATGTAAGAACAGAAATAAACTCGTATTATCTAAACGGGAGTCATTCGTTTGGACAACATCCCATCCACGGGCGACAGAAAAAAAAATTGGCCGTGTTTCAGTGTGTAAAGTGGAAAAAAAAACGAAAAGCATCGGTTGTAAATCATTAACTATGTCTTAAGGATGTGACATTTTTAATGTCTGGTTGGAGATAGGTTAGATTCCGAAAGATGTATACTTTTTTTACGTTAATTCCAGGCAATGACGATGAAAGCTTAATATGATATGATATGATATTATAAATTTTGACCAAACCTTAACATAATTTGGCAGAGAGCCGCATTACGCGATGTTTTGTAACAGATGCAGTCGCGGATTTTTCCGAATGATATACATATATATTTATTTTGGATGGTAATAAAATAACTACAAAATTACTTTTATTCATTCGGTGTTCGTAGAATTAGAATATATAATTTTATCAGTCACTAGTTTTCGCAATGGATTCTCAATCGCCATACTTGGCGGTATGATACTATGTCGAAAGCTGTCCTTTGCTCAAGTGTCTCTTAGTTATTACCATTGTATGAAGTTTCAGAAGCCTGTGTTAAAACCAAACAGAATAAGAAATTGTTGTTGATAATAAAATGCTTTTTTTTCTGTAAGTAAAGGTTTTTCAAGCGAAAAGGTAAAATTTCAAGCGTCTCTTCGCTAATTTTATAAATTTTATATTTTTGTTAGTTTAATGAGATAATTCGACTCGTGTTTTAAACCTTGCGATGGTGAAGTTTTAATTTAAAATCCTTTAGAAAAGAATTCAAAAGAATCCTTTCAAGCGAGGTGCTTTCGTTTTTTTTATAATAGGACTTTTCACGTGTTATATTAAATATCTACCGAGCAAAAGTTCGATCTGACGTCATAAATTCAACCTTCTACCTACGCTTACAATTTCATTCATAATTTTGATGCTTTAGATCTATTATGGCGATCTTTTATCACTGTTTTATCAAAAACATTTTTGTGTAGGTATTGTGTTGAGATGTTTATTTTAATTAAAGGAATATATTCTAGTATGTGTAGAGTGAATAGGTTTCTCTTGGATAGGCGTGTACCATCTTCGTCTTCATGGTCACTATCCATCAGGTGAGTTGGAAGATAAAAGCTTATTCCATTTCATAATAAAACAATATATTAAAGAGTGAAATTACAACTTATATTTTCCACATTGCATCAGAATCAACAGATGTTTCCATTATTTCAAAACACCTGTGTCTTTAGCAAATACTGTTTGTAACTCAACTTGTCAACTCGGCTTGCTATTTCCAATTTGCCAGACAACAATCTTTTACTGTCTGTCACCGTTTCCTCTTCCCGTAATAAACAATGTAGGCGGTAGAATTCACTTAAGTTCACTTGCACGTCACTAATACCGTATGAATGGAGCTAAAACATGCCAATTCCATCACCCACGTCTATCCGTGACATCAGGAGAAAATAACCAACCGTTTTGGACTTATGAATGAAAATGCGAGAATTCTTTTAACAAATCGTATCTTGTGACATGTGACGTCACGGAGTTAATGACTCTCCTGTTGCTTGTTACACATTGTCACACTTCACTGACCCCCTCCCCTTCTCTTAAGGCCGGGTCAGACAGCAGACGAAGATGGGACGGCGACGCGGCGGGAGCGGCTGTAATGTACTAGCTAGGCCGCGGCGCTGTCTTCTATAAATACTAGTACATTAGAACCTGCTCACGACCCGCCCCATCCGCTGTCTGATCTGGCCTTTAATGTGTGACGTTCGAATTCGAATTTGTGGATAGCCCCTTACTGGTAAATTTCCCAATGAACGAATGTATCTGTGATAATCTGTGTGGTCAGCAGTATAAATTTTTTTTAGTCCCGTGATATGAGTTCCCGTTCCCGAGTCCCGTTTTTATTCTGCGGTAATGGAATAGGCGTTTGTTTTCCAACTCACCTGATGGAAAGTGACGATGAAGACGAAGATGTAGAGAATAAGAAATATTTATTTTCAATTAAAGTATATATTGAATAAATCCTGAGTTCGATCAACTAATTAAATACTCTTTTACCGCCTAATACCGAAAATTTTATTTAAATTCCAGAAATATAAAAAATCAATTGAAACAAAGTCTGGTGAATATGGGCACTTACTACTTACTTACGAAGTAACTATTATCTTATCTGTGGTATGGGTGACGGAGAGTTTCCAAACCTAATTAAAATATAATACGCAATTTCGATGTGTCCATGGTCAATGAAAGATAATTTGAATTCGAGGCAATATTCGATTTAGTTTTTAATAGGCACTCAAAAGAACGTCATCGACAAAATTATAATACATTTCATTGAACAGTTAACCTGTAAGGTAAGCTAAAAATCTGACATGCTCCAACTATCTTTTGTCAGTTACTGTTAATTTTCTTATTATTATGTGGCTCAAACTATTAATTAAAACACATAACGAACCAAACATGCAGCTTTTAATACCTCCATCTTGAACAGTAAATTTTACCATAGAGAAGTGTGTACCTTGCGTTCCTAAATTAATAAGAATAAACTTTATGGTTACTAAACTAATCTTAACATTCTCCCTCGATTTGAAGTTATTTCACAGTAAATTACTTTGAATCGCAATATAACTGTTTGAATATAATTTCTACTTTAAACTTTAAGTAATATTTATATTGTATGTAATTTAACAACATTGTATTGGTATTATGAACGCAAGTCACAAGACAAGTTACATACTTACAAAATCAAATTTCAAATCCTTTTAATTAAATATAGGTACATTAAAATCTTATAATAATTAAGTAATGTTGAGAGTTAAGCACAATTGTTCAAATTTTTCTCTTGGTAATGTTTTAGTAAATAAATCTGCTAAATTAAAATTAGACTCTACATATTGTACAAAAATTTCTCCTTTTATAATTAGATCTTTAATGAAATGAACTTTTATGTCAATATGCTTAGCTCTCTTGCTATTTTCATATGTTTTAGTCAATTCTATAGCACTTCTATTGTCCATATATAAAATGCACTTTACATCATTACACTTATTAAAGTCTCTATATAGTCCTTTGAGATATATTAAATCACAAGCACTCACAGCTGCGGCGACATATTCAGCTTCAGCTGTGGATAATGCTACGCAGGTCTGTTTTCTTGCTAGCCATGCCACTACATTACCATTGAATAGTGTAACTGATCCGCTTACACTCTTTCTATCAGATGTGTTTCCGGCCCAATCAGCATCTGAAAATGTCTCTATCTTTTCTTCTTGTTGTTTGTGATAAGTTAGTCCATATGTCTTTGTGCCTTTTAGATAGCGTAATGTTCTCTTTGCCTGTGTCCATAAGTTTCTTGTAGGTTTATCCAAGTACTGGCTTAGAAATGATGTTGCATACATGATATCAGGTCTTGATGTTGTTGCAATATACATAAGTCCCCCCACTAACTGTCTGTAAGGTACATTTGTTAAACATTCTCCCTCAATATGAAATCCTTTTTGTATTGGTGTCTTACATGGATTGCAATCTATCATCCTAAACTTTTCTAGCATTTTTTCTATTTGTCTTGTCTGTGTTATCTTCAAAGTGTCTTGCTCTCTTTTTATATCCATTCCTAAAAACATGTTTATTTCTCCTAGATCTTTTGTATTAAATTCTTCTTTCAGTTCTGATATAGTTTTCTTTACAGATGTTGATTCTCCAGTTAATAATATGTCATCTACATACAGCACTATCCATATTTTCTTTTCTTGATTTATGTACAAACAGAAGTCATTCTTTGATCTTTGATATCCTTTTCCTTCTAGGTAATCATTGAGCCTTTTGTTCCAGCATTTTCCACTCTCTCTTAATCCATATAATCCTCTATTTAGTTTTAACACTTTCTCTTTCATTGTTTTTAGCCCTTCTGGTGATTTCATATATATTTCTGATTCCAATTTCCCATTTAGGTATGCTGTAGGTACATCTAATTGTTTTATTGTCCATGAGTTCTGTACTGCTTGTGCTAAAGCAACTCTCACTGTTGAAATTCTTGCAACTGGTGCATAGTTTTGTCCAAAGTCATCTTCTTTAATCTGGTAACCTCGGGCTACTAATCTTGCTTTCCTGGTTCCGTCTTCTTTTGTCTTGAAAATCCATTTAGAGTCTATGACTTTCTTACCTTCTGGTAATGTTGTTTCTGTCCATGTATTCATTTGTTTATGTGCTTCAAACTCTTTTTCTATAGAATCTTTCCATCCCTTTTCTATTGCTTGTTGGTATGTTTCAGGATCATCATTAGTAAGTAAGCAATATGCATGATTAGCTTCATAATCTTCAAGATGTTTTGGTTTGTTAATAATTCTTCCGCTACGGGTTGTTATTTTAGTTTCATTTTGTGTTTCTTCTTGATCATCGACTGTTATTTGTTTTTGTTCTACTTTATCTCTATTCTGTATAGATTTCTCTGTCACAGTTTTATTATATTTTGTTCCATTTTCCTTCTCATGATCTATATATTCTTTTTCTATTTTATTCTGTTTTTCTTCTTCATAATGAACAATTTCATTTTTGTTGTTTTCATCTTCATGTTTATTTTCTTGAGACATATACTTATAGTCTTTTTCATCAAATCTTATATCTCTTGTTTGAGTTATTATCCCAGTTTCGGGATCCCATACTTTGTATCCTGTTCTTCCATATCCAATCATTCTAACTTCTCTTGCTCTGGGATCCAGCTTGTCTAGTCGTGGTAATATTACCATCCAACCTTTGCATCCAAATGGTTTTAACTTGCTTAATATGAACTCTCTTCCAAATATTTTGGCTGGTATCTCGTAGTTGATTGCACTAGATGGACAACGGTTAATCAGGTATGTAGCAGTCAATATGGCATTACCCCATAGATATCTTGGTAAGTTAGCTTCATCAATTAGTGTTCTGGCTTTCTCATATATGGTTCTGTTCATTCTCTCACTTTTTCCGTTCATTTGTGGACTGTATGGTAGACTGTATTCAATCTTAATGCCTTTTTCCTCACAAAACTTTTTGAAATGGTTTGATGAGTACTCTCCTCCATTGTCACAGCGAATTCTTTTAATTTTTATTTCTTTTTCTCTTTCTATCTCTCTCACATATTTTATTAAATTTTCTGCTGCTTCGGACTTGTTTACCATAAGGTAGGTTTGGGTGAAATGCGAATAATCATCAATTATTGTTTGGTAAAATCTGTATCCTTCATTAGTCTCTATTCGCATCGGTCCAGCGACATCCGAATGTATGAGATCTCCAATATTATATGATTGAGGTCTGTTAATAGTTCTAAAAGGTAGCCTTGTACTTTTGTTTTTCATGCATGTGCTACATATTTTGTTGGAACACGGTAACTTCATCATTTGAAGTCCCTTTCTGTTCAAATGGCCTAATCTTAAATGCCAAATGTCATTGTCTTGAGCATAATTGCAGGAATAATTTTCATGGTTTATTTTAAATTTTAATGTATATAATTTACCTTTCTTCTCACCTTGATATATGTCATTTTTATATTTTATGGTTAACTTATTCGCCCTGAATATGACACTTTTTCCTTTTTTCATCATTTCATTTACTGATAGGAGGTTATGAGCTATACCTTCCACTATTATTCCTTCAATTGTTGCAGGTATCTTGTTGTAATACACTTTTAAATGTCCTTTCTTGGTAGCAATCAATGTCTCGCCATTTGCAATGTTTATGTTTATAGGTTTGTCCAATAGTTGAATGTTTATCATTTGTTTTTCATACTTAGGTTTTATAAAATTATGTGTAGCACCAGAGTCAATAACAAAAATAATCTCATCACTACTTTCTTGTTCCATGTAGCTGTCAGCATTAAATGCTACAAACATATTTTGATCTTCCCTTTCTGCCATGTTACTTGTACCTTGTTGATACTTATTGCCTCTGAATGGCCTTCTCATTCCTCTGCCTCTTTGTGATCTGTTTTTATAATCTTTGCTGTAACACTGATAAGATTTATGACCATTTTTACCACACTTATAGCAAGCTAGGAAGCTTGTTTCAGGTTCAGTTGTTGTTCCTTTTAATTTTAATTCAGCATCTAATAATCTTGACTTGACAAATTCCATATTAATTTCCTTGTCATCACTCATAGTTTCAATAGTTGTGATTACCGTTTCATATTGGGTAGGTAATGTTAATAATAGATGACATACCTTGTCAGTTTCTTCCATTTTACATCCCGCAGTTTCCAAATGTGTTATTATAGTTTCAAACTTTACAAAGTGTTCTTCGAGTTTTTCGGTCTTTTCACATCTCATGGTTAACAATTTCTTCTTTAAGAATAGCTTATTAAATATACTCTTTCGTTCGAATATTTGTTCTAATTTAAACATCATTTCTTGCGCGGTAATGCATTTCTTTATTATATCCAAGTACCTATCGCTTACGCAGTTGACAATTAATGCTTTTGCCCTGTTGTCATCTTCCTTATGTTTTATATTGTTAGGGTCTATCTTCATACTTAAAGCATTTTCTATATTTCGTTCTTCAAGTAAAGTTTTAACGCGGAATTTCCAGTTAGAGAAATTTGTTCCGTCGTTCAATCTGGGGTAATTCTGGACGTAATTTGAAGCTGTCATTTTAAACTCTTATTTTCCTTTTTATGGGTCTTAACCACGCTCTGCTGTTAATTTTCTTATTATTATGTGGCTCAAACTATTAATTAAAACACATAACGAACCAAACATGCAGCTTTTAATACCTCCATCTTGAACAGTAAATTTTACCATAGAGAAGTGTGTACCTTGCGTTCCTAAATTAATAAGAATAAACTTTATGGTTACTAAACTAATCTTAACAGTTACAAATGCAGAATAGGATAGGTGCGAAAAAATTGATTCCTTATTGATTTCAAGTTTCCAACTATTTCAAACATATTATATTGTATCAAGAAAATACAAAACACAGCAAGGCTTCAAGACACTTTGAGCTCATTCTGCGTAAATAGTAACACCAACAATCAACAAACTTCGGGTACTTTGAGATAACTTTGCACTTCGATACATGAGACGACCACCATCTTAGTCTACCCGTGACCATGGCTGCTGAAAAGCAACTGAAACGTCGGGATCAGTATAGATAGTAAAATAACACCAAATAAATCGCGATAGAATCCGTGAAAAATAGTTTTATTTCAAAATTTCAAACATTATAAGTAAATGACGATAGCGGGTCATGATGTCAAAAATCCTTATTTCATACCAGTTTTTACAGAACGCACCGTTTTGACGTTCAGCAAAGACCAACTGATTTTACTTGATAGTCTACTACCGTATTATTAACAGTAAGCTCAAATTTCCATGACCCAAAGAGATTATCCTATAATCTTATAACGCTGACATCATCCACTGACAATTCAGACATCAAAAAAATTAGTCTACGAGCGTAGACCGTGGCTAATCAAATACATCGTCACCTTATATAAATAGTCTCAGAGCTTGGGACCACATCCTGAACGGAAACTGAATTGGAACATCACAGGTGAGGTGAACTGGACAGCAGCCAACTGACTCACTCCACGGTGCCGTTGGCGACGCTTGACTAACAAACAATTGTCCAATAATGTGAGGAGGCTCGAGGTCACCGATTCATTACCTGAAGAGTCTTTGTACGCTGTTAATGGATATTGCCGAAATGAAAAACATTTGGCACTGTCTGAAGGGCTATTGGATTACTTTGGTGAGTCTCAACCAAGTATTATTGAGATTTATTGATAGAATCAGCTGAATCATTTACGACCGTCTCAAATAAAACATTTTATTTTATTGTATTGCACTCATTGAGCGAGTGAAACGAGTTCGTAATATAAACTTCGGGAAACTCAACTTGCAATTTTCCAGTGTAAACTGCTTCATAAAAGAAGTCAAATGACGAGAAATTTTGAAAAATTGATCTGTTATCGAATTTAAAATACACTAGTGTCAAGAATTCATTCTATTTGAAGAGATAATTTTGTTTGGTTGTAATGAAGATGAAAAGTAATATAAAATAAAACACGTAACCACTAAGGAGTGGTCTCGAACGACGAGCGTCTGAAAAGCATTTAAAACGAAGTTATGATTGATTGATTCGTTATCCAAATCAAACGCGACTATAAAACAATTTGTTTATTCAGTAATGAAAATAAGGGGCGTTAGTGTGCTTAACGCCTGATATAAATATCCAACAGTAATTAAAGACACGCAGACGAGCCGACCGACTCAAAATAAACTACTTTTTATTTTTAACTCTGCGCCACAATAGATGCAGCTTAGCTCGGGTTTGTACGTCTTATTTGCTTGATGATTATTATTTTGTTTGTTATTGATTTCTTATACATTTCATTGCAGTTTACCTGTTGGATGAAATGTATGATAACATTGGCGATTACGTTCAGTATTAAAAACTCAATCGAATATTTTACACAATTTCTTTTGAGTATGACTCAATCTACTCAGCTGTATTTATTTATAACACATAGGTGTGGATAATTTAACATCAGGATGAATTGCACGATACACACTTTGCTAATGCTTAAATGGTAAAAACATAGACAGGTTTTCCCATCGATGCGATGTACTAGTTCATGTAAGACTAGAGATTTTACAGCTAGCAAGATTATTTGATCTGCAATTTTATAAGATAGTAAGGTACATCAGTAGTGGCGATTTGCGAAGTCAAGTCATAAAAAAAATAGTGGGATTTTCCAAATTTGAATATTGATTCTGTTGTACCGATACTCCCTTCTATAATTTTTGCTACGATAATGCCAAAATGACTGCTAATTTTTAATACTTTTTTAGATTTGAATAAAAAACGAATGCCATTTCAAAATCTGCTGTTATAGTTTTCAAAACAAACTCATAGACAAGGCTCATTTGATTTTCCTCCTGCATATTTTAATTATTTCGACCCAGTTGTAGGAACTTCTTTGAATCATTAGCCTTTTTATAAGATAATCTAAGTGGTATTCCATAAATGGTAACGAATACATACAACATCATTATTTTTGTGCTAGACCTTAATGACTGATATCTGTAGACATATACAACATATACTTGTGTTTGCTGCTACTGTCCTTAATAGACGCACTGGCATTATTTAATTCTGATATTAGGTAAAACCAACGCAAAAGTACTTATAATATAATCAATGCATTTAAATTAAAGACTGGAGAAGAACCTTTACCCTATCGAAGACCATGGTTAATCTGCAGTATTATCGTAATGATGTTTCTGGTGGTCAATAAGGTCTTCCAAACTCCATCGGTAGTGTGTGATACTCGTACTATCGCTTACTGGTAGGCTAAGATGATGTAGCTTCACTTGTAACTATGTGAACAAATTTTGGAACTTGGAAGTCAATTTTAACCTAAGGGAACGTACCCACGTTCCCTTAGGTTAAAATTGAACAGATTGTAGTATGGGTATACTACGTAACCCGTTCTGGGGGGGGGGGAGGAGTTCTTCAAGATACCACGCTTGGTCACAGGGGCGGAGGGGGGGGGGGTCTTAGGAACCCATCCTCTAAGGAAATCTCGTGCTTTTTCGAGCTATAGCTATCAAATATGGCGTGGCTTTTTAAACTCACATGTGACAACAAGCAAGCGTTCAGCGCTTTTTAACTTTCTGTCTGCCAAAAATGATTTAAAACTATATTTTTATAAATTAATACGTGAAAACTAGAGGGGGGGGGGGGGGGTCTTGGCATAGTTCTCTAAGTCTAATTGTCGTATCGAAATGAAACTCTGTTTGGGTATGTAGTTCGGATGGCAATGCTATGATTTGGCATTTTGGAGCTGATCTGATGATTGAGCCAGAGGTGTGGGGATAGTGGAACTCTTCAGTGGCTACTAGTGAACCCCTCGAGTTTGGGCTTATATGTTTCGTTTTGACGAGTCTCATAGATTGGGCTTGGTGATGATGGTCTGATGATAAATCCAGGAGTTGAATAGTTGAACTCCTTTTTACTTTTTAATTCAGTTATCCATTGAAGCGTGTTTTGTAGTTTTATTAAACTGTAATTATTATCGACCACAAACAATAGACTACGAGAACGGACACATCAATACAAATAAATACAGATATTTCAAATTTAAAATATCTGTTTGTAATATCAAAGTAATCGTTTTTAAGCTCATACAGTTATTTTCACGATACCTATGCCTAAAAATCAGTTTAATATTTTTTTTGTCTCTGTTTGTTCTGGGTAATCTCCGGAACGGGTGGACCGATTGCCACGGGACTTTCACTGGCAGATAGCTGGTGTTATAATGAGTAACTTAGGCTACTTTTATTTTGGAAAAAGAATTAGGGTTCCATGCAAAATATATGAACATGTAAACGCAAGCAAAGCCGCGCGGGAACTGCTAGTTATTACTATAGTAGACACTCAGTCTACTACATAAGAATGCATTTGGTAGTGTGTGACAGCCACAAACAACTGACAAGGGAATGGGCATATTGGATTGTAGAAGCTGGCAATGTGTAGAATTACGAGCAAATATATATTATTTTATTAACAAAAATCCAGCTTTCGAGCTTAAAATGTCTAAGACAAGTTTTTTCACACTAAAATAAACTGTATTTTGAAATGACAACAGCGCCATTTAGCTTCTTTTTTATAACTCCGAATTAACAGAAAGTGAACAGTCTAAATCACCGAGTATTTACTGCTATGTTTTAAAATAATAATTGTATAATAAACGACTGTATTTAAAAAGGTCTTGACTATCATATCGGTTTAATTGTGAGTCCAACGCAATCACATCTTATTTTTTCACTTAGTAGGTAATATAAAATTAATAGCTGTTCATTTTACTTGGGATTCGAACCAATCTTAGCCGTGATGGCTTCGTGTGTGTTCCTACGAGAAATCGCGTTACAATGCCCATAAAAACATGTGTTTATATCTTCATCCCGGGCGTAGCTCACTTTATCGCTAATTCCCATTTTGAGGAGTATATTTTTACGAGTATTTTTCAATATATACATAGTATATAGAAGCATTGTAAATCCTTTTTGGATTCTTTCGTAAAAATACAAATCTCACGCAAAAATATTAAGAAAAAAATATGGTTTGATTTGTAGAAATACACTCAGTGTTTTTTTTTTAATATTGTGGACAGTCACTTGTTATTAAATGTAATAAATATAATTATATGACGTTGCATCTGCTTAAACATAAACTGCTTTCATTAAATAACAATGATTGCCTATGGCCTCAACTCGTCTATGGCCAGACGCCTACATCTTTTTATGAAATGCGTCTGAACCTCGGTGGTCGATCCAGAGGACTTGCCATAAAATTTTAAGTGCTTCAGTAATAATTCCATAATAAAAAACATCATTCAATCATGGACCAACAGCGGCTTCGTTTTCATCATACCTCCTTACTTATTATTAGTTTTAAATAAACGATGGATATTAAAATGCAGGTGGATTTATACTACAAATTTTATTATACGGATTCCAAAAGAGGTTTAGGTACTATTATATGTATTATGGTTATTCGTTTATATTTAAAAAGAGAACAAATAGTGTCAATATATAAAAAAAAAGTATTTGAATTTAGAAGTGAATTCTTGCCAAAATGAATGACAGAAACAAATGCCATGTTACCATCTAAAATATTTATATTTATAATCACTGGTCCACAGGTCGACATTCGACCGTAATCCATTAAATAAATTATTAATAGCAATTATCAGCTCGTCAACAACTACTAAATAAAAAGAAGAAAATCGATTGAAAAACAGTAGGAAAAGGTACTGCACTGTTTTGTCTTTGACTATTTATATATCGATACATCAAGAGTTACCTATACTAAATAATTTACTGTGTGAAAAACCTATTAAACTTCTTTATCATTTTCTGAATGCCAGTAATTACTGAGCGATTGCTTGCCGAGTGTTGGCCTAATTTTTACATTTCAAAATAGTTCACCCACTGTAGGTAGCAGAAGTGTCACGACAACGTACTGTAGCGTGCGTAAATTTAAAACGTAACGATCTCAACAATAAAATAAGTTTCAGTGAGTCACATCGTTTCTTGAAATCGTTCTTGTGCGCTATAATTTTTATTCAATTCAAATGAATGATCCAAATTTTCCTTCGAATGTTTACCGCAATGCAGTTGGACAAAATAATCTGACAGCATAATTATTAATGTATTTTTTCATAAAAAATAACACAATCTTTTATGCATTATATTTATTTATTTGCTGAACGTTACATTCTAAATTTAAAAGAATGACGTGAAATAAATAATATTTTGAGTTATCAACAAGTCAAGACTATTTCATAATACCGATGTTTGTTTTGGCTCTGATGTAAACATTTTACAATCGTAACATAAAATACATCCAGCTTCTATACTATAAAGATGACCAACAAATATTTTGTAATAGGTATTTGTCACAACGTGCCGTCCGTACGGGATTAAGGATTGTTTTTTTTTATATTTAACTAAGGTTACTGCACTTTTGCACCCACGCCGGGTAGAAAATAAATGTCTTTAAAATCTTTAAAAGTTGGCATCCCTATTAATTGTCAGGATCACCGATTTGCTTACAATTTGGCGTTTATTGTTAAAAGGCCAGATAAATCAAGACCACACGTCAAATACATTACGCTAATTTCTTTCAGCATTTGTCACATTTAGGAAAACACTTGATACAGTGTAGTATATAGGTATATCTACCGAAAGTTAATAAAATAGCAGTATAAGTACACGAATATATATACAAAATATATATAATATAAACTGTACAGATTATTCGACTAACGCGGTTGCGTTCGCTTTGTTTACGCTGCGCCGGAGTCTGCGAAAAAAGCACGTAGTACGCATGCGCGGCGGGCGCGGGGAGGGGAGGCATTCTACTACGCTACGGCGGCGGTGACTTCGTTTTTTACCACATTCGGGTTTCCTTTTAACTCGGGCGTCGAGTTTTTTCGTTAGCGCCGAGTTTGGCGTAGCAACTCCATATACAGTTACACTCGCGAGGCAACCCCGCAGAATTGTTTTTAAATGACGACTGCTGTGCTCAGACAAGACGATGCGCAATGCATTACAGTGCATTGTTTAGAATTGTTTCTTTATCCGTACACAGTTATTGTTATTTATTTACTACTTAAGTGGCAAACGAGTATATAGGTCGACTTCTTGTTGGTTGTTAAAGTACAATTATCTTTTACAAAATCTTAAAATTGTGCATCGCGGTTTAAGGATCTCTAGAATGTTTAGCTAGTTGCGTATGTACATTTACAAGATGAAAATAATTCCCCAGACGATGTACGCTTCCTTCTTTAAGAGCATATTTAACAGTGTTAATTAAAATGTTATGCAAACACTTATTTGAAAAGAATTTAAATAATCACCTTAATTATATTTCGATGTATAAAAAAATATCTAAGCTAAAGGAGCCACGAGAAATAACCATATATTTCAATAGTAACAAGAGTTCGCCAAAAAAAGTTAATTAATAGTCAAATACACATCAAAAACTAATTTACTTAAAAATATAAATGTGCAAGGGTAAAATTAGTCTGCTTCGTGTTTCTGAATATCAGCTGTGATAAACTAGTAATCTTTTGTTGGTAAAACAACTGATATTGTTTACAACTTTTCAGGTGGCCGATCATGTGAGTTTACACATACTTATTTATATTATATATATATCTATATATATAAAAAAAAAAAAAAATACACTTGCTCGCATCCTTTCGCCAATTAATTCCGCCAGTCCTACACGGTTCTCGGTTCGGTTCTCTCTTGTTTGTAGAGTCCGATAAATATCCCTTCAAAAACTATATTATGAATTTAAAAAATTAAGACTTAGAGTACTTAATAATTTTAAACTGTCTTTGAATCACGCATGTAAGCATTGTTTTAATAATTTTACTTTTGAAAAAACTCATTGTGTGTGTCGATCTAAAATTTTTAATTTAATATATATTTAAAAGGACTTTTTTAAATAAATATTAAACAATTTTATGAAATAAAGACATTGAATTTTAATTTGCATATCTTCCTTTAATTTGATTCAAATAATTCAATTCATTCTTCTTCACTTAAGTTCTTACAAGAATGATAAAAAGAATATAAAACCATCTTTATACATGAAAATATAATGAAAAAATTGGTTGCCTGTAAAGTCGGTATACGGGCGAAAGTTTTACGTGACAACGACTTTGAGTGGTAAAATAATAACCATGCCCGAGTGGAAGGGACGCGTGCCTCTCACTCGCTCTCATTGTGAGCGCATAACGTGAGCGGAGCGTAACGCAGTTTCTTGAAGTGTCACCCGGCAAACCAATTTATAAGACGTTGTCACGTCAAAATGTGATTATTTCCAAAGGTGCATACTCTTTTAACGTACGCACTGTAGTCGGCAAATAAATACAATCTTTTGTTCATCCCCACATGGTCCGGAGTTACGATAAGCGAGTCCATATCCCATCCCGTCCGAGGACGGTAAAAGTATCCATTTACTGTTGTTTTCCTTTTATTTTTCCTCTCTGTTTCCTTACTTTGTGATGATGACGACACTGTCGATTATAAACTATATTTAGCTTTAAAAAACGATACCAGAACTTGCAATTCTGGCAAGAAACTTGGTCCGTGAACTTTAGTTATACCTAAAATGGCTTAGTTCAATCATCATCATTCATCCATCTATCGGATTCATGTTCAAGATTTTAGTTCAAAATATTCATCCCATGCTTGGCATTCTTTAAGTTTTCAATTGACATAATTACGGTACAGTTTCGTTCTGTTCTATATATGGATTCTGGATCGAAAGTAAATCTCACGATAAGTCCGTATTTAAGAAATTATCGCCATTATAAGCATATAAAATTTTGTACGAAATCATCTGACTGGTCATCGGAATACTTTAAATTCACGAACAATAGTGTGCTTCAGGCAGTGTACAATTTAAAATTAAATATTTATAGGGCATGCGTGGTAGCGGAGTCCTCGTATAATTTTTGCGAATTCCAGTAATTTTATTGTGTCTGATTGCGATAGCGTGATATTTGGATATAGGGAGACCAGGTTTGAAAAAGTTCCACGATTTTTTTAATTCTACATTATTAATAATCAGGGCTCCAACGCCCCGGTACATAAATTTCGAATAGCTCCTTATACTCTAGGACTGGCTCACTACGAATTCACCAAAATTACGAGCACCGATAAGTTTATCACTTTTAGTCTACTTTCACTTTTTGAAAATTGTCCAAATTTTACCCTAACTCTTGGCAACCCCACCGGGGACGTTAACCGATTTAGGAAATATTCAAAGGTTCGATGACTCTTGCTTAGAGTTAGAGGTCATTATTAGTTGCCAGGCAGCAACAGGATACAACCAATTTAGTCAAATATGCCATGAGACACCTGCCTTTTTATTCACTAATGACTACTGTCTTCTGAATAGTGATAGTATCGAATTTAATGACGAAATATGAATTGGTGATTTGGAATATGAATAGAGAGAAAGCAAAATATGATTTGCTATTATTTAAATTAACAGAAACGCAAATTGGCCAATGGAAATCTTCAAGCGTGTTTATAAATTTAGCACTCAACCTTAAAAACTTTTCTCATTGTTTGATGTTTAAGCAAAAATAAGTTATAGGTATATATAATAAAAGCACTATTAGCTTCTCAAGTCTCGATTGTTACGTCTCTTCATAAAATCTCTCTAAAAATATGCTTACAGGAAAATAATTCATTTTGAGTTCTAACGTGATAGCCAGTTTCTAGTTTGCAGATCCTTAAGTTAATTCTTATCTGTTTTAAATTCAAGTATTTTTTTATGCGAAGCAAACGGTGGATGACTATCTAGGATATGTGAAGGCTAGAGATCGCACTAGAGATCACGTTACCTAAGAAGCACCGATTTGCTACGCTCTAGAAGACCTAAGTTCGCGATCGAAGTCTGTTCAGAAACTTCCAACAGTCAAAATTCCGGTTAAAGGATGAAAGTAGTAGGTAAAAAGTGAGTTCTGCGAAAGAAGACAGAAACGGAAAGTGACAATACAGGAATTGCCGTACGTAGATCTTACTTCACCTAATTACAAGTAGGTATCTGTTTTACATAGTAAACTTGTCCAGAAGCTTCACTATCAATCAATAGAGTTGTACAAATACACTGTTACCAATAGAAAGCACTACATTAGATCACATAACACAGATATAAATAACGCTTAAACATGTTTACCGTGTCCTAATTTGAGCGCATTAGATTCACCGCGGACAAGTATAGTAAGTAGTTTAATGTAATCATGTGCATTTTGGCATGGTTTGTAAAAAAATCTATTCCTATGTGAAAAGGCAAATAGTCACAGTTTGCCTTAAAAAACCATTTCGTGAATTCTAGTTACTATAGTGAATATATTCAGCTAGCTAAGTAGAGTGAGGAGAGTAGAGGTCCTGCATCGCGCAGTGAAAGTTATATATACGATCTCCTAACATCATCTGTAGGACCGCGGTCAGCTACGCATGTGTTGTATACGTTAGAAGAAATGTAGCATATATTTTATTATGTAAATAAAGTTTATATTTACCGTGTTCGAACCAAAATTTACTATGAATTTGTGAAGATGTAAAAACAAAACATTAAAGAAAAATTTAATTATCTAAGTATTAATAAAAATGTCATCGAATTTTAGGAATGTTTCAGCGACCAATTGAACAAATAAATAATATCCATATACAAGAAACGCAACAACCGCACCGGCGAACATTATAAGATGTCGGTATTAATTAAAGAGCTGAAGCATTCCCAAAGCAAATACCCACTATTGTCACAGAAAACCTTTACATGGTGTTATTTGAACAAAGTTTGATCACAATACTAAACCTGCTGTATTTGTTTTCCACGCGGATTGGGCATATTATAAAGAGAGAGATGAAAGTATAGATATTGGTAAAGACAAAGTGAGAGGAGGGGACGAAACACTTGAGACTACAGCGGTCTGTGATGAAAGGCTGGTTAGAATACAAATGAGAGTTGGTGACAATGCATTGGAATCCAGAGACGGGCAACAAGTAGGTTAAAAGGTGAACATGACAGCTATTACTGTAATTAGAGGTATATTGGCATAGCGATGCAAATGTTGCTATATGGAGTTAGGTTGCAGCTGGCCTGTAATTGTGATAACAGCGAGCAAATAGTCTTATTTCGTGCACTTGCAATACAATTGTTTGATGATATTAATCTTTTTGTGACAAACTAAGTCTTTAAAGTAACCAAAAAATTTGCGTGGTAGTATTCCAACTTACAAACATAAGAAAAAAAACAATCGAAAAGAAAGTTGTAAGAAGTTAGAATTAGTCATACTGTATCTACTGAACTACTGGTTACTGATATTAAAGCAATTCTAGTGACCCATATGGAGCACTGTTGAATTTATTTTTTCTAATTTAAATCGATTCACCGACTATGTTTACTAAAAGTGAAAAAAACCCTGGAAGGCTAATCTAACCTAATCCTTTGGAATACAATCTAGTCCAATTTTGTCTACTTTGACTTTGAACGTCATACAGCTATAGCCTTTGTATATGGACAGTCCCAGTTTCAATTAAATATATTCTGGTTAACTTCATCAAAATTTTTAAGCAAAAATCTTCAATTTGTAGAATTTTACGAGTCACATTGATTTGATTCATTTTCTCAACATATTCAAAGCCCTGTTAACCTAATTGGTGAACCACCTTTTGCGTCGAACTCTCACATTCGACAAAAATGGCTACCTCATGCGGTCATGGGCATTTCGATTCTAACGAAGGTTCTTATTCGGATGCGTTTGAACATCGTAAAGGTCTAATTAAACAGTATGGTGATGTTTTTACCGTGGGCACCATAATCGGCCTTAAATCGGCTGATAATTAAAGCGATTACTATCGAATCAGTTGTGAAAGATGCCAACACGATGGAACAGTCTGTGCGGGCGATTTTTTGAAATTTCCATGACTTTGAATTAGCAAATGGCAAACACATAGTGAGTTTGGAATTTTTGTTTTTTGTCAGAGTACGGTAAATGGTCAGTAGAATTTTTACCTTAGTGAAGAGGCTAAAAGAAATTCAATGTCAACAGTATGTATTTTATTAGTATGCACCACAGCTTTCGTTGCAGATTGTTTTTTTTTTGGACTTTTACTTAGTATAAATATTTGAAATTGATACTTACTTAAATATACGTTTGCTTGCATATTGTTATTTTAACTTCTTTAAATTTATACACTTCAGAAATATGGTGATTTCGAACGAGTGAAGCTTACGTTTGCCTGAGATCATGCAGTTCTGTGTCCGATTCGTTCTTGTTTTTTATTTGTTAGGTCAGTAGAAAACTGAGAATCAGGTGCTAAACGGCTAAGAGGCTCTGCTCTGTTACTTGTGATCAAAAACATAGCTAGCGAGTTAACAGGACATTGTATATTATCAAAAGAGTATGCAGAGTTCTGCCTTTGTCTACTCCTTTATGTTATTAATAATATGCGTATGTTATGTTAATCTAGTTGTTCATAATTTTTTTTTAAACGGGAATTTGATTTGGTGACGGTATTAACCGGAAGTAGGAGGTAGACACAATGAAATAAAACTTATTTATAACAATACCAGACACAATTTGAAACCTTGGCAATATGGCAATATGCGCTTTAAGGAAGGAGATGCCAAAAGTAGTGTAATACCACACATTTATTATATACCAACTATTGTTTGACCAGATTTGTCACATTATTTGAAAAGTGGATTATTGAATTAATTTATTTCAAGCTAATGTATATTTAATTAAATAGATTCTAGAATCGTGACGTGTCGTATCGTGTCTTCATTGAGTACTTTAGTACTATTATCTATTATGTGCCTTTCCTCTTACTTGAAGGTGGATGGGATTTCATAAATAAGCAGAAAAAAATTTACACTATTTTAAACTTATATCCGTTCTTTAACCTAAATTACATTTTGAGTTAGGTACTTTGTTTGCATTGATCAAATACATTTTTCGATCTATTTAGTCGAGTCAAGTAAAATGTGCAGTTTTATAGAAAGCGGATGTCGTTCATGAAATTATTGTAATAGTACTATGAGAAATGTTAGTACTATTAATATAATCAGATAAGAGAGACAAACGAGAATCTATAATGATAATAATAAAATAATTTTTAAAAGCCATTCTATCTATAAAAAGAGTTTTTCTCTCATTTACATTTCTAGTTGAAACACCATCAAAGCTGAACTAACAAAATTCAGATTCAAAGATTTAAAAGCACTTTCGATAAACATATTAAAGTCATTCTGTATTGTGAAACAGCTGAAAGTGGTGAAAACTCTGACACGATAAATATATCTCATTCAAAATAGTGTGGCCTCAATACTGTGGACGATGGCGAAGTGGGTACAACCTTGACACACGTTGCATTGTTGCCTGACCTCATGAAAAAAAATGTCTATCCACGAATAAGAATATATCGTTGGGAAATAAAAAAACTAAGTAGGTATATGCATGCAGGTTTATGTCTTACTTCATGCAGTTACATAAATAGGTGTAAAGGTAGTTTTTATAATTGCCAAGATAATCACGAATTTTTTTTTTTTAACTGTTCCTCTGTTTTAACCGCGTGCTCCATTGATATACCTAATATACCTATAGTCTATAGATATTGTTACAGAAGTGGGTATGGGATTGGAAGGAAACGACGAAGACGTTTCTGACGTCACAGTATTTTTAGTTAAAAAAGGAGCAACCGCAAGAATTTTTCTCTTGAGCTAAGCGCTATTAAACATTAAAACTGTCGAGCTTAACAATATTAGAACTTTAGACAGTTTAAATTTCTAATTCAAATATTTTGAACATATAAATCAATATTATTTTCAAATTTATTACCTCAAATTAAACAGATTAATTACATTGTTTGTTATCCAGCCTTATCTTAAGGACATTTTCATCCAATTACTTACTGACACTGAATGCGTCAAATAATAATAAAATGGACACGATAAAACCTTTTATCTTTATCGCTGAATCCCTAAATCAGCGATCGGGATCTTTTGAACATCAGACAAAATAAAACATCGATGTATTGGACAATAAAATTGAGATACTGTTAGTTGAGCAAAAAGTATTCCGTTAGTCCTTGCCGGCGGCGCCTGAGTCGATTCGCGAAACTAAAAGTTGGTAGTGATTTTTAGCATTAAGGGCTAATAATGTTTAAATGTTCTTATGCGCGTTTGGAAAGCATAGCACGCATAAATATGCCGCTTATGCAAAGCCATATGCGTCTTAGATTGCAATAAATTAATTATTCCCTTACTTTACTTTGTTGATTGAAAGGCTTGCTGTTTTTAGTAATAATAATAATCAGTTCACACATCTTACACTCGGGCGTCTGATCCCAAACTAGGCAGAGCCTGTACTATGGTAACCAGACTGCTGATAAACATACTTATATATTTCTAAATACAGACATATTATAGATAAATAACACCCAGACACAGAACAAATGATCATGCTCATCACACAATTATTTATCCTGGGTGGGAATCGAACCCACGACCTCTGGCTCAGCAGTCGGGGTGACTAACCACTAGACCAACAGGCCAGTCATATTATTCGTTACTAGCTTTTCCCCGCGGCTTTGCTCGTGTTAAATTAAATTTTGTCAAAGGTATGTCCTTTTCTGTACCCCTGACAAGGTGTATGCAAAATTTCATGACGATTGGTTCTGTAGTTTTAAAAAGGGTAAGAACTAAACTCATTTTTGCATTAATTATATTAGTTAGGATTAATATACACGGTGTATTTGAAAAAGAAACACTTACTTAAATCACTGAAACGGCATGACTCTAGCATCCAGTAACAATAAGAATTATTGTGACTGCATGCTAGATTCATACCCTTTCAGTGATGTAAATGTTCCTTTTTCAAACACAGCCTGTAGGTACAATCCAAATTACGTGACACACGTGGCTACATCAAGCTAAGCGCGTCCAACATATATGTTGACCTGTCTTGATACGTAAGTTGGTACTTGGTAGAATGACATTTCAAGTTATGGTCGAAATTTTACCGCCAGGCGATCTCTATTATGAATTAAGTTACGTTTGCAACAGTCAGCTGTCATGTGATTCAAGACTAGCGCACTCTTTTGTACAGGTAGTATTGAGTCTATTTGAGATGCGTGTTCCCCATACATTTTTCTGATATCGACCCAAAAGGGAACGGTTGCTAATTAAAATAATGTATGAATAGTAAATGTTAACAGTTATACTAGGGTATTGTCTGTCTCGAGATACTTACAAATTATCTTGGTGACATCACATACGAAAGTGTCACATCTCGAAAAAGAAAACTTTCGCCGCCCACAGTTTTTTTGCGAGCTTTTGTTTTTGGTTGGTTGTGGCATTTTCGGAATTCAGCCATTTACATAAATACCGTAGAGTCTTTGTTGAGCCGCTAAGGCGCCGCTAAGGGAACGAGTTCTTGCGTACACACAAACTGCGTATGGCGAGATCTCTGTTTGTTTTCTGTTTTTGCAAGTTATAAAAATTGCAACAGTTGTATATTTTTGTTTTTAACAGTTTGCTAAATACTATATTATAAGGTTTATTAAGAGTTTTCTATTTTATTTCTCTTCTAACTCATCATCATTATTATTACTACTGATTTATAGGAGTATAGAAATATTTTGACGAAAGTTAGTAGTGCTAATGCCAATACTACGTAGGTTCATTTGAATCTTAAGAAATTAATCTTCAGTAGTGAAAATGAGGTTTTAATTTAGTGATATTAAGGAAAACGCTTGCTTTGAAGTTTTATGAATTACATTAAACAATATATGTATGCAGTCACATAATATATTAATCAATGCAGGGTGGATGAAGTGGCGACAGGTAACAGGGACCCAAGTTTCCTATTAAGTTAAAGGGACAGGTGTATAAGACTATCATCAGACCTGCCGTCCTGTACGGATCTGAAAGTTGGCCCACAAAGAGAACGGATGTGAGACGCCTGCACGTAGCTGAAACGCGAATATTGATATAGATGTGTGGTGTGACTAGGATGGACAAGGTGAGAAATGAATATATGAAGGGGAGCCTGAAAGTAGCACTAGTGGATGAAAAGCTGAGGCGCAATAGGTTATCGTGGTATGAACATGTGATGCGGAGGGATGAGCAAAATGTGGTGAAAAGAGTTTTATGTTTGGATGTTGACGGGTACAAGAGAAGAGGGCGACCAAAGAAAAGATGGATGGACTGTGTGAAAGAAGATATGGCTAGAAAGGGAGTAAGCAGTGAAATTACGAACGATAGACTCCAAATAAAATTGGGAGAAGGGTAGGCAGATGATGAGCCACATAATATATTCATGCATTAAATAAAAATATTTGAAGTACTAAACCATAAAGTTGAGACATAACAATCAAAATTCTAATTAGTTTTCAATATATTCAACCCAGGAGTCGAACCGAAACAGGCCATCAATCTTAAAAACCGTGGCGCCGTCTTTTCACTGACCCCAACACCCCATTTTGGTATAAAAAAAATCAACCGACGCTACTATAAAGAATGGGCAGCAAAAACCATAATACTCCTTGCAAAGTTCAATGCAATAAATTAAACAAAAATCGTCTTTATGGTAATAATAATACAGGTGATGTTCACAGCAAATAAAAATGTAAAGTTTGGTAATTAGATTCTGACAGTTTGAATTCGCCAAAGAGACCGACTGTCAAAGAGTCGGCGCCAGAACCAACGTGTTGTAAATAAAATATTGCAATTCGAAAATTTACGATTTTTAACTTTGGCACGTTCTGTTTTTAGACTCTCATTTTATTATTGTATTCACACTTTTTTGCCCTTTTGGAATAAGAGGATTATCTATCTTGGGATCGGCTTCCGTCTGGCTTGATGGGCGATTACGATATGATTTGCATAAAATGTCTGATCTGCAACCTAATTAGTTAGGATATTATACATTTTATGATTCATTTATACATAATATATATATACTAGTATACGTTTGTTACAGTTATGTTGGGTGGTCTTTGCTAATTGGTAGTGATTTCTTTCAGATATTCTTCTAGGTCTAGTCTAAATTCGACAGGTTTTAACCGACTTCAAAAGGAGAAGGTTCTCAATTCGACATTTCTTTTTGTGTATGTTACGCGATATCTTCGCCATTTGAAAACAGATTTCAATAATTATTTTTTTAATTGAATTGGTTATATTCAACGTTGCATTGATCCCATTTCAGTTAAAGAGGGTTTCCTCTAAGGGTGGACAAAAAGGATGAGCAATTTATTAAAATTTATCATGATTTGGGCACATTGAAGTCGGTGGTATGATGGCCACTAGTGCTACAATCACTACATATTATAAAACAAAGTCCCCCGCCGCGTCTGTCTGTCTGTTCGCGATAAACTGAAAAACTACTGAACGGATTTTCATGCGGTTTTCACTAATAGACAGAGTGATTCATGAGGAAGGTTTAGGTGTATAATTTGTACCCATGCGAAGCCGGGGCGGGTTACTAGTATTATATAATTATAATAATGAGGAGGCTAGAAGAAAGTGTATCATTTCAAAGGGGCGTTTATATTAACTTCTCTATTGTACATATTTCTTTAGTAAACATGTGGTGGCTGGTCAAATTTATAGTAGTCGGAAGGACTGTGATACACACAGCTATAGTAGGTATTTCTAACTCCCTATGTAGAGAGCGGGTATCTTTTAGTTTTTGTATAAAAGTAATCAAAGCCGCTCAAAAAAAAATGTTGAAAAATTATTTTGATTTTACAGGATGCTGATTTAATATGTTTATCTACTAAGTAACTACCTAATAGGCGAATAATATTATCTACGGTGTACTATACTTCATTGAACATAAATATTTCTTACATTTAGGTCCGTTTCCGTACTCCCAATTTTCCCAACTTTAACAACAAGAAAACAAGAGGAAACAATGTTTAGATTGATGACTTCAAAAAATCATGATGGGTTAGGTCAATTATAAAAACAGATTTGTGTAAAGTAATTAATGAAGTATTAGAATAAGATAGAAAATTATACTATTTCAATCAAAAATACACCTTGGAGAAGAGTTTAAAAAAAAGTTCGTAGTTCTTATATTCTTTATTGGACACAAAAATAACAATTTTATAAGTACATAAACAAAAATAGCATGTACAAAGGCGAGCTTAACCCATAGTTGAGTTTTCTTCCAGCAAACCTTGGGAGTGAAGAGAGGATAGTAAAGAATAAATAGAGGCAAAGTGTGTACGTTAAAGGGAATTGAATAAACATAAAATTATAAACCACCTAAACTATAAAAACATAATGTATACCTACAGAATAACAAGTACCTATAATCTATATGTTCGCAAAATTGTTATTGTTATTTCACTTTTCACTAAAATATGGTATTGAATAATTTTGATGTAAACGGAGTAATTGGAAATATTGCAGTTTTATATTAAAATTATTTTGTAAAATCACACACAGGCATACATTTTTGAAGAATTATTCCTAATTAATACTTTCTTAATTTTAATTCTATAATTTTGAATAGCTGATACTAAAATAACAAATTATTTGGGTTTATTTAATTTTTTTTATTATGTAGAGGAATGGCTCATTACTAGTCATTACTGAATTCGCTCACTTTACCGGTATCGACATGAACACCAATGTAGGTACGCACGAGTTAATCAAAAAGGGAACGACGATCTTTTATCTCTATCATCTTCATAGTATCGAGTATAATGTTGGATTGTTATTCTACTGACAAAGTTAATTCGGTTTATGTTGAAAACTCGAAAAACGTAATTTTTTAATTAATTCAGTTTATGATTAAAGGTGCGATATATAATTTATATTTATGACGTATATAAATATCAACTTTATTAAGTATTGGAAATAATAAAATTATAATGAAAAATAACTATCAAGATAGAATCGGTTGTGCTAATGAAGAAGATTACACGAACTGCACACCTGCCGTGCGCATGCGTCTATACTCACTATGACATTATCGTTACCACATGTCTTATAACATGTTTAACAGGTGGCGCTAAGCCCTTAAGGGATGAAACCGTATAGTGTATTTACGAACGCTCAGAATAAAGTTACACCTTCCTTTTTTTTTACTTTCCAAGTCTTCCTTGGGCTGACATGTAAGACAAAAGCGAGAAAGATAAGACTTTCTTAAACAAACGTGGCTTTTCTAGGATTTTGCAATTGCTAGCCATATTAAGTAATAGATCGCTTGCCCAATCCCTCTAAAGTTTCTAGGTTAAGGGTTGCAGAATAATATTCAATAGGTAGTATTCAATAAAAATGAATCGATGAATAGACGAGATATTCCTGTTCTTATTATACCTACTTCAAATTCTTTTATTCAAAGAAACGGTAGCAACAATGAAACTTGAAATTAGGAATCGCACTCTATTCTCACTTTCTATTCCGTTATTTTGAGTTTATTTCTTTGTTTATTTTCCAGCCAATATTATAATATTAAAGAACAACAAAATAATGAAAATAATTTTGAGATAATATGATTTAAAAACTATCTCACCACAGAGGCGAGAGTTTTAAATAAAAAAAAGAAATTGATACTTTTTAAATTGTTGACTATATTTTATTACCAGTGCAAATGTTCTTAAAAACTAAATTAAAGGCGTAATGGCTGTTCTATGATGTGGGATTCAAATTGTAACGCTTGCTGATTGGCTGTACAGGTTTTCTAACTATTTCTGTCCCTTAGTAACAAGAAGTGATGTGTTGTAATTTATTATAATGACTTAAAAAATATGATTGCCAGTATTTTTATTACGAAATGTACACGTAAAATTTAAAAATATTATGTTTACTTTCAGCTCAAGCGTCGCGAGGCGAGTGTGTATTTCTTATAGTATACGAGCCTTTTTTTAGCACGAATCATGAAAAAAGTGCAGAAACAAATAAAATTATATCATACTGAAGATTAGTCACAGTCTTGTGTCGACTGAAATAATACATCTATGTATATGTACGGGCTCTTTCGTCTGTCTTACTTAGTACTGGTTAAATGATAGATCGTGTCTTTCTTTAATGTAATAAGCGTATATCTAATAACCTTACAGTCAACCTGATGGCAAGCAGTTAGCAACTTATAGACGCTTATGAACTCCGAGGTCATTACATCACGACAGCAAAAATAAAATGTTCTATTGTCACACTTTGTTACTACAATTCCTAATATCTAGTAACTTTAGTACTATTATAAAATCTATAATTAGTAAGGATTTTAAATTATCTATTGCTGCAACCGGGTAGGTCAGTCTTAGCGCTGGTATTCTCGTAGTATTACCGCTGGTATTCTCGTAGTCGTACCGCTGAGTGATGTCACAATACAAGGTACAAAACATGGGGCTACTGACTAGATTAAGGTACTTCATAAAGCGTGCTAATTTTTTTGGTTTTATTATTAGACCATTTTTAAAAGAAGACCGAAAATTAGAGGAATGGTAAACGGAAAATGGTAAAAAAATTAATCTTGAGATAGTCGACGGACGATAAAAAGAATGAAGAATAAAAGGAAGGTTTGTATGTTGGAGAATTGAATTGAACACGTCAATATACAATTTGAATGCGACAGCTTTTGTTAAGTTTAGATAAAATCGTGTTTTATGTCTTTCGAATTAGCCAGATTTAATATAATTCTCAAGACCTTGGACTAGGTTAAGAGAGAGGTTCACAGCTGTTCCAAAACTGGATGATTCATTACATTAATACAAATTATTACTATGTTAGTTTACTAGCAACCGAACAATGGCTAAAACAAAACAGATCATTATAATCGGCAAATTAATTTCAGAATAGCTAAATATAAAAAAACATCAAACGTATAGAATACATTTCCGCTTCATCTGTGAATAATCATCGGTAACCAGTTTCCGTAGAATTCTGACTCAGTGTCAGTCTCATGTTATTGTGTGTCAGTGATCAATTTTGTCTAGAGAAAATAACTAGGGAACTGTAAAATAAAATTCGGAGCTGAGAGCTGTGACCATCAAGATAGTAGATGCCAACTGAGAAATGTAAATGACACAAGAGCTTGAGGATGCAGGTTTGAGATATTAACTTAGACCATGGCTAAAGAGTAGAAACTTTCGTGAGTGGTGTTCATACTACAGATCGCACCTGCAACCATCGCGGCAGGACCCCTCACCGCTTGAACGACGTCTCTTGCCCTCGTCGGGTCCGAAACTAGTCGGGCATCCCCGAAATATACACGTGAGTAAAATCGTATATTTTAAACTAATTGTTAAAGAGGGTGATTTCTGTGTATTTAAACAGCAAACTTAGCGCCCATCTTTTAAAACAGTTAATTCTGTTTTGTATTGGAATCAGGTTGGAACTCCGACTATATACGCTTCAACTATCTAAGGAAAGGGCAGATCAAGGTCTGCAGGAACGGTGGGTGAGAAGTACGTGAAACCGGCGGACTTTTATCACGTTAAAGGAAGTTTGTGAAATATGTCACGCTAGAAGCCAGGCCAGGCTGTTGTCTTTGCCTACTCTCAAGAGGAAAGGCGTGAATTTATGTATGTATGTTCCTTCAAGCCCCTTTCCTCCTGTGTTGTGTTGTTTATGATTTCTGCTTTGCTTTGTTTTTCTTTTGATTAGTTTTATTACAAACAAACATACATACACTCAAGCTTGTATCCCCGAAAGGGTCGGCAGAGGCGTATTAAACACTAAAATATTGCCGCTTATAATGATGTCCCATTCAAGTAACAGGGCCTATTGTCGTCAACCGGACACTTTAGGAAGAAAGAAGAAAGGGAAAGGCAGGTCCTACTAATATTATAAACGTCATAGTTTGTGAGGATGTATGGAAATTTGTTGCTCTTTGACACAAAAACTACTGAAGCGATTGCGATAAAACTTGGTACGTAGATAGCTGGAGACCTGGATTAACACATAGGCTACTTTTTATCCTGATATTCCCACGGGATCGGAACATACGCAGGTGACGCCGCGGAGCGCAGCTAGTAAGAAAGAAAGAAAAAGAAAATATATTGCTTATACGGATGGATGTTATAAGCAAGAGCTCGACCAGGTCAGGATCACAAATATGTAACTTCGATTGGCATAACCGGGAAGTCCGAGTCCTCTAACATATTAAGTTTCTGTCTTCTGAGGCTTGTTTTTACTTTCGAAATATTCGTATTACTTGTCTACTTGTAACCTCCACGTGTTCTGTCATTGTTTTACGTTGCTGGACATCCAAGTCTAGTTTTGCCTTACCAGATCAATAAGAGTAAGCTTTATTGTATTTCTTATCTACTATGACTTATCAATACAAATAAATAAAATTGAAGTGTCTGTTTCTAATGTCAAAATAATAGTTTTTTTAAGCTCATACAGTTATTTGCACGATACCTATGCCTAAAAATCTCTGTTTGTTCCGGCTAATCTCCGGACTCTCGGACTCCAGGACTTTTACTGGCAGATAGCTGGTGATATAAGGAGTAACTTAGAGTACTTTTATTTTGGAAAAATAATTAGGGTTCCGCGCAAATTACATAAATATGTACACGCAAGCGAAGCCGCGCGGGAACTGCTAGTGTCAAATAAGAGCGCAGATTTAATGCAGAATTTTTTAATAAATATTTGTTACTAAGCTAACTACAGGTAACGTGGGTCACTCATTATCTACTATTATTCTTGTTACCTCTTCACGATAAGCTAGGCTTGAGTTAAGAGTGGGTTACCGTAGCTAGTCTACTGGGAAGACCAATCGCAACCATATGATCGAACTCTGTCTGACCGCTTTACCATTACGCTGCCACACTTCGAAAGAACTGATATTCAAAAGTTGACTTTACGCTAGAATTGGCAAAAAAAAAAAATTACACAACAGCGATAACTTTTCATTCATAAACATCTATTCAAGCTGCAGTTCATTCCGTTACCGCTCGGTCAGACCAGACGTGTATATTTAGACCGAGTGACTTTTTTCGTCGCCTCGAGTATTTTGGTTGCAAAATACCGTTTCGACTCAAAGTGAGAATGCCAACGGGATAATTTATAGTGTCATATTATGCTCTTAAATTAATGTGTAATAGAAATAAATAAAATAGTGAAAGAAAAAATCATGTGTATATTTTTGAATATGTTTAAGTATTTTATATATTTTTGCAACACTTATAATCATAGTTTAGACAGATAGTACTTACAGTAAATTCCTATAAAGACTTTCTACTATTAGATATTTATAAAACTTTTTAAAATTCTTGTGTTATTTTGTAAAATTGTATGAATAATTATTGTGAGCAAAATTTTCGCCATTACGGCGTACAATCAATCGCGTTTCTTTTTGTATGAATTTATTTTCCCTCAGTCGTGACCCGGATTTTTCAGATATATTCAGAGAGAATTGTCGACTTTCGGGAAATGAGTGACTGAGTTAATAATTATGTCAAATAAATTACTTGGACACATATTTAAGAGGCCTAAAAGGTGGTTCGCTTATACAAAATTTGATCTGATCACAAATGTTTATATAATAAAAAAAACTTTATATGTGAGCATTAAAGCAGTCATTGGCTACACAACTGTCAGGCAGGCACTTTGTTTACGCACAACCATTTATATTATTTGACGAAATGTTTCGTAAAAATGGTTGCTATTTAGAATGCGGCTCAATGCAAATATTTATTCTTTTTTATTTGCATTGATAAGGGGTGTTTCTATATATGACGTGTATTTATTTAAAAATACAAAACCCATTGTACAAATTATGCTTAGTTTGAGTCTACAAAGCACTGTATAATAACACAGCGTAGACCCATTCATGATCTAGACATTTTAAAAATTGGTATATAAATTTTTATATACCTAATATTTTAAGAAATTATTATTATTAGAAAATATCTCAGTATGGTGATACTGATGTAATATACTTTAAAAATATGAATACAGTGGTGTTCACCAATTTTAAAGTATGCAAAGACGATTATAAGAAAGTAACAGCTGATTTCAAAATTACAGGCTACTAAAAACTACAGCCTACTAAAAACTACAGCCTACTAAAAACTACAGGCTACTAAAAACTACAGGCTACTAAAAACTACAGGCTACTAAAAACTATAGCCTACTAAAAACTACAGGCTACTAAAACTACTACTACTACTATTTTAAACACTAATGACAGGTTTAAAGGCAACAAAGATGATAGAGTTCAAGTAACGTAGCTGTAATGAAAAATCTTGAGGCATTTTCCTTAAGCTTAGTAGGGGAGCATGACTTCTAGAACTTCTATGTGGGATCAACTTTTCCACTTGAGCTACTATAGAATATTTTTTTTTCGGCAAAGCGCGACTGGTGTCTGTAGACTCTGTAGTATTGCCTGACTCAATGCTTATAGTAATCACATGTCATGGTGGGTTGTCTGTATGCGTATATCCCACTGTATAAAATAGTTTCTGAAAAAAGAAAATACCTAGTATTTAAAACTAGGTTTAAAAAATATTTTTCTCATAAGACCTTACAGTGCACTTACAATGAGATACATAATACTTAATTCTAAATAGGGAATCATATCTCTAGTGTGTTGGAACGTCTTCTACCTTTTTATAATTAGTCTAAACTTTTTCCTCGATATTTTGCCATAAAGAAAACTCCACATTCAGGGTCCTATTTTCCTAGATTTTATCTTTACGTTTTAATGTGCAGCAATCATGATTTCCTAGAAATATTCAATTGATATAACACGTAATAAGCAATATTTATTCAAACTCAGAGAGTAAGTGGACACCCACTCTCCTAATGTTTGTATGAAAGCACGTAATGTCTCAATTCGAATATGCACTATGGGGAAAAGAAAGAACTGCTGTAGAGTCAGAAGAAAAGGTTTAGATAAACTTGCGATTGAAATTTAATTTAAAATTTACTTCTACTTTAAGATTTCAGAACAGTTCATATCTTTTGCATTTTTTTCATTATCTCTAAATGATTAGTGTCCTCTTGACACTGTCAATGAAGAATTAATGTAAATTTTCAGAATGGCTATTAAGACAAGACTTTTTGTATAAAAACTGTGAGTGCAACCGGGCAGAGCTATAAACTCACAAGTATGATTCAAATGATCTAAATAAGTGTAGTTTTCATTTTGGTACCCCATAAAATATTATTTGTTTGTTTTATTTATTATTATTATCTATTTTTTTTTTTTTATGATTCCATAAAACATGGATTAATTAATTAATTAACCGTCTTTTAAACATATTTAAGTTATGTAATTTAAAACAATATAATTATAAAGTACTATTAATTTGATCAGGATGAATATGTAATAGATAATGCACTCAGGCAAAAGTATTAACGCACTAAATGTCAGTTTTGTATGCAAAATAACTCCAGGTGGTTTACACAGAACATATACAGGGTTGTAAGATACCGCCCAATGCATTTCCATATTTCCTCAGTGAAAATTTTCCTTGCGGACGCTACGCGACCGACGCCGACGCGCCGTCTCGACCGCGCTATTTCTGGCTACGCCCGCCCAGCCAAGTTTATTGACACGACTTACCGCTCACTATACTGCACCCGGATTTTACTGCCAATACCTCACAGGCCGAAGTGCTTCGTCACGTGTCGCTGCCTACAGTGCTCAAGTGAGATGCTGAAATTTAACGTCAGTCAGGAGCTACTTGAAACAAGTAAACCTTACTGTTCGATGTTTAGTTAACTAGCTAACTGATCATTAAGTGTCTGTTCTGAGACAATATCACCACTGTCCAACTTACTTTGAGTAAAAAAGGGAACTATAAATGTTTTGACTTCTAGCGTACCAGACTTAAAAATGATATCCTGCGTTAAACCTTAAAAAAATTTCTTTACCAATTTTTTTTTAGAAATACCCAAAAACTTTACTCAAAAATAGACCATACTGCTCTATACAGACAGCACTAAATTCCCATGACAAAATTAAGTGTTTGTTTGGTAACTGAAGTCAGTAGCCATCCTAAAAACCAGCACACTGATTGAGGCAAAAAAAGGTTTGCTGCGTCTCATCTTAACTTGGACATTTTTACATAACTTTTCACTCTAACGACATCATGACGTAACACTGTCTCTTTTGTTACTCTAACTCCACTTGATCAGAATGAGTTACGACATGGACACTTGGAACAATATAATTCTGGCACAGTAATAATAACTAAACATGTTTTATCATAATTTTAGGTCCTTTAATTGTATGTTAGCATCTTTGTATAAATATGTTATTATTGTTAGTTTTGTGTTCTTTTAAAATGAAATATAATTTCTTGGTCAGTCTTATTTATTAGGAGTAGGTACCTATCTACATTTATGAAATAAAGTCTCAGTCGAATTGAATCAAATTTAATCCTGTTAGAATTTACTTCTAACTTAATAAACTAGCGGTGGAAATAGGAGTAGTAAAATAGATTAGAATATACTAAAAAAACCGGCCAAGTGCGAGTCGGACTCGTGCATAAAGGGTTCCGCACCATCGTACAAGATTTAATACTAAAAGCATAAAAAATACGTCTAGAAGGGGAGCCCCCTTTAATTTTTAATTTATTTTTATTATTTGCTGTTATAGCGGCAACAGATATACACATTCTGTAAAAATTTCAACTGTCTACCTATTACGGATCATGAGATACAGCCTGGTGACAGACAGACGGACGGACAGTGAAGTCTTAGTAATAGGGTTCTGTTTTTACCCTTTGGGTATGAAACCCAAAAAATGAGTTAAGTAGGTATGAAATACCTAACTTCTTCAAAATATGTCAAGGTGTATTTTGGGGATGGCATCCCCAAAACACACCTTTATTCAATCGTGATTAAAACCTTCTATTTTTAATAAATAAGTTTTGGACATAATTTATACTTACGACTGTTTATCACATGTTTATGAAAGATAAATTAATTCAATATCATATCATCCCTACTTAAATATGATGTCTCGAAATAAATGCAAGCTCTGCCATAATAATGTGAAGCTGTTTTATTATTATCGCAGCGCAATAATAACATAATTATGACGTGGGAACTGATCGCGCATTGACGCGTTAATATTTTGCGATCGATTCGCCAGCGCAGCTGCGGTAAGCCGGTAACATCTGCCCTGCGCACGCGACTACACTCCACGGCTGATAGCATGTCTGTTTACAAGTGGAAGTAGCTACTAGCTACAAATGATTCAATGATTTTTACTACATTAGTACGAATGGAATAATGAAAATTGCCGGTTAAAAATAAACGCTAGATTTTGTTTTCGCAAGATCAAAAAAATGCGTGGCTTAAGTTCTCATGAAAGAAGCTTCGAAGCTCTTAATAAAAAAGACATCTACAAAAATAGTGTGGGTATCTACAAAATTTCAGGAATAGTATTAAGTAGAAAACATTCTTAGTTAACAGGGGATTTCTGCTAGCTTGTACTATTTATATTTTACCTGATTATAAGCAGGGTTACCATAGTGAATTGTAAAGGGGAGCGTTTGCAACGCACTAGCCACACCACTGTTGGTAACCGTTTACCATCACGTAGGATAAGTGCTTGTTTACCAACTTAATGGTATAAATATATTTTATAAGTACGTTTACTTCGACTGTTTCTAAGTGTCTTATTGCTTATTCAATTTCAAATTATTATTTATTCAATTATATATGTATATAATTATTACTTATTTAATTACAAAAAAAAGAATATAACCATAATAAGTATGCCTTTGTTAATAAAAAAAAAATTAAAACGCGCATACGAGTTTTTTTTTTATTATAGGGGGCAAACGAGCAGACGGGTCACCTGATGGTAAGTGACTACTATCGCCCATGGACACCTGCAACTAAAGAATCATTGTACGTTGCCGGCCTTTGAGATGAGAGTACGCTCTTTATTTTCTTAATAATTCAATTCTTACTTTAAACGTGTTAGATTTTTTAAACTCTAATGAACCATTAATTTTTTTTTTAGAATTAAAAAAAGAACAAAAAAAACGCTTTAATAGAAAACCATAATAATTTTTTTAGTCTTGTACTGTTGAAAACTGTGTTGAAAGATTACGTTACATACGATCATTCCTTAGATATACAGGTCAATATTCATATAAAGCCTGTAAAAACTAATTATACTTATAATTATATTAAAGAGATAGTGATGCACGATTTCTTTTTTTTAATCTAGATTTTTTTTTTGCGGCATTTATCCAATAAGTAGTGATGCACGATGTTTAGGAATACAAACTTTTTTTTTTAAGGCACCGCTACTATGAAACGCTCAAGAAGAGCGAGCAGCGATGGTGGTATCGTCGCTTAAAATCCAATGCAGCAGCTGATCGTTAAAACTTGTTAGTTAAATACTATGACGCAATGAGTCGCTAAAACATGAAATTTTGAGACAGTGAGCTAAGGTAGACATTCAAAATGTCGTCGATTTGACACGTAAAGTGCGTAGTGGCTCTTAACAATATCATATTTGAGACTAGGCATTCGATCAGACATTGTACTGTTTGATTTTCAATTAATTTTTGTGATGGTTTTCTCTTTTATTTCGTCACTTTTGTTTATGTTCGGGAAACATTTTCACCTTCCTTTGTCTAAAAACCTAGTACGTAGAATCACGAATACTTTAAAAGCTTTAGCTAGATCTGTAAAAACCTCGAGTGATGCGCTTTCAAACAAAAAGCTATTAATTTTTATTTATTTACAGAGATTGAAAACGTTCTTTAAAAGATGTAAGTTTAAATACGATGATAGGATGACAGGAAAACTAATTCATCGGTTTTTCTCTCTTGTGATTTGTCCCAACCCTAACGATTGCAAAAAAGACCACAGACTACGTATAAAGTTGCATACAATCTCTTCTACATCACATTCTTTATAATAACGTCCACCAGCACAAGGTGAGCAGTATCGCTCATTGCTCACCTCTGCAAACCTTGGCAGAGTGATTAAATTTCACGGACTTGTAATATTGGGGGAATATAATTCGTTCCTTCAGGGTTGTGAGAGGCTCTAGTTTTCCCTCAACTTTTCTCATAAAACTTATATATATATATTACTTCGGCATCAAGCGACTTAATTTCCAATAAGATGTAAGTAGTAACTAAAAATTACTTTAATAAGTTGTTTTAGCTGAGTGGTTTAGCTGTTGGCGTCTCACTCCGACGGCTGATTGAGTTCGATCCCCATCACGCACCTCTAGTTTTTTGGAGTATATATGATGTGCATATTAGAAAATAATTATCACTCTCTTTAACATTAAAAGAAAAAATTAGACAACGTGCATAATTGAGAGTTCCTTAGAATGTTCTCAAAATGTGCGTACTGGAGATTGGTAGGCAATGGTAGCTACTCTAAAATTGAGAGGAAACCCGCTCTCTAGTGGGACTGTCTATAGAACATGCTTGTTATGGGAAACATAATTATTTCTGTGTATGTGATGTAATAAATTCTTAAATTATTTTAATTTGAATTCAAGTAATAACATTAAGTTAATTAGTGCAATTTGTATAATATAATTTATGTATGTATAATAAAAGCACGTGCTGTTTCATGCACTGTCCGTATTCTAACAGTGTAACGAAAAACATAAAATTGTTAGTTAGAGATGCGCAGACGCAGGGGGCGTGGCCACACCTGCGCCACCTGGCGGCGCCCTACTTGTACAAATTCAACGGGTTGGCAACGTTCGAGCTTGTTTATTTATTTATGTGCACTTTACTGAACTGTGTTATAAAATATCTTGGTACGTATTTGTGCGTATGCTTGTGTTCCTTGTTGCGGGCTATTGGTAATTGCTGTGGAAATTTTAATAGTAAGGTGTAATATAATTAACTATTTATAATTTTGATCTTGCATTTATTTCTGTTGATTAAGAGTTAATGTGGGATTAGTTCTGCTCTGAGCTGGCCTACACCTATTACTTTCGACCATCGGAACTATAATTTTGGAACTGGTTACGAACGAAATATTCTTTACGACATATTATGCCTTTTTTTTCATTCCGACAACCACCTCATCGCTGTCGCCGAATTCTCGCGTGTAATATTCGTTGAAAGAGCTATTCCTGGTGCAAAAGAAGTGTTTTAAAACGATCGTTTATATGTGTTAGATTGTTGTAGAGCGTTACTTCTGCTGGGATGTATGATCGCCAGAGCTCCGTTAGACGGAAATTGAGATTGGGTTGGTCATGCGCATTCTTTTCAGACTATGGTAACTTCTTATCATGAGCAGGTCGCGTGCCTATTTGCTAACTAGCCCGTTTAAGAAGAATATTTTAAAAATATACCTACTATTTACATGTCGCTTAAGTTGTAACACCACGAAAGTAATTTTTTTTGATAGGTTGTTTTTAAATGTTTGACAAATCAAAGACAACGATTTGAATGAATATGTTAATTAAACCTAACTTTAAACAGTTGTTTTGTTCCATACAAAACGAGAAAGTTATTTTGCTTTCCAAAAGTTAGAACTTAAGCGACGATATTTAGATTATGGAATCAGCCTATATGTATGATAGCACATCTTGCTTTGTTTTAAAACACAAAGTTGCAACACTAAAGGCCTTTTTCACTTAACTAATAGTAACACAATATAAATCGGTCCCGTAGCATGGCGTACAAACTGACTTAATTAACGCTAACCGGTGCAAAGCAGTTTTTCCATCCATTGTACCGCCACATTCCCACGACCCGCAACGCACACACACACATACGTACTTAATATTATATATATTTTTATTAGTTGTTGCCTTTTTTATTCTCGTGATTTTTAGTTAATTGCGTTACCTCATGACCCGAGTTTCATTGAACTTGACAGTTGCCGCCTAGTGCAAGTTTACTTTAGAATTTTAGGTTGGAATATTTTGTTAATTTCTTAATGAAACTTGGACACTAACATAACCGTACACTATGTTTTATGGGTGTGTCACCCTGCTAAAAATATCAATCAATCAATCAGCTTATTCCAGTCTGCTGGACATAGGCCTCTCTCAATGTGAGCCATAGCACGTGGGCCTCCGCCTTCCGTATTCAGTCTATCCCAGCTACCTTCTTCAGGTCCCCGGTACATCTGGCTGCGACGCGTCATATCTTCCATTTCCGATTCGCGGTCCCATCTCTAACGGTCATCGCATCGGTCCTTGGGCATACGTGGCCAGCCCCCATTGCCACTAAGAGCTAAGTCGGTAACTTTAATTCTTTGTCGGACGACCTCATTACGAATGTTATTCTTCAAAGAAACTCCAAGCATAGCTTGCTCCATGGCCCGCTGCGCGACATTTAGTTTGTGGACTAGCCCCACCGTTAGTGTCCACATCTCGGCACTGTGGGTCTTAAAAGGTAGGACGCACTGATCGAAGACCTTCGTTTTGATAAAAATATATATTTTTTTTAAATCAAAAAATGTTTGAAGTTACTAATTTCAGAAAATAACTGTCAATGTTAATGAATATTTTTCATAAGACAGTAGTTTAAATGCTTTATAACCTTCATATATGCCATAATTATGAAAAGTAATTTGCCGCCTTGGAGTATACCTTCCCGTAAATGTTTAAAAATAAGTAGCATTATGGAAATGTATGTGGTAAATGACAATAAGGTCGTCTCTTATTACGTGTCCCTAATAATATTTTAACGTAATACACATCTGCCTATCCCTTCGAAGATATACAGTACAGTATATATACAAATATCTTAGAAATAGAGTAGGTATCTCAAAAGGGGTGCTTGAATTTTATCCTTTATTAGGAAAGATTACCAACAATAAAACAATCACTTTTAAATGGGTCCTTGTCAAATACGCGTCGAAGAAACAACACGTAACACGTAACACGATACTGTGCACAAACAAATGTCTTCCACGTATTTCATTGAACGTTAAACAGTGAAATTGGACAGGTTTGCCAATAGTAATTAGTTGTTAGATAGGTCAAGGTCGAAGCGTAGGTATTGCCAACTAATTTGTTTGTTTCAGTTATAGCAGCTTTTTTTTTCACATACGACTGTAGCATTCGTCTGGTAGGGTTTTTGGTTTTAATCTCTTTTTTGTTCGTTCGTGTTCGTTTTGATTAATTATTATTTATACAACGAATAGTTCAAGATGCACGTGAAGTTCAAGTACATTTTTTTTTCCGACTAGTTTAAGTACTTATTACAGAACAAGGTAGGGTACAACAGATATGAAGATAGATCACAGCAGTCCATTTCTGCTGTAATTGGAGTCTGACTGGAGAAGTATCTACACCTTACAGCATACCGTCTTAAACCAGAACTACCAGGTATTACATACCTTTCAATTATCTGACGTTTCGACCAGGATGCACTGGCCGCGTTAATTCCTATATATATATATATATCATGGAACGCGAAAGTTTCAAAATTTGTAAAGAACAACTAGGGTGCAGATTTTCTCACCAGAGCTGCATTGATAGGGTTAGAATAAAACACCGCCGCGACAGGTAGCTTCAACCCTTGAATAAGGGCCCCTGTTGGGCTGGAAACAAATGACACGTAATTATCATTGTATGTATTTTACACAAGTGACACCACTAGAGTAGCAAGTATGACTGCATAATTGCACTGTTCAAAAAAAGAAGAACTAAGAAGTCTATCGTCCAATAGCTATCTTCAGATATCGTTCATTGATAGAAGTATTGTGTCATACAAGTCGTAAAGCTAACAGAACACGAGGGCTATTATCGTACTAGTAAATAGCCAATGCGCTGGCAAATTGCCACTGCTCTGGTATTGACACTTGTTAACTTTTAGCTGGAGTTTACACAAATTATTGATACTTTACACCTATTATTTGTTGTTTTTCATCACAGACGCAGAAAAGAAGTTAAAAGTTTAACATGTGTCTTTGGCATCATGGCTCCGAAACGGATGGATGGATTTTGATTTGGTTTTTTTATGTTTGAAAGGTGTTCAGCCGTTCGAAGATCTTCAGCTCTTTTCTAATTGTTAAATAAATGTTTGAGTCAAAACCAAATAAGTAGTATTCAGGTATGTCTACGACTCAAAACTTATAAGCGGTATTGAAAGCCTTTGAAGTGATTTGGGTTGCAAGATGTATGATATATATAATAATCACTCCACACATCTCACACACAGCCGTCTGATCCCAAACTAGGCAGAGCCTGTACTATGGTAACCAGACTGCTAATAAACATACTTATATATTTCTAAATACATACGTATTATATATAAATTACACCCAGACACAGAACAAATTATCGTGCTCATCACACAATTATTTGTCCTGAGTGGGAATCGAAGCCACGACCTCTGGCTTAGCAGTCAGGGTCACTAACCACTAGACCAACAGGCCAGTCAATGAACCTGAACAATGGTTTCTGTTCTAAAGATTATTGTCTGTTCACAATCTCTGTTGTTTCAGGGTATGTATACGTATACGTTTACAGATGTAGTCACGTGATTTAAAAGAAATCTTGCTGTCGAAACCTTCCCTGTCATGGTACGTATGCTTTTTTGTAAACCTAGTGTTAGGAGTCCTTAGCTGTAGAGTAAGCCGGTCTTGACAGTGGGCCGGTCTAATTCTCTGTCAACTACGATTACTGTGATCAGGAAAAAGTCATATTAGTGTGAACTAAGACTTACATATAACAGATATTAAGCATATATGTAATAAAAAGGTTTAAATTCAAAGGGTTCACTTATTTTTAGTGAGTTAGAGGTGGTTTTATATGCGTTGGCGTATACTCTTACCAGAAGTTATTGTGTTGGTACGGGAACCGACTGTTAACACGTGGTGTCTTGTCATACTCTGGCATATTTGGAATTCGAAGTCAAATAGGAATTTCAATTAAATCTTTAATTTAAATTTTTATGAGCACAAAAACAACAACATCAAAGAAAAAGGACGAAAAAACAAATGAACGATTTGTCAAAAAAGTGAAATGTCATAGCTGTATTGTAAAATTAATTTGAATTTGGAATTCTAAGTAGATTTTTACCAATCTTCATAAGACTGAAGCACTGATGCCTCCGATTTTTTTGACAAAAAAAAAAACTGTTATAAATACAAGAGTGTTGAACGTTGACGTTGAAGTTTTCAATTTTAGATTTAAATTATTGTGTAAATTAGTTCTAATCATACCTCTAACACATTATTTGACGAATCGTTTTTATATTGTTCACACTTTCGTTAGATAATACATAATATATTAACAGTCTAGACTACCGACAGACAGGAAACGGCGGTATGTCATACCAACCATTTATTTAGTAAATATGATAGCGCGACACAGTACAGAGCGGACAGTAGTTTAACTACTGTGTATTTTATTTGGAATCATAAGTTTATGGTATATGTATTACATATCTAAATACGATTAAGTTTTTGTTTATATATCTATATTGATATTATAAAGCTGAAGAGTTTTTTTATTTGTTTGCTTAATCGCGCTAATCTCAGGAACTACTGTTTGAAATTGAAAAATTATTTTAGTGTTGGATAGATCATTTATTGAGGAAAGCTATAGACTATATAATATCACGCTACGGCCAATAAGAGCGGAGCAGTGATCATAAACGCAGGTGATACTGTGGGAACGGCTAGTGTATGTACGAGTATAAAGCAAACATCCAGATGAGTTCGCTAGTCGGCAAGATATTTATCGCTTAAAATTTAAAATTTATTAATAAATAATAAATAAACCTCCTTAATATTTAAAAAATTGCATCCTAAATTTAGTTTTTAAAAGACATGCTCTCTATGTATTTATTTTTAATATTACTATAAAAATTACATTAATTCACAAAAAAAAGAACTATTGATTGAAATCACGGCTTTCTTTAAGATCAAAGTTAAATCCAATAACCCATTTCCATCAATCAATCGATCAATTTCCTTGTGAAACGTTTAAAAGCTATTTTTTTTGTCTTCATTCGTCATTTCAAATCAAAATCTAACTGAAGTAGGTTTACAGTATACGAAGACTAGTCGAAACTAATATGATAAAGCTGAAAAGCTTTTTGTTTGATTGTTTGTTTAAACGCGCTAATCTCTGCAACTACAAAAAATATTTTTTGTATTGGATAGAGTATTCATTGAGGAAGGTTATAAGCTATATAAAATCTCTAAAACAAAATCTTAACAAATTATACACCTAAACCTTCCTCATGAATCACTCTGTCTATTAGTGAAACCCGCATGAAAATCCGTTCAATAGTGTTTCAGTTTATCGCGAACAGACAGACAGACGCGGAGGAGGACTTTGTTTTATAATATGTAGTGGTTAAGATATTTTATTTGACACAACTCACCGTGCTATTAAAAATAAACTTAACGTTAATATATATCACATGCTAAAAATTGGTAATATAATTGTACATTTCAACTACTGCTTTAACTTGCACTGTACCATCATTACTGGACACTTGATACACATTCTTCGGGTTTGTTTACAGTCTTTATCAAGTTCCGAATGCATTGTTGAAGTACCTCCTTAATTTTATCGCCAGATCGTGTGTCAAGTACCAACGGAACCCACTCGTATAAGTGTCTGCACAAAATACTTTAGCGTATGATTTCGGTGCCATCTTCTCCAAAAATGTGATTGAGTTACTTTCATGCATCACTTCTTGGGAGAAAAGAAATAATTACTATCCGTTACCTTTTCTGACTTCTTGGTGCAGATCAAAGAGATAGCAGAAAGATAACGCCCACGGTAATTTCCTACCCTATAGAAGAGATGGTAGTGAGACGCGATCTGCAAGTGTTCCTCTCAGCGAAACATGCTCTTGGACGAGGAAGAAGGTGCTTTTCAATGAATTAGACTTTTTAGACAATTACATTTTAGCTAATAAGTGGTTCCCTTTTAAGGCTCGTAACCTAAGGCTGCAGACCGCTTCCAACTGGTCTTCTTGAAAGTCATTAAGGGATGCCTATATCCAAACCTAAGGCTATTTTAAGGCAGGTGGTGGCGCCTACGAGTCAAAACCATGTAAATCTGGATATCCCTTTCACCACACGGAAGACAAAATTGACTATTGCTACTACTTTTTAACTACCATCGTTCGTAAAATGGCTCCAATTCAAGCACAAATCACAAAATGTCAGGCAATTCCCATGCCAAAATCTATCATCACATCAAAGTTAAGTAAACTAGGACGTGACTTTAATGCCTACAATAAACAGAGCTCAGTGAGATGATTACACGTTAACACCCACGGGAGGGACAACATTTTTGTTTGTTTTATACCAATTGTGTAAATCTTGGGAGTAACGACTGGGATTAATGGTTGTCTTTGATGCTTTAAATTTGGATGTGGTTAATGTATTGACGGGTTCTTTGTGTTTAACAAGACTCATTTGAGGGTGGATGAGGAAGCGTATAAACAATAATAAATTACATATAAAATACTAGAAAATGTGGTAAGGTTCTTAAGGTAAATGCATGTACTTACATTAAGGTACTATTTAAATTAAGTAAGCGAACTTCTCCCTTCGAGAAGTGTGCTATACACGACCGTGCCGCCTTATTTGACTCGGTGATTTGGTGAGGGGCACCACCAAGCCACCTTTGAAATTCTTTACTGAGGTTTTCTTCCACACAGCCAAGAAGAGCCTCCGCTGCTTACTGTTTTGGCTGAGCTGAGTTTTGTGACAGACTATATTCACTGCTCCGAAAGTATCTAGAGACGGTGGATCTATTCGTGGTATAACACGCCAAGAGACAGAGTGTCGTCAAAAAACTTACACCGCTCATGCCTTGACAGAATATTAGCCGAAAACTATAGCATCACTCACAGAAAAAGGAGAAGAGACAGTGCCGCTTCTGTTGCTTAGGGTGCTCTGCAGAAATTTCCTATCTTGTCAGCGATAATTCCCTAGTACCGAACTTGTCTTTTATAATAGAACAAGACAAACAAGTTAGTATTTTATCAGCCTATATAACTAACCGCAGGAACTCTGTTTAGATCCATTATTTATTTATTGTAAATATTAGCACATGAACGTACAGCCCTCCGATTATGTTAAAATGTCACAGTGACAGTACCAGTACAGTGCTTTCTAAGATTACCGTCCACTTAGGACAGTGAGCACGTTACAGAACTTTATAAACAACATAATTTATAACGTGCTTTAATGCAGTCATTACATAGTTAATCATGCTTAATCAAAACACCCATATTTTGCCTCACTGCCTTATACGACACTAAATCCTTTAACGTCTTTATATTTGATTATGGCGCATTAAAGACTGGCATATAAATACGTTATTACCTAAATTACGAGCTGCCTTATAATATTTTGATATGTTTTATTTAACTACACACTTGAGGTATTTGATAGCTCGTAATAATTTTATGTCGTATTCAATCAAATGTATTTCATAAACTGTTTATAGTAAGCAATTTACAGTTCTGCGTTGATTAATCTTTGGTTGTGTTTTGTGAAATGATGGATACCAATAGCATAAGTGATGTCTGTATTTGTAAACATGTTTTAATGTCTAAATACTGTGAACTGGATGTAATTTCTTGGCAATGAGATGAATGAAATTTTCTGATTAACATTATGTATGTTCTGAAAAGAGCGGGAAGAATTTCATTTAGGAAGTTTAATACACCGGTAAAGGAATATATTATACCACTTAGACATAATATGTAATCTATTGATAGAGATTAGAGATAGAGATTAGAGATAGAGATTAGAGATTAGAGGTTAGAGATAGAGATAGAGATTAGAGATAGAGGTTAGAGATTAGAGATTAGAAGTTAGAGATAGAGATTAGAGATAGAGATTAGAGATAGAGATTAGAGATAGACATTAGAGACTGGAGATTAGAGATAGAGATTAGAGACTAGAGATAGAGATTAGAGATAGAGATTAGAGATCAGAGATAGAGATTAGAGATAGAGATTAGAGATAGAGATTAGAGATAGAGATTAGATATAGAGATTAGAGATAGAGACTAGAGATAGAGATTAGATATAGAGATTAGAGATAGAGACTAGAGACTAGACATAGATATTAGAGATAGAGATTAGAGATAGAGATTAGAGATATAGATTGGAGACAGAGTGAACTCAAATGTTATTTATTTTGCATAAACAAATTTGTGAACGTTTAAAGTTTAAAAAAATACAGGTATAGAATTCACATGAAAAGGAGCTTGCAAGAAACTCCTGGATCACTCTTTTAAAATAAATATTCAAATATTTACAATTATAAGCATTCACATGCACTATTTTATTAATATGAATTTGAATAAGCTAAACCAAACAGACTAGAACTACGCAAAACTAGTAGCAAATAATAATAAAAAACTTAAAATTAGGGACTTACTCGCGATAATATTTATAAGGTACAATATTATCGCGATTAAGTCTCGAACTCGTCATCATATTAGATGTCTCGAAGTCGTCGACAGATCTAATATGTATCAAAGTCGCGAAAGATTAAAAACAATTACCTAACACATAAAATGACACAAAACACCTTAATTTTACATTTTTATATAGTCCGTGGATGAAAGTATTCCTAAACTAAGTATTGTACATTTACTGCTTTTTATTTCAGATTTATCTTCTGTGTACTTGTTTTACAGATTAATAGAAAATTAATAAATATTTTAGTAAATGTCCTAAATCTCAATGTAAGGCCTTGCAGGTTAAATAAAGGAATTTGCATTAAATAGATAAAAAATCATTTTATAGTAACTTCGCGCCTCACATCTACATACAAATGATGATGAGTAGTTAAGACATGATAGCGGAACAAACAAATTCACGTTCGCATTTATAATATTAGTTAGAAATATTACCGACAGTATTGGTAAAAACATTTATATATTACTAATAGCAACCCGCCCCGGCTTCGCACGGGTAGCAGAGACATCTTCAACAATCATCATCATATTTCAACCAATTTGCACAAAACCTTAACAAATTAAATATCTAAATCTTCTTCCTGAATCGCTCTATCTATTGGTGAAACCGTACGAAAATCCGTTGTGTAGTATTTGAGTTTATCGCGAACAGACAGGCAGACAGACGCGGTGGGGACTTTGTTTTATAATATGTAGTGATAACACTGATAACCAACACATTCTTACTTTTATAAAGCTATCGGGACTCGATAGCTTAATATAAGTAAGATGCTGTTATAAAAAAACTGTCAGTCGTAGGACTGCACGTCGTAACTTACATACATATATATATATATATATATATGTATATATATATATATATATATGTATATATATATACATACACATATACACACACATATCTGTACATAATAATATGTATCTGAGCGTTACGGGATCGAGAGTTCAGTGATTCTCCCCATATCAAAAGTACCCAACGTGCGTGCCAAAACTTAGTTATCACTACCTACGTAGCTATAAAATATAAATCTGACACTAAATTATTACAATAAAAACTTACGCGGCAGGACGCTGCACACCTTGAAAAGGGGCCCCGTCGGGTCCTCGTGAGTAAAACTGGACTGACACTAAACGTTCAATCTTTCAACTCGCGACTGTACAAGCGTATGAGTATTTCATCAACTACTTGACAACTTCTCAAAAGCTCGGGGTCGCGGGTGCCAGTGCCAATATTTGTATATTATGTCAATTTGCATTGGTGTGGGTGTGTCTATGTATAATGTGTATGTATTAACAAACAAAAGTTATCTATACAGGGTGTATCTGGCAATGGAACACTTGCTTAATTCACTGAAAGGGCACGACTCTAGCATGCAGTTGCAAAAAGATTTTTTTCACTCCGTTGCTAAGAAAATCCATAAATATTAACTTTAAAAAAATTTCAAGTTAAAAAAATTATTAAATTATTCCAAAATATTCCTAATTTCCAAATTTCCATGTCTCATAAAATCTGATCCCAAATTTTTATGGATTATCTGGAGGTATTAATACCTGTTTTTTTATAAAATTAATTCAAACGGTCATAACTTGTAAATGGATGATTTTTTCAATTATTGTTTTTGCATCCAACTGCATGCTAGACTTATGACCATTCAGTGATTTAAGTAAGTGTTCTTCTGTCAGATACACAATGTATATGTTTATCTGTGTCCTACAACCTATAGCAGAAGCTATGCTTAGTTTGGGTCTAGGTAGCGCTGTGTGATACAGTTGCCCCAGAATATTAATATTTCTAATTTCTAAGTTCTTCAACTGACCAGTGTTGACCCTTTTTCTATTACTTTAAAAGCTGGAACGTTCCGAACATGCCTTTACCACAGAATATTTAGAGAAGATTTATGACTATCTATATAATTTGGCAACTCGGAGTAACCGAATTACGGACGGAATCGCGGCTAATTTACCAACTGAAGAAAAATAAAACGAAGTAACTGAACCAAAACATCGGCAACCCAACCTTGTAGATCGCGATAAACCTGAAAGTCTTGAATGAATCGTTAAATCTAGAATGTATCTTTGAACATATTTTGTTTCTTATGAATAAATCTGTATTATTTAAGATATGTTCCGTGAACATCGTAACAATGTGTTTTGGTTCCGTTTCTTGAAGCTCGCAGCAATTAGTTCAACGTGCTTATAATATACACATTTAATGACTACATATGTATCGTGTGGAACATCACTATAATCGTTATTTAAAAAAATAAACTTCCAGGTTAATTCCCTTGTTCAGGGTTAGGGTTTATGGTCGGTTCAAGAATGAGACAACAACGCATTACTGTAAAGATATCTATGTTGATATGATGATTGAATTAAGATTCACGTGTGTATCTTAAGGAAATGAATGTTGTCGAGATGGCAAGTCTTTTGGAGTGTCAAAAGTAAAAGTTTTTACCGGGACTGAAAAATGTGCTGAATGTCTCAGATACTGTATTTTACTATATTAATATTAATGCATGATTGCTTTATAATTCTTTAGTTAGCTATTAGTATCAGAAATATTAACTTAGGGAGACGGATCGCGATTTCGACAGACAAACAAGTTTTCTAATAAATCTGAAGTAGGTATTAATCTGTCACACTTTCGGGAAATAGAGTGACGCTTACGTTTTATAGTAACATTATTTCAGTTAGAATCTTGAAAATGTAATTATATATAACCTACATTGCCATACATTTTCAAAATTCTTATTTTTTAATCTTATAACATAGCATACTTATATATTTAAACAAGTGCTGTGTTTTATGCTTAGAACTGTTGAATTTAATGGAGTCCTTTCACTAGTAGTTAAATAAAAAAATCACACAGACCTACATACATTTTTATATTTTTGAATCGGTGGCGACTTCCACATACAGTATAAAGATAACCTTCAATATCATCTAGCAAATATAAGCTGAACTACATAGTAACTTCTAAAAACCTTTCCTGGTCGGAGGAAGGATTCTCCGAGGACCTTCTCCAACACAAAGGGTCCTCACATCCCTTCCTCCACAAATCTAATCTTTCCTCTTAAAAAGTTGCCGTGCCGCGTGTTGCCTTGAGTAATGTAGTTATGTATTGTCGTAATGCAAAAGAAAAGCCCTCTCAAATCTCTATTAGGACGTATAGTAAAGTAGGATAAAAAAAAACAAATTTAAATGGTAATTGGTTATGTATGTGTGTATTAGAAATGTACACCTACACAAAAAAATCAAAAATTATTTTTTAGCTAACTCAATATTTCAAGCTGACCTACTATATTTCGGTTATACATAAAGCTCCTTAAATAAGACCACATCTTACCGTAACACTTTGTTTATGTGTTCTGTATGATATAACTGCAGTAAATTATAGTTTAGAAAAACTAAAAAAACACGCTTTAATGAACGGAATTAAAAAGTAAGAAAATATCCACTTTCCACCTCCTGGCTCCATCTGCAGGATCTGCAGGACTCGTCAAAACAAATGACATGAGCATAAACTCGAGGGGTTTACTAACATAGGAGCCACAATCATCCATCATCAGATCAGCTCCAAGATGTTAAATGATAGTATTATCATCCGAGCTACATTTACATAGAAAGTTTCATTTCGATACGATAATTAGAAGTAGGTTAAAATTGCGGCGTGGTCTTCAAAATACCACGCTTGGTCACAGGGCCGGGGGGGGGGGGGGGGATTAGGCTTTCGTCACGTAGTAAATATCCTTTAGGGAAATCTCGTGCTTTTTCGAGCTGTATTCAAATATGGAGCGCAGCGTTTAGCGCTTTCTAAACTCACAGGTGGCAACAAGCAAGCGCTTTTTAACTATCTGTCGGCAAAAAATTATTTAAAACCATATTTATAAAGGGGGTATAAAAAAATTTTAAAATATGGGCCACGTAGTACGGGTATGTTCCCTAAGTTACAATAAAAGCGTGTTAATAATCTTCCTGCGTTACTTTCATAATCTGTTACCATGAAGTACTATTAAGAATATATATCTACATTATTCTCAACACGTACTACTTCAGTAGGCCCCGCACTATGATTCATGTTTGAAGTACTTCTCGATACTACGTTACGTTTAGTACCATGGTGAAAAGCAAGCGGCTCTTGATGTTCTCAAGTGCTTGGTAGTTACTTTTACAATGGATTAGTGTTAATGATTATTTTGAGGGTTCAAAATTCATTATTTATAGGTTAACTTTTGTTATCATGACGTAAGCAAATTTTTTTTTGTTGGTAATGGTAATGGAATGGGCATTTGTCTATCAATTCACCTGATGGAAAGTGATGATGGAGACGAAGATCGTACCACGGCTATCAAGGGTAACCCATTCACTCTACTGTTTAACGTTACAGGATTATAATAGTCTGGTAAAATAGACGCAGGCGGCTTATTCCAGACTTGGCGATTATTGTTTTTGATAATTTTGGTAATAAGGTAGTTTTTATTTAGATTAGATTGTAAGGTCAAATCAGTTGCTCTTTATTATACGTCTTAACGGTAGGTTCTGCAGAACACTTTTAAAAACTATCTGCTTGTATGTGGGTCTTAAATAACACTTTTAAGCATGGGCTAATTATGTCAGTGATATAGTCAGTATAACTGAAGTGTAGCCTGTACCCTAACCTAAAACCTTTTTCTTTTCAACGCGTATGTATGTACCTATGTAACGGAATTTTTGAACGTGATTTTCACCCCCTTCGAAACGTCGGATTAATTTGAAACTTTGCACCGATATCAGAGACTGATGATAATGCAATAATTTGAATAGTTTGTTTCATTATCCTGACCAGAATCTTTAGGATTAGCGATTTTTATATCCGAAGACAAGTTTAAAATAAATATTCCGGGCAGGGAGCCTGAGGAACGGCGAAGGCAGCAGGCGCGCTAATTTCCCACTCCTATCACAGGGAGGAAGTTACAACCTTAATAAATTATCGTTGAAAAAATTAAAAACCACGCATTAATGATAAATTGAATTAAAAAGTGAAAAAGAAATAATAGTTAAAAAAACTAAAAAACACGCTTTAATTAACAACCAAACTGGAAAGTAGAAAAAAAATGTCAATAAATTTAAATTAAGAATAGTGTGATTAACAAAAACATTTATTTTATTGTAAAAAATTATAAATAATAACTATTGACAGGTATAGTAAAAGTAGTCATTATGAAAATATCTTAAAAAGCAACTCACACTGCTTTACAAAAAAAAATTTTTTACACTTTTCTTAAAATAGAATGTCAAGATTCAAGTGTTTCACAAAAATTAGGAAGGTAGAGTAACAATAAAGAAAATATGCACATACTGTGTAAAACGATTAAAAGACTGAAACTTACAGGGACTGACAATAAATGAGATGACAACTGACACACGACTGGTAATGGTAAATGGGAATAAAGTGGCATATTGCTAAGAATATGATGTCTAGGATTAGCTAATGATAGAGGGAGCTGAGAATCCACACTCAATTACAAAACAACAGTCTGTTAAACCTCACACAATCGTTAGTTATAATAATCAAAAATAAAACCAACTAATATTATTAAGGAAACTTAATTAGCATAAACCATTAGTCGTTTTTATTAACATATAATCATTAATATTAGTTACCAAGTAGACAGACACTGTTTATGTTGCCAACGATGTTTGATGACGAAATAATATAAATTTTAGGGATCACTAGCATCGAAACATTTATGAGCCTTCAGGACGGAAAACAGAGTGTTTCAGAGTGGAAAGAAGTGTTTGAGAGGGTTAGAGAATTACTGTCACTATTTGCAATCTTATTTAATCTCTGTTTCGCGTAGACATAAACAAACTATTGATTTTATTAAAAGTCATTGATACAGACAGTGTAGGTAGGGTACCCAACTATCTATGCTTGCCTGTATCAATGACGAACATGCAATATAAAGATAGCTTTTAAGCTGTCCCTATTACGAAAAAAGTATACAAGCACTACTAAAATATAATTATTATCTTTTGTAATTACAGCTAAGAGAATAGTATTACGAACTACACAAAGCCACCTCGTTTGCTTCTCTTGAGACAGGCAAATAAATTTGTTGACATTGTCAGTGTTGCCCAGATAAAAAATAGAAATTCAACAACTTTGAGCACGTAAGGAACCTGTTATTTTTAAACATAAAACATTCAACATCTCTATAAATAAACAAAAGCCTAAAAAATTGTATAGAGGTTAGTCTAGCCGTATTGTGATTGATGTTTTTTGCACCGGAAACGAGCGTGACGCTCACTGAGCAACCGCTCGCTAATGACGTACTAGTGGCGCTAACTTATAGTATTTTAATTGAGAATTTATAAAACTTTAGACTTTATAAGAAGATACTTTATAAGAAGAATGTAGAAATCGAATAACAAAAAGTCAATGAAAATTATTTTACCATATTCTGAAGATACTAAATGTTCCAATCATGTTTTATGTGTTCCTATTGATCCAATGGAGGCCTAGAAGAGATCGCCAAATGCGATAAGGTCGTCAGTGATACAAAACCTTAGCCAGTAAGTTCAATATTTTATCCTATCGTGTGATAAGAAAATAAAGAGTACATCTATCTATCTATCTAAACGACACGACAAAGTATGAATATTTCTAATTCATCTTTAATAGTCATTCGTTCTGCGACAATGCTTTTAAATCATTTAGGTTTGTAAAACATGGCATAATTATTTTCTTGCATATGAAATTCGATAATAATAATAATAATAATAATAATATTTTATTTATTTTCTTTCACAAAGGTTAACTTAAGTTCTAGAATATTTTACAACATATGTAATTAAGGAACTTTGACCTTTGTGAGAGACTGGTATCTGTACTAGGAAGATCCTGTCAGACAGATTACCAGGCTTCCCACATATATCGAGTCTCAGATGGTGTGGACAATATGAGCCAGACGTTATGCTAACGCTAACCAAATAATATAAATTAAACTTATGACAAGTATAGGAACATAAATAGGTGTATGTGTGTGTGTGTGTGTATGTGTGTGTGTGTATGTGTGTGTGTGTGTGTGTATGTGTGTGTGTGTGGGCGCGCGCGCGCGCGCGCGTGCGTGTCCATGTGAGTGTGCATATTAGTTTATGCTGGTACGATTAAATATTTATATTTGTGTTTTCAAAAGATTCTCAGTTTCATCGTAATTAAGTTTTTGTAACCATTTTGAAACAATCTGCTTGCAGTTATTTTTAGAACTAGGGTATATTTCAAGTATTGCATTTACTCTGTTATATAAGTGGCCGCCTAAAAAACAAAACATTTTGTGCGATAGGCTAGTTCTATATAATACGGGGGGACATACCCTAATGTTTCTACGTCTATGTGAGTGGTTGTATGGTGTAAAATTTATTTCTGAGTGTTTTCTCAGTACTGCACAAAGAACATACAGCTGGCGAACTGTAAGAACCTCGCAAGCGCCATATAAGTCAGTGGTAGGATAGTAGAAAGGGAGAAAATGGGCAACCTTTAGAACAGCTCTCTGTGCTCGTTCCACCGGAAGAATTAGCGACTTTGCAGCTCCACCCCAGACAGTTATGCAGTACGTGAGAAGGGACTGACATATTGCTAGATAGGTGTTTTTTATTATGTTTTTATCCGCTACATTTCTAAGGTTCTTAAAGATATAAATGAGTTTACGAATCCTAGACGCCAAGAGAATTAAATGTGGTTTGAAGCTAAGATTCTTATCAATGACGACCCCAAGGTATTTGATATCATTTTTAATTTGCAGTCTGGGGCAAGCGCATATGGTATCAAAATTGTTTTGACAATTGTGGGCTTTAATGCTATACTTAGACAATTCAGGAAAAGGAGAAGAAGCTAATGACATAGGTATATAATTTGTTTTGTCAACATTTAGGGACAATGCATTATTGGTGAGCCATGTAGTGACAAGGTTAAAACCCACTTGCGCGTATTCAAACGTCTGTTCCCAATTGGATGCGCTAAAGATTAGGGCTGAGTCGTCCGCATAAGTTACAATCTTCCCATTTGCGATTTTAAGGTCACACAGATCGTTGATAAATATGAGGAACAAGGTTGGGCCAAGTATACTTCCCTGTGGAACGCCACAATGAACTTCCAGATAGTCACTAACCACACTATCAATCTTCACGCATTGATATCGACCGGTGAGATAACTTTCGAAAAGTTGTAGCTGTTCACCTCTTATACCCAGGTTACCCAGCTTCTCCAAAAGCAGTGGTACAGAGACCGTGTCAAAAGCCTTGGCTAAATCCAAAAACACAGCTACTACCTTTTTCTTTTCCTCCAATCTATCTAAAATATGACCAGTAAGCTCATGAACGGCATCATTGGTAGATTTATGTCTCCGGAACCCATATTGAGAATTTGACAGCAGGTGCCCGGATTCCAGGTATTGTATTAACCTATTATTAATAGCCTTCTCGAGAATTTTAGAAAATGTAGGCAAAATAGAGATTGGCCTGTAATTATTGACACAGTCTCTGTTACCACTTTTATGTATAGGATGAACGATAGATCGTTTGAAAGCTGCGGGGAAAACACCTGTACCTATCGATAGGTTACAAACGTGAGTAAGTGGCGATACAATTATGTCTACATATTTTTTAACAAACGAACCAGATAAATTATCATATCCTGTAGCGCAGTCATTTTTTAAATCAAGAATCAGAGATCTGATTTCGCTTTCGTCCGTTGGAAGAAGCACGAGTGAGTGCAGTGGTGATGGTCTGGACATCGATAACGGAAGATGAGTGCTATTTTTACTAACTGAGTTCGCTAAGTTTTGACCTATGCCCACAAAGAAACTGTTAACCGCATTCGCCGAATGTAGTGGGTTTATATTAGAGATTAACTCTATAGCAGGCTTTTTAATTTTATTAGTACCAGTTACATTTCTAATAACCTCCCATAACTTTTTATTATTATTCTGTGCATTGGCGAATGCTGTCTTATCATATTCACGTTTGACTTTCTTTAAAAGATTGTTACAAAAGTTACGATACCTCAAATATATAGTCTTATCAACCTCGCTTTGTGTTAATCTAAATTTGGAGTGCAAATTATCCCTGTTTTTAATGCAACGTAGTAAGCCACTTGTGATCCAGGGCTTAATAATTGTTTTGCGCCTAGGAACTCTCTGTATTATACTGCAATTCCTAAGAATGTTCGTCAAGGAGTTAACCAGAAAATCTGCTGCTTCGTTAGCATCTGTCATCGAATAGATGGGGCTGAAATCGAAAGCTTCAATTGCAATGTCAAGATTACGGTAGTCTACTCGGTTGATCATTTTAGTATTATTTACTTTGACATTGGCACTTTTAAGACTAAAGATTATGCTGTAATGATCCTTTACTGTGGTGGGGACAACAATACATTTCATATGATGTTTAGTTTTGACTATAACGTGGTCTAAGCAAGTCAGAGTGTGTGTAGGGAGATCAAAAGCTGGTAACATACTGTGTGAGGCAAGGAGATTAAGGTAGCCCTCTGCTCTAGCGTCATTAGACTTTGAAGATATGTCAATATTTAGATCACCGGTAAGAATCAAATTTTTATATGATGACAGGCCAATTAATAGCTCATTGAGGGATTCCAGGAAGTTGTTTATATTTCTTTGACTTGGCGGACGGTAAACAGCAAGAATAGCTGTGTTTACATCAACCCTAATCAATAAACAGTTGGCATCTGACAAATTATGAGGTTCAGTAATTATATATTTATGTATTGTCTTGTAGTAAACCGCTACACCCTCATTTTGTGTCCTATTATTTAGTGTGTGAACGTGGCTGTATCCTTCGATGGTGGGCATAGAATGATTACTTATCAGCCAACATTCTGTGAAAATTATGATATCCCAGTCCACCCCAGCCAGGCTCAGGACGGCATGAAAGCTGTCCATGTTTCGCTTTAGACTTCTGATATTTTGCACGATAACTTTGAGGGAACGATTATCATTATAAATAAACGTCTTACATTCGTTAATACTACAAGTTGAGCAATCCGCTAATACTAGGCTATCTAATTCGTTATTTACTGTATTAAAATTGAATTTTTATGAAATTTGATAAGGGCATAAACTTTGAGAACACGAGATACAAAAAAGTAAACAACAATAAGTCATGTATGAAAGGTCATACAAATGGTTGAGCAACTGCAAAATTAAAGTTACGTTAATGCACTTGCTTTGCAACTGGTGTAATAATTGTAAAAACGGTATTAACTGCAGATAGTTCGCTATTGTCGTTAGTATGTTGTAAAATTTTCTAACAACAAAAGAGATTATGTATAAACACATTTTGACTGTTGTCTTTCGATGAAAAATAATGTAATTCAAGTTTTTTAATAATAATGTGTAAATAATTGTGTATATATAATTAAATACTTTACCAGGCTTTTGTTCGATGTCATAGTATGCACAATTTTTTTTGGCTAGACGCGTTTCCTGACATTATATTTTAGAACTCTTTTAGGACACCTTTTTCTCATGACACTAATTATTCTAAGTTTTAGTAGTCTTGCAATAATTAACACAATCAACATCTTTAGATTTCACAGTAAAAGTTTTAGTGTTATCTTGAACTTTACTTGTAATTGACTGACAACAATGTTTGAATATATTATACGAATGTTCTTTTTGTAAAATAGTTTCTTTTTAAATTACTAGCAACCGGCCCCGGCTTCTCACGGGTACAAATTATATACCTAAACCTTCCTCATGAATCACTCTGTCTATTAGTGAAAACCGCATGAAAATCCGTTCAGTAGTTTTTCAGTTTATCGCGAACAGACAGACAGACAGACAGACGCGGTGGGGGTTTGTTTTATAATATCTATTGATGTTCTTTGATTTTTTCTTTTCTTTTCTTTTTGTCTTTATTGGATGGTATATGAGAGCCCAGCTAAGGTATGACATAGATAAAGTGCAATTTTTTATTGGATATGGAAAATGCGTTTGTCTTCCAACTCACATGATGGAAAGTGATGATGAAAATGGTACACGCCTATCCAGGATTATAATTGTCTCTAACCAAGTAGGAGCTGTCAAAGTGTTTCATTTAACTTTTTGACATACTTACACTATTCTATTTCTACTGTCAAAATGACTAATTAATAGGAGTCTATAATCTTATTTATTATAGCGCGAGATAAAACAAACAACAAATACATATAGTTCATTATTTCAGCAGTCAGATCTTTTTTTACCGTGGTAATTATTGGTGTGAACGAAATCGATAGTCAATGCGACGGACCATGGCGGTAAAGTTTTTGTCAGATTTGTAGGCGTTGGTGCAAGTGACGTGCGAATTCTCAATTGATGACTTTAGATGCGGAATCTAACTTAGGTCCCTGTATATTATGGGTAGTGAGTATGCAAGTAACGTGCTATCCGACATTAACATGCTTACGTTCGCCACTCGGTTTATCCTATAGCTTTATTTTAATTTGATTAAAGATTATAAATTTAAAGCTGTCTGTAACTAATGTGACTAGCAAAGTTGGAAAAAATAAAGTTGAAAATGAGTGTCCTTGGATTTTCTTGCCTGTTCTTCTCCATAGGAACAAGCAACTAGCTTCACGACTGACTTATTCTGACTGACTCCTACTTCTGACTACTTCTACTTCATTCAAAAATAACCTATAATTGGTTTAATTGAAATAAATGATTTTGATTTTGTAAGCACACTTAGTTTTTTTTTAAAGAATAGTAGCAGCGTGGATCTCACAGTAGTCGCAAGCCAATAGTCAAAGTAAGCCATTATGCTCCCATCGCTTAGGGTATGTTCATATAACAGGCGTTAGGCGCGCGTTGATGACTGTCAGGCTTTAGCGAAGCGTCGAGCGCACGATAAAAACGCGCGTTTGTCTGTGGACAACTTGAACAAAATTTGTGTAGGTACTTGTTTACGCGCGCTCAACGCCTGTCATCTGAACATCACTTAAACGTTAAATGACGCCAACGTTGTGTTGAAGGTAATGACATTTGGAGATGACACAGATGTCGTTAATCAGTAAGTAATAGATTCAAGTCGTTATCGTTTAAACTTTGTATCGAAGTATGACATCTTAGCTAAGGTTAAGTGTTTGCTATAATACATTATTTACTCTATAATTTGTGTAAGGTTATATTAGTAGTGTATAACTGCGATTATCTGTAGGTCAAAGTCGGTCGCTCCATCTTGCCTTTTTCAAGGGCACAATTTGATTAACTATTATATTTCAAATCCGACGATTTACCCAAAATTACACCAAAACCACAAGAATTACTGCCAAAAACTGGTATACTTGTAGTTTTTTGTACCGGAATTATTTAGGCAATTGATCGAAAAACTACTTCATTGCACGGTTGCACCTAAATTTAATACAAATAATTTAATATATATATAATTTAATAATAATAAACTTGACATACCTCACACACGGCCGTCTGATTCCAAACTAGGTAGAACCTGTACTATGGTAACCAGACTGATGATGGATATATTAAATACATAATACACAAATTACACCTAATATAGACACAACAAATAATGATCGTTATTATCACACAATTATTTATCCTGGACGGGAATGGAACCCACGGCTTCTGGCTGAGCAGTCAGGATCACTAACATTAGATCAACCACACAGATCGACCTCATAGCTTGATGCAGTGTAGAGAGCAGGGACGAAATCACACCAATCACGGTGTGATTTCATCCCTGTTTTTTTAAGTGACTTGATTTATTTTGAGTTTATTATTAGATTAGATTTCATTTGTTTTTTTTGACAGACATATGGCTATTATATTAGATCTTACAACTTAATGTACACGTATCAACAAGTACCTACATTAAGTTTGCCTTAGTTGTGTACTATCTTCCTGTTTTCTTGTATTTAAAGTCTTCTTAAAGTTTATTACAAGTGTTCTTGCAATTAGATGTACTTGTTACACTTGTAAGATCTAATTTTTTTTTTTTTTTCTTTTTTAAAAGGACAACTCCCGCATTAGGAATTACTCCTGTGTCGCGGGGGACTTTACAAACATAGAAACTACGGACACAAAGAACACCCAGACTCAGGTGGGAATCGAACCCACGACCTATAAGCCTAGCGGTCAGGGTCACTAACCACTAGACCAACAGGCCAGTCAATATAAGCCATATGTCAGTCAAAAAATCATTAGAATTAAATCTAATATAATAAACTCAAAATAAATCAAGTCACTTAGATACAATACAAAAAAGCGGCGTTAGCACGTGGTTTTGAGAAGGTTAGGAATGTGAAGTTACGCGAATTACGCACGCGCTTTGATCCATCGTCGGCACATAACTCTGAACTCTAAACTGGGTGTGGGAGCGGCGACCGCTTCCAAAATTGTTCTAGCGCTAATCTAGTTGAGTTTCCACTTGACCACTTTCAGTATATCCTAAGTGACTACGTATATTTAAATTATCTCTTAACCTCGGCTAAGGCATAGAGTAGATCATTATAATTATCATTTAGTAACGGATTATGTGACATTTGTGACAACAGAAGAGTAATTTCCTTGCAGGCGTCCTTTTTCATCAGAATCAGTGCTCAATTTAGCCTCCAATAAGAACAGATCTGTTTTGAGTTTGTAAAATTGTCTCAAAAATATCAATGAGGTTCGTTGTATCGTATTGTGTTTAGTAAACTATAGTCTTCATAAAATTTCTATTAAGATAATGCCTCATTGCTTGCGTAATAGTAGTTGGACTATGTTAGAGTTATGTGATACTTACAAAACCGAACTGATAAATCCCAATAATATTATAAATATGAAAGTTTGGATGGATTTATGTTTGTTACTCTTTCACGCAAAAATCACTGAACCGATTGCGATGAAACTTGGTATGTAAATAGCTGGAGATCTGGATTAACGCATAGGCTACTTTTTATTCCTAAATTTCCCACGGGATCGGGACTTACGCGGGTGAAACCGCGGGGCGCTGCTAGCATAATACATATAAGCTCACTCCGTACATAAGACATCTTTCTAGCCGAAAATATTCTGCTTTAATTAGTAGCATATTTCCTTTGTTTCTACTACTTTATATTTACTAAAAGCATATTATTATAAAATATTTACGAATCTGGCTACATGCGAGAAAGTTCTCTTTCAAATATTTTAACAAAAAAAGCTTCGGGAATGCACATTGAACAACAGGGTTGCTTAAATTTAGTGGATATAAAACTAATCTAGAAGTCAATGACTTTATAACATTTAATATTATGTTCTGAGATAGTTACTTCTGAGAAAATACTCAATGTACTAGCATTTAGTATTTTCAAGGCACTTGAGTAGGTGTCAGACTAAATAAAACGTCAGTATGCCTGTGCTAGCTAGAAAAAATGATTAGGGCCTCTTGTTGGGTGCTTTGAAGCTATTATCATGTTTATTATATTTATGGTAAGTGCGATAAAATATTTTGTTATAGTGCATGCTCCTGTTTAGTGACCTATTCAATAGTGCTTGATAAATCGTTTAGCCTGGTTATGTAATTAAAATTTTGGTACAGAGACTTTCACTTGAAGATTCTTTCTCTTATGTATAACGTTGGTAATATCAAAGATTTACCTGTTGTTGTAAAGTTCCTTTAAATATATAAAATGCTATAAAATACTTGTCGTATATCAAGATACACCTGTAACGGCTTTCAATGGCATTAGTCATAATAGTATCACAAATAATATAAGTGAAGCATTGGCAAGTGCAAATTCAACAATAGATGAGTTACTCAGCATCACGAATGACTTGTTAGACTTATTATTAGATTCAGTAGTAGCTTTGGATGCGTTCGTATATTTTTAGCTGAGAATGTTAGTTTAGACGTTCGCTTTACCGATACCCTTACGGTAAGCAGCCGTTCCAGAAACGAGAGTTGAAGATAAAAGTCCAAAGAAAATATAATGCTACTCCCGAAATGCTTTTATTTAGAAACTTTTTTTGGCTTAAGATTTTTAGATTCCATATTATTTTTTACTGTTAAATTTTGTACTAATACCTTGATATACTGTCACAAATAAATCGGAAATCTCTGAGCTCTGTGGTTTGCAAATAAAAATTCTAGTGTCTTGTCCTACATATCTTCGTTTTAAAAGTAAATAGTTCGGCATGAATCCAGTGCTAATAGAAAAAGCTGTGGATGGACAAACTACATTATATTAACCAAATCCCACTAATATTATAAATATGAAAGTTTGGATGGATGGATGGATGTTTGTTACTCTTTCAAGCAAAAACCACTGAACCGATTGCGATGAGATTTGGTATGTAGATAGCTGGAGACCTGGATTAACGCATAGGCTACTTTTTATCCCGATATTCCCACGGGATCGGGACTTACGCGGGTGAAACCGCGGGGCGCTGCTAGTAAATACATATGTGAGAGAACCTGAAATATTTTGCAGATTAAACGTTATAAATATTCCGGCTGGATTGAAAAGTAATTAATTGTGATTATCAATGATATGTAAAAGACTTACTTTTTGTTAACTATGTATCTACAGAAGACTTTTTCAGCAAAAAAATAAAAAATAATTATGCGTGGTTACAGCACGCTACACTTAAAAGAGGATTGGGGTTGCCCATAATTTCGTATCGGCCAATGATGAGGCAAGCTTTTGCTGAAGAGACCCTGTGGCTGTTTAATACCTTGAATAAGAGTGGAAGTGATTCAGGTGACATGAAGCGACAAGAGAAAAAGCAGTCATCTAATTTCTCGCTTCAAAACAGGGCAATTGCTGATGTAAGTTAATAATGTAATGCTGAGTGATTCTTTACAAGTTTTGACATAGGAACGAAATGAGACCGCAATGGTTCATTGTCGTGTGAATTTTTAGCATGGTGAAAATTAATAAAGGTGTATGATATTTGTAATACCTAATACCATCAATATGTAATCTAGCAGTTGCTGGTTAATAAAATAGACCATAAACCGGATTAACTTAAAACTAGTTTTATCATTCTCACCATGAGAAAACACCTTTAGCGAACCGAGTGATCTTGTATTCACTATTTAACCTTCGCCTACTTAAAGTGAAACGTGTACTTCATCGCACATCAAAATTACCCCATATTATCTTGTTATCGTATTCCTAGATTGTTTATCTGTCAGTAATTTGTGTATGATTGTATTTGATGAAATACATATATCCTAAATAATATTAAAAGCGTGCGAATGTTAGCTTTTTTATTTCTTACACTTTAATGTTTTAACTAAACACGTTGTCAGGAGTGATCAGATGACCTTATAAAGATCGCAGGTCGATCGCGGATGCAGGCCGCTTTCGACCAGTGTTCTTGGAACTCATTGAGGGAGGTATATGTCTAGTAGTGGACGTCATATGGCTGTAATGATGTCAGGAGTTCAGAAAAGGAAAGTACTATTCCCGAGGGGGTACCTGAGTTGGTTGACAAAATGTACAATAACTCGAGCGAGGCCTCGGGCAAAAGTATTATCGTTCCAATGTTTGATAACGGCGACAGTTATGTCATAGTTATTTCTCTCAGGTGACGTGATTGGTAAGTTGTTTGCAGTTATTACAATGAACAATCTTGCTAATATGTCGTACTAGCAGCGCCCCGAGGTTTCACCCGCGAAAGTACCGATCCCGTGGGAATGTCGGGATAAAAAGTAGCCTATGCGTTAATCCAGGTCTCCAGCTATCTACATACCAAGTTTCATGGCAATCGGTTCAGTGGTTTTTGCGTGAAAGAGTAACAAACATCCATCCATCCATCCATTCAAACTTTCACATTTATAATACTTATTATATATCTTGATAAAGCGAAAGATTTTTTTGTTTGATTGTTTAAACGCGCTAACCTCTGAATCTATTGGTCAGATTTGAATAATTCTTTTTGAATTGGATAGAGTACTCATTGAGGAGTATTATAGGATATGTAACATCACGCTGTGACCCTTAGGAGCGGAGCAGTGAACATAAACGTAGGTGAAACGGTTAGTGAATATAATAAAAATGATGAGTCTGTTTTTTGGTTGAACGGGGTAACCTCTGAAACTACTAATCGGATTTTAAAAATTATTTTTAACCGACTTCAAAAAAGGAGGAGGTTCCCAATTCGACTATATTTTTTTTTATGTTTGTTACCCTAGAACTTTCGACTGGGTGAACCGATTTTGTTGATTATTTTTTTATTTGAAAGCTGGTGCTTCCCGTGTGGTCCAATTTAAATTTTTTGATTTTGGTCATTATGGGTTGGTTGGCAATTGGTCCAGTTCTGATAATGACATCCATGAGAAAACCATATAAGTCTTTTATGGAACAGTTTTTTTTTGAGGTCGGTTTTTTTTTTGGATTTTATAACCCAATTCTTAAGGAAGGTTATAAGCTATGTAACATCACGCTACGACCTTTAAGAGTGAAGCAGTGACTATAAACGCGGGTGAAACGGCTAGTGTGTCATAAAATGTCAAAAGTTCACATTGCTTTTATGAGAGTATGTAATCAATCATTTCTGATGCGTTTAAATGGGTAAGAAAATATTAAATTCAAGTACCTATTGAAGGTCTGCTCAATACCACATCTCAGGGCTGTCACTGAATCGAAATTACATCATCTGTATAGATGCTATGCAAACGGCTTTATAATAAATACACAATCTACGTAATGATTTATTTCCTTTGTTTCAAGTTTCTATGAAAAATAACGACCTTATAAATGGCTGATACAAGGAGAATAAAGCTGTTGACTAAGTATAGATAAATGGGCATGAGTATAGAACAGCATTGCTCGAGTGCTTGCGATTTGTTTATCATATTTTCTATAACTACGCGTTTTGGTTGATTCCCACGGTGAGGTCACCACGGAAGTATTGTACCACAAGCTGTTGTCTGTAGCTTCGCTCGCTTTTGCCGCGTTCCAATAAACAAGAAACGATTCGTTTTGCTTACGGACGGTTTTAATGAAAATTTTACCGTCCGTAAGCAAAACTAATCGTTTCTTGTTCATTGGAACGCGGCATTTAACGTATTTTTGTCAATCAATTCAGGTATACCTCGGGCTGACTGGCCTGTTGGTCTAGTGGTTAGCGATCCTGACTACTGAGCCATAGGTGATGGGCTCGATTCCCACCCAGGACAAATAACTGTGTGATGAGCACGATCATTTCTTATGTGTCTGGGTGTAATTTATAAATAAATTTTTAGTACATACAGTTATTTGAACAATACCTATGCCTAAAAATCGGTTTTTTAAATTTTTGTCTGTCTGTCTGTTTCGGCAAATCTCCGGGACTTTCACTGGGACATAGCTGGTGTTGTAAGGAGTAACTTAGGCTTCTTTTATTTTGGAAAAAGAATTGGCTTTCCGCGTAAAATATATAAATATGTAGTCACGAGCTAAGCCGCGCGGGCACTGCTAGTCTTATAATAAACTGCTAATATGTAAGTATTTAGAAATAAATAGGTATGTTTATCAGCAGTCTGGTTACCACAGTAGAGGGTGGGTCTGCCTAGTTTGGGATCAGACGGCCGTGTGTGAGATGTATCAAGTTATTAAAACAGTTTTTTTTTCTGTATGAAAGGTATCATCTGCCTCTAACAACATGTATATAAAACTAGTAGCCCCGCGGTTTCACCCGCGTAAGTCCCGATCCCGTAAGAATATCGGGATAAAAAGTAACCTATATGTTAATCCAGGTCTTCAGCTATCTACATACCACGTTTCATCGCAGTCGGTTCAGTAGTTTTACCGTGAAAGGGTAACAAACATCCTCACAAACTTTCACGTTTATAATATTAGTAAGATTTCACGAAGAATGGGTCAGTATTTAAGACGTGAAAGCGTAACAAATAAACAAACTCACGTTTATAATATTAGTTAAGATATTTACTCGGTAGTAAAGTTACTTTGTAATCTAAAAATATATTAACTTAATTATGAGTAAGACGCCAGGAGATTGACAAAACGATCATTTACTGTAAACCACAAATTGCGGTTGACGCGTTAATAACCAATTAGCATTAGCAGGTTGACCTTAATAATTGATTTAATTGTAAATTATCAATACAAATAGTACTATGTACGTCTTTTTATACGGTCTTATTTTTATTTTATCATCTACGTATTGTACACCTGAAAAAGGTCTACAAAAAAGTCCGCGATGGTATATGTCTATCTCATAGGGATAACCCACAATAACCATTTTTATCATTTACTTTTTACGAGAAATAATGGGTTATTTACGAAGCGATTTTAAGCAATACAGCATTAATCCTTATCCAATTAAGTACCTTAAATACATTGTGCATTTAATATAGATCAAAATGGCCCTTTACAGCATGTAATTTCAATAAATATTTTCGAAGATATTATAGATTTAAAATGCAGGGACATAGCGGTTGCGGCGGTACCGGCCAGAGGGCCGGACAATTTCCGGTAAAGATATTTTTTGCAATGACCATTAATAAATCGCAGGGTCAAACTTTCAATGTTGCAGGCTTAGATTTGAGCGTTGAGTGTATTTCACATGGCCAATAATTATATGTCGCTCTTTCAAGAGTAACCTCTGAAGAAAACATGTTTGTATTGTCTAATGACAAAAAAGCTGTGAACGATGTATATAAAGACATTCTGTAGTACATTTAGTATCATCATTGCACCCGTGCGAAGCCGGGGCGGGTCGCTAGTAAAATATAAATTTGAAACTAATGGAACACGAGCAAACACAATACAATTTTCAACAGAAGTTACAAATTTTAATTACTACTTATTATAGAACAAAGTTGTCTGTCTGTCTGTCTGTTCGCGATAAATTGAAAAACTAATGAACTGATTTTCATGCGGTTTTCACCAATAGACATAGTGATTCATGAGGACAGTTTAGTTGTATTATTTGTTAACGTTTTATGTAAATATATGCATGTATAAACATATCTGGCCATAACATTTATTGTCTGTTATTTCCATATTCAATATGTAGAAAAACAAAACAATACTGTTTTTTCTGAACATACAAAGTTTATACATACACACATATGCATAATGTCAAAAAAACCAGCCCTAAGACTCCATCTGAAGCTCCAGGCTGTCTATAGACATTATCAAATTATGAACTAGTTCACCCAACATCGTAGTCTAGACTCAATTTGATAGAAAACATCAGTATATATAAAAACCAGTATGTTATTTGAAAATGGGTCTGGTGAAGTAAACAGAGGGGTCAACGTTTTGTTAGAGGTTGGATTCCGCGAACGTTTATGTTGATGCTTTTATTTAACCGTGATTAGAGTGTTTTAACCGACACGTTTGAAATGAGACGTTCTTAATTTGTCTTTAGGTATTCTTTTGTATATGTTTAATGATAATTAGTTAGTTGTCTTTAGTTAAAATAAATTATAGAAAAACTAGCAACCCGTCCCGGCTTCGCACGGGTAGCAGAGACATCTTCAACAATTATCATCATATTTCAACCAATTTACACAAAACCGTAACAAATTATATATCTAAACCTTCCTCATGACTCGCTCTATCTATTGGCGAAAACGGCATGAAAATACATTCAGTAGATTTTGAGTCCATAGCGAACAGACAGACAAACAGACTTTGTTTTATAATGTGTATAGTAGTGATAGTGATTCAGAATTTTTCAGAATCATATAAGGTAATTATTATTTTTAATTGTTAAACCAGCTAGCTGCCAGCTGGAGTTCCTGTCCTAGTGGCCTATCCAGTGCCAGGAAATACAGGACCTTCATTTAGGCGACTCCGGCCGCTGCCAGCTACTGCAGCCTCAGTCCCGTTCTCCATCCGAGACTTGTGGTATCCCTTATCCTAGATACCTCTCCCTACCCGTCTTTCCCGTCTTAAAACGACCATATTCCAGAGGGTTAGCGTCAAGCAGGGGCCGGCTATCAAGGAAACCACCGAAAACACATTGCGCCGAAACCAATGAAAACTTTGAAAAGAGCAGGAAGATGATGGTTTTTAATTGTTAAAACAAACCGTAAAAGGTTTGACGATAGCAGAGTGTGACGTCACCGTTTATTATTTCATACATGTTTCTACAGAACCTAGCGTTTTGACGTTTATTAAAGAGATACTCATTTGACTTGACAGTTACTCTATTATAGTCTATGTATGGACTCAGTCACTATATTCTAGTGATGGTTATTCCGTTTGTTTGTACACAAAAGTGAAATAATTTACTTATTATAAGTGTGCCGCCTTCCGCATACAGCAAAAACATACTCCAACATCCTCTAGCGAAGACACGCTGAACTACGGAGTAACTACTAATCCTGCATCCCGCTATGAAAGTTCTCGTGCCGAATAGTATATATATATACAATTTCCCAACGTCAACAATTAGAAAGAAAGAAAGAAGAAGAAAGAAAACGTATTTTATTTCTGAAACACACAACAGTTTTGTCGACAGTTGGGCCGCGGTCCGCCAGCCACCTCTCCTGTTTGGACGATCATCTCTTTCTATTCGAGGGACATAACACTCGTTCCTCCACAATAATTTCTAAATTATATATTACTTCGTAGTTAACTCAGTAAAGATCCTACGTATTATAAAACGGAGGTAGTTTTTGAAAGTTTCCTTATTTCAAAAGTTTACCTGATGTTGATTTATAACCGGCCTGTGTTATGTAACTAATCAATTAATACACATTTACACTGAATTTAGGCATTTCTTTTTTTAAATATAAGAAACTCGGCTCTGTCTGACGAATTTTCGATCAGGTAACGTGTCCGGACGCGAGTTTAAAATTTTTTACCCATCCCAAAAAGTGCACAACGCCGCTAAAGAAGTTTTCACTTCAAAAATATTCATACTATTTTTTGTAGGAAGACAACAATTGTTAAAGTCTTCATGTCACTGAGGGCTCTGCAAACATAATTCGGCCACAAAGAACAATGAAACTCACAAAGACTGTAAATCACATGAAAACTAATTGTCCTATGTGGGAATTGAGCCCAAATACCCTTGAAGTGGTATCAGTTGGTAACCACTTTAAACACAACGCCATACGCGCAGTCCTATTATATCAAATATTTAAATAACTTATTAACGTTCATAGTACAATAGTTTTATGAGCTTCACTCACTACGTTAGCATGTTAGTTATAATTACAATGTCTGGTGCTGATAGTAAATCAAAATATTTGAAAGACTTTTCACCAATGCTTTAGACAAGTCTATGGGTAATACTTGTCAGCTACAATATTCATTTCATTCCATAATTATTTCTCGATATGAAAATACGAGGTAACGTTTTTATTATCTTTGTGTTTTTGCAAGGAGTGTTTTACTTTTGCAAAACCTCTAAAAAGTTAATACTAAATCATTAAAAAAATATATTTTTAAGCGACATATTATATTATGTATGAATTTTAACATAGAATTTCCATCTTGATTTCCTTACAACCTAGATTTTTTTTTTGTTAAAACCACACCTTAGCAATTATAACTAGCGGTAAAATAACATGTAAAAACAACTTATTATGAATTGAGAAAGTTATTTCTACAGACACTAACGGTGGGACTTGTCCACAATGGCTATTTAGAGAGCTATGCTTGGTAAGATAAATTTCGTAATGAGGTCATCCCACAACGAACTAGCTACCGACATAGCTTGCAGAACAAGCATGCTGAAGTGGCAAAGGGCTGGCCACATATGCCGAAGGACCGATGGTTGTTAGAGCAAATGGGCCCTAGAGTGGAGCCCACGAATCGGTAACCGGAAGGTCCCCTCAGCCAGATCGAGTGACAACCTAAGGAAGGAAGCTGCAGTGGACTGTAATTGGCTAGATTGATTGATATTTACAGACAAGTTTTGTCACCAATTCGTCACCACAGCGGCCAATTCGCTACCGCAGAGGTCAATTCGTCACCGCAGCGGCCAATTCGACATCAATACATACGAGAATTAAAGTAATCACGCAAGGTTAATTTTCTCTGTAAATACACAATGACCATCATAAATCCATAATTTAGAGCTGCTGAACAAAACAACGTTTCGCGTACAACATTCAACAATCTAAACTTATTATAATTGATATCGTTGGTTATGTTCTGGGAAGCTTGGTTCATCGGCGCCAACATTGTATACGTGAAATAAACAAACTGTGTAGGCCACAGATTCGACGTAGATAAACGTAGGGAGGCGATTCTTTTAGAATAGGCATGTTTAGTTATAGAGTTAGGTATAGTTAGTAGTTCAGAAAAAAATATCTAAAGAACTAGTTACATTGACTTCATATCTGTTTCTATTTTTATAACCATGGTTCTTCTAAATAAGAACCAAGTGAATCATTCACCTCTTTCCATTGTGTATTTACCTTCAAACTCAAATCGTTTAACAATTTATACGTTAAGAACTGACAGCTGAAATCAGTGTGCCATAACTAACACGATTTTAATATTGTTATATTTTTTTTTTTTTTTTTTTATCGAAAATGCTAAAAAAAAAAAAAAAAAAAAAAAAAAAAAAAAAAAAAAAAAAAAAAAAAAACACTCGAGCCAAGTGTTGCAGGCTCTGTATGGGGGAAAAAAAAAAACAATACCTGTGTAGTATCCGCTTGATGTTAATTGTTTTGGAAAATAGATACATACAAACAAAAGCCAGGCAACGACCACGTGCAGTAAAAATTACATCACTACATATTATAAAATAAAGTCCCCCGCCGCGTCTGTCTGTCTGTTCGCGATAACCTGAAAAAAATACTAGACGTATTTTGATGCGGTTTTCACTAATAGACAGAGTGATTACCCGTACGAAGCCGGGGCGGGTGGCTAGTTTATCAATAAAATAATGAAAATATGAATATGCAAAAAAAAAAAAAAAAAAAAATAGGAAATTTCCTATGACTAGAGCTTCGTCTTACGTGGTCGTAGATTATATTTATGGGGCTGAAATATTTCAGTGGAGGGAATGGTGGGCGATGGGGAAGGTGAAATAATATTGTCGGACAATGGTGAATTAAAGGAACTTTCCCCGATAGTTGAGTTTAAGCTTTTTGAAGTCGTATTAATACTTTTAGGGGAAGACGACACCATTGCTTGCGATGTTTCGTCAGGTTGTTCCAGTACGGTTGAAGTGTCCTTATTTGTTACATTCTGGTCGTGAATATGCAGAGAGTGTCGAAGCTTTTTCTTCGGTATTATTTGATCAATGTGCCTTGTGCTCACTCTGTTACCAGTATTAACAGTATAGGTGACTGCACCTGTGCGCTCGGTCACCGCGCCCTCTATCCACTTGTCACCTTTGCCATAATTCCTTATGAGCACCGCGTCGCCGACTGCGACCTCGCGTGCCCTGCCGCCCGAGTTCTCCACCTGTTTACGTTGTGCCGCGCGCACTACGTCACCGGTAGCGGTGGGTCGCAACAGATCGAGCCGTGTCCGCAGCCGCCGTCCGAGCATCGCAACGGCAGGCTCCCGCTGTAGTTAAGGTGTATTAAATGAAACGACACGGTGATCGGTTCAAGACTGGCTTTATTTTACTATAATCAAGTGTAGGTAGAATAATGTTAATCTACCTACAAATACAATATATTACACAGTACATATTGTAAATGCCTACAAATTTATTATAGTACAAACTGAACTTGTTATATGTACTGAGATTAAGATTGATTTATGAAGCATAGCTAAGTCTATTTCCGCATTTTAGCTTTCCTCGTAGTTAACTTCCTGTTAATTAAATTTATTTCAGCAATCAGATTAAATTTATTAGTTATCATGAAAATTATTGATCCAATAATTTTATTTTCACATTCACCCAAAGTCAGGAAAAAGTACGTAATTATTGTAAATTAATTTGAGATTTTGCCTTGGATATAGGCGCTAATTAGCTAACGCGTTATTTTTTATATCATGTTAATTTTTATATCATGGTTATGATAGAAAACTTTAAAAATTCCAAAGAGCTATTCCAAAGAGCTATTCCAAAGAACTATTCCAAAGAACTATTCCAAAACTTCAAAAAGCTTAAAAAATAGTTGCACCTTCTCGGTGATAATAATTTACGGTTTGAAAGTACTTAAGTTTATGCCGCGTTTGCCTTTACGAGATCACCGACATTCCCTTTGTTTTACTACCTACATTATAGTCGGATTTTCACCAAGTTTCCCTGAGAAACTCTGTCTTGGATTGATCTCTAACGGGCCTTTCACCTCACGATTTAGGCTTACTACCACCCTTAACCACATTGGCAGATCCAACTGATTGTCGCACTGAGCCAACCAACAACGCCGGGGACCAACGGCGTGGGAAGCTGCTTAACGTCACAGAACACTGCACTTATACCTCAATAACTTCAGCATTTGCATCTCGTGATTGGACCACTAGGAAGTAGGTGTGTACAGCCCTACTCCCAACCGTGTTGTATTTCTATTGATGAGTTTGAGTTATCAGAACTCCTGTGCCTGTTAGGTAGTTTTATACTAATAAAAATTCATTAATACATGCCGAATAATATTCGCTGATAACAAAAAATAATAGGTATCTCAACTGGCGATGCTTCTGTGTTCTGGATAGGTAAGCGTATGCGTTAGTTAAATATCGAACTTTCATGCTAAATGTTCACTTTACAATTTACGTGAATTCTTGGTGCAGTTCCAGCCTTATGAGAAATTTGCTCGCATACCATTGATGTGAAGAAATTCCCTTCGTTTGTTTACGTATGCGCAGACGCAGGACGATGTGTTTAGTCTAGTGTTTTGTAAAGTCTAGATGTCAGAAATCACCGGTCACTGTTTGAGACATTTCTCTAACGAAATAGCTTTGAATGGTATTTATTTTCTTTTAAAATTTAAATTGAACGATGGCCTATTCTCAACTTTATTGTTGAAAGAAATGAACTAGCTATGTTGCTCTATGAATTATGATGTTTACGTAGTAAGTAGCTACATAAAAGTTCAGATTTCAGGAACGTAAATAACACTCAATAACCGCAAATGCGTCTCTGGCAAATACTCTTTTCTCAAACTGGCACGATATGAAATATTTGAATGGTGATAAATAAGGCCTGAATATCTAAAATCATATTCAGGCCTTATTTATCACCAGTTGAAAGTTCGAGTAGGGTTCGATTATATACTATCAAAAAGCTTTCATTATGTTCTACTCAGTTTAATTTTATTAGTTAAGATTGTTGATAATAATTTATTAAAAAATCTTTTGAACAAAAAAATTTAACCGATGAAAATAACTAAAAAGCAAAAAATAAACAAACCTCTTAAGTCTTGAGCTTATTTACATAAATTATCAAATTTTATAATAGATAATTAATCAGTTTGTTGTTTGGTGCTGACTCAAAATAAGTTTATGTAAAATTTATTTTTTTATCATCAGCTCAGCTACATGATGTGATGATTTCTAAACGCAAATACCTGATAAAGTAATGAAAAGTAAACAGAAATACTATTCGTTCCTACAATTTTCGAGGGTTTCTCTCAATTTTATCAGGATCCCATCATCAGATTATGACTTCCTTGACATGAGACCACCCTTGAGGTATCTAACAAAAAAAGAATAATCAAAATCGGTTCATAAATAACGGAGAGAGGGCTGAACATACATAAAAAAAAGAAGAATATATATATACTAGCGACCCGCCGCGGCTTCGCACGTTTACAGCTTTTTTGTCATTAGACAATACAAACATGTTTTCTTCAGAGGTTACTCTTGAAAGAGCGACATATAATTGGCCATGTGAAAAACACTCAACGCTCAAATCTAAGCCTGCAAACATTGAAAGTTTGACCCTGCGATTTATTAATGGTCATTGCAAAAGATATCTTTACCGGAAATTGTCCGGCCCTCTGGCCGGTACCGCCGCAACCGCTATAACCCTGCATTTTAAATCTGTAATATCTTCGAAAATATTTATTGAAATTGATCTATATTAAATGGACAATGTATTTAAGGCACTTAATTGGATAAGAATTAATGCTGCATTGCTTAAAATCACTTCGTAAATAAGCCATTATTTCTCGTAAAAAGTAAACGATAAAAAATGGTTATTGTGAGTTATCCCTAAGAGATAGACATATACCAATATATACAATACTGTGGTACATTATTTTGATCTATCTCGTAGGGTTCAGCCAGCGTTTGCAATGTAAACGCAAAAAAAATGTGTTTATTTACGACATCACATTATAAACCTCTAAAGTGATCAGTGTTTCTCTACTATATTATGCATGTATTATACATATAAACCTTCCTCTTGAATCACTCTATCTATTTAAAAAAAAACGCATCAAATTCCGTTCCGTAGTTTTAAAAATCGAAGCATACACAGGGATAGACGGACAGCAGGAAGCGACTTTGTTTTATACTATGTAGTGATATGGTCGAATTGAGAACCTCCTTTGTTTTCGTCGGTTAATAACGTTCTTTTTAGTATTTCACAAACTTTCCAAAATGAGGATGATAGAACTATCTTGATTTTATATTATTTCCATAAACACTCGCAAATCCATGTGTGACAGTGTGACTTGCACATTGATGTGGCAGATATAACGAGTTGATCACCGCCCTACATCACGTATACTCACACAGCATCGGGCACACTGTTTCAAACATCAGTCACACTAAAAGTTAACACACTGTTAACACACTTAAAAAAGAAAAAATACTTTTAAAAATGTGATTGTTAATTAGAAAACTCTATTGGATATTATTGTGAAAGCTTTCACACTGTAAAAGAGCGGGATCTCCTGACACAGGCATCTGAGTGCCTAAAAGGAGATGTCAACAGGAAATAAAACATTTTGATTTTGGTTTTTATGATCATATATCGTAAACCTTCACATTCTGGTACATGTTCTCCTAAATCGTTAATAAAAAGGTGAAATACAAAGCAAAGTGACCTGTCGCGTCGGTATCAGATGCTTGCTGCTGCAGATATTTTACATGTATCTCGCAGTATCTCAATACTTCTGTCGAAATAAATGACTACTTACGTCCAGAGATTCAACAGTAATTGTAATGGCCTGTTTTACTAAGTTACTGTTACTGTGATATTATAAACTTCTGAGAACTATCTGTACCAAATAAGTGACTCATGAACTATGATACACCGACGAAATTTATGCCAAAATATAATAGCAACACCCACGGTACTAAGAACTGCTACATAGTGCTACCAATCTTAATTTACAAGAAAACGGGACTGAAGAGGAAAATGAACGAATTGTTTATTACTATTCGATCAGATATAAATAACTATACCTCTTGTATCCTACTTCTACTAAGTATGGGATAGATACACACCACATTAGTCTAGCTACGCTGGATTTAAATAAATAGAGACAAGTTTAACTACTCAAATTAGGACACACTTATCCAAAGCTTAAATACACGCGTATCACTTAGCGTTAATCTAATCATACCCTTGTGTTACATTTAAAAAAAAAAGTAATCTGACATTTGATGTCAAACGCACATCAAATTCGAAATACAAATCCAAAAGTGACATCTTTCCAAACATCTGAAGTCTAATATTGCTTGTTAATTTGATATTATTTATTGAACATCTGTGGTCCGTCTAGGAGTACAACTGTTGTAAATGCAAAACAGCTGATAAATAAAATATTCCGTAATGAAAAACTGTTGTGGTCACACTACTATAATTTGCAATAATTTATCTTTTATTAGTTTTGGACGACCCTTGGAAGTCGTCCATTATTATAATTAGCATTGTCACCATTAATATAGAATGCCATACTCATATATACTCGAAGGGGTACGCAGAGGTGATTAAATTCTCACATTTTGCTAAGTAGAATTTGGTCCTACTGACATAATAGGGGCAAGCTTATTGCCCCCAACCGGGCACTTTGGGAATAAAAGATGGAAGAATTGGGAATACTTATATTGAAAGAAAAAAAAAGCGGGCGAAAAATAATATGGCTTATATCGATGGAATAATTAATTCTAACAATTAAATGAAAGATGTACATAAAATTTAAAAGTATAACACACAGGACTTGACCCGTAATTGTTTATTTATTTACATTAATTACGACTATGTTGCATAGATCAAACTATTTGTAAGTCTGTCAGTAACACCTCAAATCAAACTGTGTCTTATGGGTGCAAAATAGCCAATGCTTTGTCGGCGAGATCAATAAGCAATGACAAATAAACGGTACTTGTACATAAAAGATTAATGTGTTAATGTCAACGTGTGTCTCTATAAACGTTAGATTGATTAGGACAGCGTATTGTGGTCTAATGCATAAGCGATAGGATGGATACTTAATTGAAATAAAAAATAACCTTAACATTTCTTTCAATCAGCTTTGGGGTCATCTCTTAATTATGTCAGCTCAAAATTGGAGAGAAGGGCTCCAGTAAAATCTCATCGAATCTCATTTAAAGTAAGCGGAGGCATAATCGCACGTCAACTTTGAACAATACCAGTATACCTTACTGTTGTTATATTTCTCAGCCTAATTAAAATAAATTTAATCTTTTAACAACTTTAGCGCAAATTTCAAGTGATCCCTCACCAAATCACCAAAATCTCACCAAAGGGAAAGGGAGAAAAGGGAGCAAGTTAAAATAAATCAGTTCACGTAATTAACGGATGCTCCCTATCTAACAAAATGAGATGCAGCACATTACATCGTTACGTTCTTACAAAGTTAGTTGATGAAAATTACTGTAACCACATAAACATTTGATTGACTAATTTACCTTGAGTCATAAAACAAATACATTTTAACATCAACGCTCTAACTTTTCTAAGTAAAGTTAAAACAATTTTCAATAAATAACAATACACCTATTAAATTTTGTACATAAAGTTTCTGAAAGTTATAGAAAAATTAACAATTATTTGTAGGGATCCTTCAGGGTACATATTATAGGTCCCCAATAATTTAATCAATTAAAACTCTAAGAATCGCCTTTTCCCTCTTCCAGTACCACTGCAGTTAGTAAACCGAGGTCGACCTTACATATTAGGCGACAGACTATGTGACGCGCGTCACCAATGAGCTACTACGAGTACAACCGGTAGGCGTGTTTACTAGATCAACAAATACTTGATATACTTTAGCTTTGCCTCTAACTCATTCCTGTGTTGATAATGTACTTACTTTTCTTAAAGCAATTTTGTTCATAAAATGTGTATTAGTAGTTAGTAGGTGTGTTTAACATCAAGTACCTACTCTTTGTTCTATTACGTTTTGTATACTTTTTAGTTTATTTTCTTAATCAACCGACTAAATAAATTTGTAACAGCGTTTAATTAACTTCATTGCTACATAGATTGTTTCTTAAGTTAGTTATATTGTATTTGACATTACAATTCTGTTGGTCTAGTGGTTAGTGATCATGACTGCTGAACCAGAGGTCACAACGTTCGATTCCCACCCAGCACAAATAACTATGTGATGAGCACGATCAGAATATTCTGTTGTATTCATCTGTAGGTAAGTTTGTATTAAATTATTACTGAATGCATCCATATAAATACATACAATGTATAAGTATGTTTATCAGCAGTCTGGTTACTATAGTACAGGCTTTGCCTGGTTTGGGATAAGAGGGCCGTATGTTCTCAAATACGACCAAAAAAAAATTCTTGAAACGTCTCACTCACTCACTCATCTGAACTCATCTCACATCAAGAATTTTTTTGTTTGTCTATTTCGATCGGTGGTAAAGCAGCAAGTTTCAATTGTTTGGTGGATATTATCATTATTTTCTTTAGTAATTTTATAATACATAAAATAATAATTTGACTATACATAAAATAACTATTAAAGCGGCTTTTTATGTATGATGAATAGCTTACTTTTGATGTTTAATTTACATAGTTTTGTTTCATTTATATCATCTTAATTACGAACATCATTTACGTTTAGACCTAGACGCATATTAATATGTGAGTGATTAAGTCGTCAGTGTCAGTATGTTATCTACATGACAAGCAGAATACAGATTAGGAACATGTCTTACTTTGCGGTGGGTAAAGAGAATTGGTATATTGGAGAGAATTGGAATTGTATGTAAATAAAAAGAGTCAGATGTAAGAAAAAAAAAAATTACTGAAATATTTATTCTGACATTTTTACGAGTAGATTACTCCTTTACTCTGAAATAAAATAATGAAGTGATCTTCTATGAAGATGTTTTGTATCGCTTTCTAAGAAATTTATTTGTTCTAGTTCTTTCGTGAAGTCAAAGTTGTCATTACGAAAGAGATCATACCAATAACGCACTGTGTTTTCGTTAATTGTATCCTCTTATATCGTCTGCGTTCGAACAAATCAATTTTTGAAATTTTTGCCTGCCTGTCTGTTTGTGCCGGCTAATCTCCGGAACGGGTGGATCCGATTTCCACGGAACTTTCACTGGCAGATAGCTTATAGAACCCCTTAGGCTACTTTTATTTTGGAAAAAGAATTAGGGTACCGCGCAAAATATATAAATACAACTGTGACTGCACGGATGGCGCAATGGTTTAAGTGGTCGCATCGCCACTACGCCGCACCGAGTGTTGTGGGTTCAAATTCCACACGTGACAAAAATTTGTCTGATCCACAAAAAGTTGTCCCGAGTCGGGATGTTCTTTGTGCCCGATGTTTAAATGTTCCTGAAGCCCCCGCGATACCGGAGTGGTCCGAATGCGGGAGCTGTCTTAAAAAAAATGTACACGCGAGCGAAGCCGCGCGGGGAACAGCTAATCAGTAAATAATTTTGTATAATCGTACACAAGAAGCAGATAATGGCAGAAATAAATAACGTGCTTAAAGTTCTTCTAATGTTATGTCAGATTAATGACAGCATTTTGACAAGTTTGTCAGGATGAAACTGAAGTATTCCCTTTCTACCAAATTGTAAATGCTTTAAGTATTTATATCTCCCCAAATGACAGCTCTATTTGCGTATCGAAGCCTCTAATTACAAAGTGATTGCACTTTCGTCGGCATTTTATTATTTCGACCGACATTTTCACTCGTTCGCCGCGCCCTGCAATTAATTCTAAATGTCATATGATTCGCCCACTTTATTTTTAATTTAAGTTATTTACTCTAGCGTTTTTTAATAGAGAGCTGATCAGCTGTTGTTGTAAAATGAATCACTCATTTCATAAAGAAAAAATTCTAAAGTGTTCTTTAAATTTTCAAATTAATCGTCATCAAAGTAAAAAAAACTAGTAAAACAAAAAAAAAAATGTAAAACTCGTAAAGATCAGAAAAATCTAGGTAGTTAGATCTTCATTGTCTTATTTATTATTTTTAAGTATATTAAGGTCGACTTCTAGTTTAGACAGACTGCATGAAATAAGATATTTTCATGGGGCGTACACCCACGTATAGATCACGTGGGTATACGGGAGCGTATCTATTATAACCTCATTTCTTTGCAATTCATACATGGATATACATCACACACAGACACATACATTTTCGTGTTTTTTCTCGTTTTTTAAATTCAATCTTCTTACAATAAACTATCATAAGATACCGCAGTAGGATTTGTGATTGTGGATACTTTTGCTTCAGTTAATATCTGCATTTTTTTACGCTCGCCGCTTTTCCCTCGTACTGCAAGCGATTGTCCTCGACATTTGCACGTGGTAAATTTTACCGAAACGAGCCGACCCGGTCACTAGTTGCGCAATATGTCGTCCAAGAGGATCGTTTGCATGCGTTACGTACGGAAAAGTGCACCCGATTTATTGACACCGTTCATTTTCTTTTTAACTTTTTATTGGCAGGTGTAATGAGTACTGATGGTTATCGTGAGAGAATTATGATCAAGTCATTTTTATTTTTATACAGTTGTGATGCTTTCTCTGGCCAAGAAACTTTTCATTATACTCAGTTTTGATTCCTAGAGAAATGGACGTTATATTCACATGCCATAGAGGATAGATTAGCGGTAATCGAATCGTAACTTGTAACGTAATCTTTCAACGTAGTTTTCGCCAACTTCAAGACTTCCGATTAAGTTTAAGTAAAATTTACGTGAACAAAAAATTGATAAAGTGTGGGGTGCTTCACATCAAATGTTAGTTCATTGGTAGCTATTTATAAATGTAGAGTTATCACTACATATTATAAAACAAGTGCCCCGCCGCGTCTGTTTGTCTGAAACTGAAAAACTACTGAACGGATTTTCATGCGGTTTTCATTAATAGACAGAGTGATTCATGAGAAAGGTTTAGGTGTATAATTTGTTAAAATTTTCTGTAAATTGATTGAAATATGATGATGATTGTTGAAGACGTCTCTGCTACCCGGGGCGGGTTGCTAGTTATAAAAATATAGTAAAAAGCACCCCAAGCTTATTTACAATAAAAAAATATTTTCTACTTTTTAGTTCGATTTTCTAGTCTTTTAGTTTCTTTAAACCATAATTTAGTGCAACACAATATCGGCGCAACCATCTCATTACATTATATCTGTCTCTTTCTTCTATCGACAGTATAGTGTCCCGAAAAAAGTTTTTGAAAGTAATTCCTATATCTAAAAGATCATCCCTTTCGTTTTTCTCGTTCTTTTGTTTTCCCAGTCTCTTACCGATAACCATAATGATCCCGCAAAAAGGAAGAGTGTTATAAGTTTAACGTGTGTCTGTTTGTAAAATCATAGCTCCTAAATAGATGGACCGATTTTGATCGAGAGTGTTTTTAGTTATTATTCGAATTATTTCTACTTACAGAAAATCTGTTCAGCCGTTTGAAGATCATCAGCTATTTTCGAAATATTAAAAGATTTTTGAGTCTAGGGTATTTTATTTTTTTTATTTATGCTTGTTTCAAACTTCCTTTATCCTTTCCGTACAGCAGTGTATATTTTGGGATATGGACATTCTGGGATATGAACGTTTTGCACCCTCTGGATATTTTGGGGTTCGGACATTCTGAACCTGAACGAATCAAAGCACGACAGGGTTCTATTAGACCAAATACTACTGTAACAAGTAAACGCTTGTCTCTTTTTACCTTTCCGTTCTAGTAAAGTCAGTCCGCTTAGAGTCAGTTAGCCGGTGCAACTCCTCGAAAATACAATTTATGGAAAACTGATTTAAAAAGAACTTAAAACACTTTATTATTCGATCAGTTCTTCAGTTATCATGCGCTGTGCTTACCTTGAAATCGCCTTTTTATAACTTGCACTGTTTACATCCATATAAAATAAAAGAAAAAGCTTGGGAACGTTATAATAAATTACATAATAACTAAAGTCGACGGTACCCGAAGCTACCCGATGATTGCCGATTACGCATTCGTACAGGTGCGCGCGCGCCTCATTATTGTTCGCGGGTGGCCGCTAATGTCCTACGTATTACCTCCCGTCCCTTGAATTTAACTGTCTGGAGTAGAAGGAAATTTTATACCGCATACCAGGCACAAGAAGTTGTTGTACAAGTTTTTAACTAAATACTTAAGTGTAATCGATATTACTGGATTATACGTAATTTTGCCAACATATATTATGAGTTAAAATACCAATTGAAAGCTCTGCAATGTTACTATGATTTCTTGAATATTCTCTGCTAAATTGAATGTCTTCAGTTAGCATAGCTGACTAAGGATTTTAGTTGCTTCAACTGCCGAAGCTTGAGACAAATTACACATGCCGTGTAAGCGAATACTCTTATCTCCTGATTCGGCTCGTTAATGCTCTCTCCAATTAAGCAATGAACCCATGGAGTAACACTCAGATTCATGGCTTGATAACTCTCAAATTTCAAGTAGCACTTTGCTAAAAATTGTAATTCTATATCCTCTGTGTGCATTTAGATTAGACTCATGTTTGTTAGTCTTTGCGATAACATTTTGTTTACGATAACAGGTCTTGTTCCTACTCAACTCATCAACCTCTTGTTTTTTTTTTTTTTTAGTGTATAGGGGGCAAACGAGCAGACGGGTCACCTGATGGTAAATGACTACTGCCACCCATGAGCACCTGCAACTCAAAAGTCACAAGTGCGTTGCCGGTCTTTAAGGTGAGAGTAGGGGAGTAGGGGAAGAGTGGGATAGGGGGGGGGGGGAAGGGTTAGGACCTCCGGCAACCTCTCTCACTCGGCGCAAGCATTGCTTCACTGCCGTTTTTATGTGAGGCCGTGGTATCACTCCGGTCGAACTGGCCCTTACGTGCCGAAGCATGGCTCTCCCACGAATAATAATTAAATTGGTCTCTCGGCCTTATTCGAAGTATTCATATATGGAGTTGATACATCGGTTTCTTTCTTCTATTCCTTCCTATCAGATGTAACTATGGCTAGAATAATGCTTGTGCGAATTTTTGTTGTGTCATTTTTCACACAATTGATTTAACTATTCTTCTGTCTTCCTCCTTAACATTGTTTCATTGTTCCTGTTTAACATTGATAGAATGAGCATTACTTTGAAAACCCATGGTCTGTCATCAGTTCGTCACAGATAAAATAAGCAGTACATAGATAATTAAGTTTATTCCAATGTTAGGCTATGCATTTAAGGTTAAGACATAATTTTAGTTTCGTTAGAAAAACCTGATCCTGTTATGGCGTGGCGCCTTCGAGTTAAGATCAGTCTGTACGTGAGTTGTTTATTTATTTGTATTGAATATGGATATTTGCGGAAACTGACTGCATGTCATTAACATGCTCGTTTGGAAAAATTGTAAAGCGTTGCGTGATTGTTCTTTCTTTGTTATATTTAATACTTTGATACAACATTTCCTAAATAGGTAATATTATAGATGTGAATATTGTTTATTTGTTTGCTCCGTTTTCAGGTCTTAACTCTTCAAACGATCGTCATGAAATTTTGCATACACACTCTCAGGAGTACAGAGAAGGATATAGATTAGGTACCTTACATCATAAAAAAGGAACGTTCCCAAGGGATACCTGAATTGATTGACGCGAGCAAAACCGCAGCAAAAGTAAGTTTCTAAGAATTTTACTGTTTGAATGTATGAGGGGCTCGTCTCCTATCGTAAATTTTTAAGGCCTGTAATGTTACTACTAATTATTACTGAGTTAATTAATTAAAAAGATAAGGAATTAATTACATGATTAAATAAAAACACCTTAGTTTAGTTGATCAAATAACCGATTCGCGTTAACTTTGCCTTTAAACTTCGTCGTAGCTTTAATTATTTATAACACAAGTTGCGTAACATCTGAAGTGGTTGGAAGTGAATATTATTTTAGGAGTTCAGACATCATGCTCTCGCTCTATCTTCAATATGAATGCCGACCTTCTTCCTTTCGTTTTACAGTTTATTTTTCAATGGGTAGATGAAAAGTAGTTATGTCCTTCTAGTATTGATGTACCGTCACATGTCGCATATCACTCAACGGCGCGCTTCCTTTTCGACAATAATAAAGAAAAAAGCTGGGATGCTCAGATTGAAGTTGTTTCAATAAAATTAAAGTTAATAGATACAGACAGAATTGTGATGTAATGGTCTGGTTTTTCTTTATATAATATATTATTTTATGCATTTGCCAGTTTTTATGTTCTCAGAACGGTGGGTCATTTTTAAAAACTTGCCCTAATTAATGAAAAAAATAGTAAAAATTTTGTTAGGTACATTTGTTGTTGTAGTAAAATGAGAAAGTTAAAAAAATGCAGTCTGTTTAAAATTAAGTGTTAAAATTTTAAAACTAAAACTTGTTTTAAATTGAGAAGTCGTTTAATGCAAAAATAATGTGTAACTTACGGAAGTTCAAGATGAAAAGTTTTGAAAATCTTAAATTAACTATTTTTCAGTGCAGCAATTTTTTTTACTTAGTAGTTGTATTTGGTAACGAATATTGGTAAATTTTGAGATAAGCCTCGTCGAATGCAGATCGTTTGAAACAATTTTTAACCGATAAAAAACGGAGGATATTCTCAAGTCAAACCGTACTTTTTATTTATCTCATATCTTTTCATCTGCTTTTACTTCGTAGTAAAAATGTTCATGGCGGATTTTGAAAACATAAATCTTATTATTAGTATGAATTTGGATAAACTCATGTCACAGACAAAAAAAACTACGGCACTAAAGTCTTTAAAGTTAATTTATCCAATGTGCCTTTAATAGAACAGAAACAATTTCCTATTACTTTTAAAATACTAGTCGTACAATATTAAAAGTTTCAAGCTCTAAATATGACGATACTTCCATACAACTTTTCATCCCCACCTTTCAACCCCTTACACCCCTTTTTTCGCATTAAAAAGTAGCCTATGTCCTTTCTCAGGCTCTAGACTATCTGAGTACCAAATTTCATTTAAATCGGTTCAGTAGTTTTGGCGTGAAAGGGCGATAGACAGACAGAGTTACTTTCGCATTTATAATATTAAGTAAGGATTACTATTTACCTAGTATTTTTTTTATGGTATAACGAGCAGACAGGTCACCTGATGGTAAGTGACTACCGCCGCACATGGGCACCTGCAACTCAAGAGTTACAAGTTTAGTGCGTTGCCGGCCTTAAAGGTGGGAGTAGGGGAACGGGGAAGAGGGGGAGAGGGAAGGATTAGGGCCTCCGGTAACCTCACTCACTCGGCGAAATACAACACAAGCATTGCTTCACTGGCGACTGTCGAGCCGGCACATACGTGATTTAATATTTAAAAAAGAGCTATTAGATTAAGAATTTAATTAGTTTAAACAAATATTACGCTACGCACGTAGTAATATTGAATTTGTATGGGTATAAAAAAATACGCTTATAAGTTACCTACTCTGTCTTAGATTTGAATCCCAGAAACCATCGATAAATCTCTTTTTTTCTCGATAAAATATATAGGTCTGGATTAAATGACTACGCAGTAATATCAATCACTTTTTTTAAACAATAACGATTAAAAATCAGTTTATATAAACATCTGACTAATTTACCGAATCTCAATAGGTATCTGGACTAGATAGCAACCAAATTCGTGTGTATACTTTGGTCCAAGCTAGTTTTTACTATCACCAAAGCAATGGAGCTAGTTTCTTCACGCTGGAAACAATATAGGTGTAATTCTGATCAGTACGGTGTAGTTGCTACACGGAATCCTATTGACCTCGATAATCGAAAGTATTTATTTAAGAAAGTTCTATTTTAAATGTGTAATCGTTAAGAATTAATGGTTTTTGTGGTTGTGTTTGTATTACTAGGTAACACTTCATGTTTGTAAAATGTTTATAGTTAGACATATTATGGAAATTTCTTCAATTCATTTGATATTAATTACAAAAGAATTGTATTATGTGACATAAAGTACATGTAATGCACATGACTGCAACGTCAGAAGTAGCTGCGTCGATTCCCGTTTTGTACTAATATTTATGTGTATGAATGAATTGCTCTGTTATAAAATTAATAAGTTGTCCCTTAAAACATCGCCTTTCACCCCTGGATATGTCTGTATTTACTAATAAATTGTATCTATGTTTGTTTCAGAGAGTTATTAACATAATATCTCGATGGTTTGTTTATCTGTGTTCTAGAAACCTGTTTTATAAACTATGGTTAGTTAGGCCTAAAAAACGCTATGTTATATGTTCCAGAATACATGACCTTCCGACATCATTGAACACTATACGGTACAGGAAGAACTATAGTATCATTAATAAAAAAGATACCGTGTTCACATAAGAGGTACTTTTGACGAACCTAAAGATCGCTTCAAAATTCCGACAGTTAAACCTAAATTCCAAATTAATTTCGAGGAAGATCATAAAGTACTAACAAACATATCCTTTTGTAAAACAGTCGGCGATGGCAAGTAACGGGCCCTCGACCGCGCCAGTATGTATGGCAGACGTACGGACAAAAAGCGGCCCTAGCAATGTTGCCATATTCGTGATAACGATTATTATGCGACCGCACCGAGCTTATCAAATGATCGTGTGTATGTTCGAGTTTGATTTGTGTTAAGGATGTTGTGCTGGATATATAAATATCTTTCTTTTTATGATGAAGTTAAACTTATATTAGGTTGAAAGAAGTATTAAATAATGGGAAATTGAGACCATTTTGGTGTGAAACTCAAGTCCAACCGCAACCATGATCGCTGCATTCGGTCGAATCGTCTGGTAACCTTCTAAACATTACCGCGATTAAGTCTGGAGTCTGGGCGGAAGAAGGCTAATAAGTTTATAAGTTCATAAGGAGTTATTAAGGTTGTAGTTAATTAAAGCCTTATGTAAAATAGTGGCTTTGTTCGCTAGTAGTCTATTGGAGGGACCCCGGGTCTAATCGACCTAGAAAATCCTTGTGATTTCGATAAACCTTAGAGGCATCTTATATATCATTTATTTTCTAAATAGATAGACAATAGTAGATATAATTATAGATATAAACATAGCGAACATGACATAGACATTTATTAATTGCGGTTCTAGAACTCTCTTTTAACACTAAAGATACTTCACAAGATGAATCGTTATCAAACATTTTAGTGCTCAGAATTGAGACATAGATAATAAATAGCACTGTTAAACCTGTCAATTGGGCTTAATGGATAAATTGAAGGAAAAAAGTCTCCCAGGACAATTATCCAGTTAGCTGCATATATATAACTAAGTATATAACTGCGTTTTGGACTGACTGAATTTTATTCAATATATTATGTTAATGTCTATTGCTCTGAATCAATACAAATTGAACAAACACATGTTCAAACTAAAGTTAACCGAAAATATAACATGCAGATGCTAACGAGAGGCAGAAGAAACTGCAATGCATCTTCTATATTCTTGTGGCCCACTAATGCGGTACCGAAGTATCAACCAAGGATTGCACGTCAAGCAACCGCAAGAAGTACAAACAATTACTGCTTATAAGATGTGGAAGTTTCTTAAAGCCATAAGTCTAAGCAGTGCACTATAAAGCAAAAGCTCGCTACAAAAGACTCGTCGAAGTAGCATTAGACTCTCAACAATAATAAATAATAAACGAACAATGCCTATCATATCCTCTCTTAACGAGCGTGTGTGTCGCCTATGTCATATATAAATGATAAAGATATTATATAAAGCAAAGGCGATCATCGCCATATCAATCATAATAACAGAGCTTGGCCTGTCATGTTCGAAAATGTCTTAAAAATATCGGCCCTATGACTTTTTTTAATCAATTCTGTGCTAAAAGTAAAGTTTGAACTATAAAGACAAACTTAATCTTGAAAACTTACATATATTTTTGAGCTTTCGTATATCCTAGCTTTTTACCTACTCGGTGGTGTAATTCGTACCTTTTGATAGTTCCCTTAGTCACATCTAAAATGACTTGAACGTCACCTGTCGTGAATGATTCGTAGCCGTTACTAAACAGCAAATAAATATAACCAAGCATATATAAAGCATGCCGGTAGTAAATCCTCTAATTGCCACTGTGGGGACATTAAACTGGATATTTACATTTTACATACGTATGTTTTCTTAGAAGTTTTACTTGACTGACCGCGACCGTAGGAACTTAATCTTATTAGCAAAAACGATGCTTCGATTCTTGGTTAATGTCCATAGAAGTAAGAACAAAAAGGAACGGGTATTCTTCCATAGCTTAAAAAATAATGTCTAATGACTTGCTGACTTGAAACGGCTACGGTTATCAACTGACCTATTTTCTGTAGTTTCTCAAATTCTAAATAGTAGGTAGTATTTTGTACTAAAAGAAGTCTCATTATATGGATATATCTGTATTTTTATTCTATCGTTGTCGGTTCTGCTGAGATCTTGTAGCAAATACACACGAACATTTTACATGTAAATCTAACATAAAAAAGCAACGTAAACTAACGTAAAATGTGTTGGAAACAACTCGGACGTCGCGCCGTCTAATTGGAACTACAAAAATATCTAGACAACATTATGTGACATATAAAAATTCCACAATTTGAATAGATGGGTCCCGACCACCGGTTATACATTTAGTTTAGTAATACTCTATCAAATGAAAATGTTCCGTTCTTTCATCTTGAATGTTAGATTTGAATGGATTTTAAAAATAATAGAGTTCATTGTTTATATTAAGAACTATGTGATAATAGCATTATAAGACTTAGCTGTATTATGACTGGAGGACATGGGCGCCGGCAGAAAAGTTTACTATTTTACTACTACACACACACACACACACACACTATTACTACTACATTACGACCGCAAATTATCTTTATCTAAACGTTTTTTTTTACTTTGTAAAACATAATTAGTAAAAAATTGGTAAATGGATTAGGCTTTTGTCTTCCAACTCACCTCATGGAAAATGATGATGAACATGAAGATGGTACACGTCTATTCAAGAGAAACCTTTTCACTGTACTCTTGAACGTTCCAGGATCATAATTGTCTGGAAAAATAGGCGCTGGCAGTTCGTCCCAGACTTTTGACAACTCGAACCAAAAATAAGCTGTCAAAGCGTTTACTTCGGATCCGATGAAAGAATGTGTTCAATTAATACGAAGAGAGCTTTCGCACTCTCACCAAAGTGAATCAGGCGACTTTACGACGATGCTCAAGAGTATGTAATTCCCTATTCGTAAGCATGTCATCGTTTATAAGCGTACAGGCTCTTCGGTTAACAGAGACTAAAGCTTCAAGTTGGTAATTAGCTGAGCCATCCGAAAAGTGTGTGTAAGTTCGAAAGTACTCTTTTTCGCAGGGAAGAGTGTGTGTGAAGGTTTTGGAAGGGTTAAAATTGACAAGATTGGCGTCACCCCAATAGGGTTTAAGGTACATAATACAATATTAAACCTTATTACCATCGACAATAAATCAAACTTCAAACGAAAGTTACTAGAATTACGAACTACCAATTAGTGCATGTATAATTGTTGACCTTTGTAGTTACAAGTCATTTAATTTAATCTTGACTTTTAACTTGACTATACGATGCATTTCCATTACATCTGTTCATTAAAGACTAAGAAACCAATGACATACAAATTCATACAATTAACGATATCAGCCCATAGATCGATCAGATTGAACTCATGTAGTATTAATATTGCATACATGACCCAGATAACTTTTACAAAAAATGCTCTTAACATTGTTCTCTGTTTGAGAAACATGAGTCTTTTGTTTTTTTTTTGTATTATATTTAAAAACTACTTTTTTATATTTCAAAATATTCATAGCAGATATACAATTAGAATGTTAAATTTAACAACGTCAGCAATTTTTTCTGATATTTTTTTTTATTAGAGCTTATTATTAGCGCTTTACGTCATTCATCTTATCTCCTTGAAGTACCTATCTACAAATGACCATCGATACATCAATAAATGACGTTTCTGTAACATCTTCTATTTTTGTATGAGTCGATTGCAATCGATAATCGGGTTCATAAACATCTGAGATCAATTTTTTATCGACTAGTCTGTCTAGCAGAGACGGGTTGGTGTTTGTAACAGTAGGGTGGGTGCGGATCTACGCGTTAATTGCGAGGCCACCGCTCGACAGGCACCATTGTCGAAGACCATCGACCCACGGAACGCTAACCAACTGTTACTGTGTCAATCTGTTTTCATTAACACTGTATTGATTGATTTAATATTTGATGCTTGTTCTGTTCTTCTATGTGATGTACAATTTTAATCAAAACGGTTTTCTGACAGGGTGCAGCTGTTACATCCTTATTATTATTATTAATACGAATGTGCTACTACTCAACTGATCATGATGAAATTTTGCATACACGTTATTTCATTATGAAATATTGCAAACACATTATTTCATCATCAAATTTTGCATACATGTTATTTCATAATGAAATTTTGCATTCACGTTATTTCATCATGAAATTTTGCATAAACGTTATTTCATCATGAAATTTTGCACACACGTTATTTCATCATGAAATTTTGCATACACGTTATTTCATCATGAAATTTTGCAAACACGTTATTTCATTATGAAATTTTGCGAACACGTTATTTCATCATGAAATTTTGCGAACACGTTATTTCATCATGAAATTTTGCGAACACGTTATTTCATCATGAAATTTTGCATACACGTTATTAGGGGTACAGAAAAGGGCAGAGAACGCTAATAAAGAAAAAAATTCTACATTAACGAAGTCAAGCCGCGGGCAAAAGCATGTATGTATATTTTTTTTTATATCAATGATGATAATTTGGTTACGAAGTTACTACATTTTTTTTAAAGTTCAGTACTTTTTTTATGAAACCCGAAGCATATGTCTGATTTAGATATTATATGTATTACATAAGTATATCATAAACTTTAGCAGTCCTTTCTTTAATATATTATTAAGAGTTCAAGTTTTTAAGTTTGGATGTAGGGTGTAATCTCTGAATCTACTTATCCGATTCTGAAAATTCTTTCACCAATAAGCAGCCACATTACCGCCTAGTGCTATTTTGTATCGGACCAAGTGTAAATTGCAGTTGCGAAGCCTGTCCTGGTCGATAGTCTTAGGTGAAGAACTTAAACAAATTCAAGATATATATTTAAATAAGTATTCGAAATTATGTTTATAGTAGATTCAACACGTTCTAATCTTACAAAATATATCTAGAATTAGAATAGTGAATAAACTTTTTATTTTGAACTGGTGCGAAATTATACTACTTTCAACAAAGCGGCTATTAATACTTGTAATTTTATTCTTAGTTCTTTTATTTTAGATCTTTAAACAATTACTCACTGTGGTGCTGTGAGTCAGGTTTTATTTTCAAATTACTTACTATTATTTGCGAACAATTCCAGCGCGTAGCAAGGAATTTATCTTTTGTTTTTGGAACGAAGTTTAACACTTCCGATGCTCGCCGGATCGGGGCTAGACAGGGCTAGGCGGAAAAAAGTACCTATCAGCGCAACGAAAAATGCTGACTGCGAGTTGATTTTTTTTATTTACGCCATCTGTGGATTCTGCGCGATACTAATGTAATTTGATGTTGGTTGTATTCTAATTATCCATATATTAGTTCGAGCAACTTTCAGCGAATTTTAATTTCAAGTTTTAACAATATTTACTATGTTTTGATACAATTTATTCAATCCAAATAATATATTTCTATATGTATAGCGAAAGAAACTTCGTTCCAAGCGTTGGTCCCAAGGACACGTTTTTTGTTTTTGTTAACCATGTGAAATACTGTACCTTAGTTTATTTTACAGAGCCAGAAAACTTTTTTATAAGTCTTTTACCAGTCAACAAATCATAGCTCATACACGTTTGGTACATTAAATGTTGGTGCCTGACACCGACGTGGCAGGACGATTTATCCCTTGACAAAGGGCCCCGCTCGGGCCCGAACCTAGTCGTGCATCCCCGAAATACACACGTATTATACGTGTAACCGTCTTTGATTACGATTTAATTTCTTCATCTAGTTGGTTATGGTGTGTTTTCAGTGTTCCTTTACGTCACGAACATGGCAATAAAAACTATTCTGCAAATAAAGTTACAAAATTAAAATTAATTACTCAAATTACTCGGTTTTATCATTTAAACGGCATGGTAATAACATGGTGGGATTTAGAAAAATGTATTGGACTGTGTTTTTTTTTATATTCATGGACATGTAGTCTGACGTTTAATTTAATGACTTAGATGTCATTATATATATTAACTATTTCAGAAAGAATAATTACACTTGATGCATATTCTCCACAGTAGCTATTAGCAGATGGCCATTGATAAAGCATGCAACATTTATAATTAAATTTAGAATGTTAATTTTATTGCAAAGTTTTTATTTGTTTTTTTAAATTGGTGTATTGGAAACAAGGAGTTTGGCTTTTTACGTGTTGCAATTTTCTCACCGTACCTAAGTAGAAAAAGAGTATTAATATCTTCTTTAATTACTTCTACCTTATAAAACGTGCAATGATTCCAACGAGTACACTAATGAACTATCTCACAAAGATGGAGTTGATCGTAAAACGTAATAATTTTACGTATGTTAATATATAATAGGACAGTAAAGGCATCGGACCGAGACCGGCGTAATGGAGGTGTGGCAGGGCGGAACGGCATGTCGAGAGTGCTGTTAGATATACTAAGAATGAAAAAATTATCATTATTTTGTCTCTTGCTCATTTGGTGATATGAGAATAAAAGACAGAGCAAGCCGAGTTCTTTAATGTTGTGCTTATATCGTATCGTGTTTTGACAGTGATACGTTTGATAGTAATTTAAATATAGAAGCTTTATTGTCAGATAGTACGTAAGTAGACAGAAATTCTTCTGTCCACTTACATACTAATCAAGGACAATCTCGATTTTTTTAAAGTTTTTGCAGCTTGAAATATTATTACAGTTTTTAAATTTTCGCTACTTACACAGTGGCATTTATAAGGTACGAAGTATTTTTATTCAAAATAAAAAGTACTTCAATCCGATTCAGTTATTTTCATTACATCTAATAGACATCGTTTTACGGCTGAAAAAGGATATTTCTAATATTTTTAAGTTATAATTGATAAATTAATAACGGTTATATTTATATGGTACGATATATGGTACGTAGTTACGATACCTTTTTTATGTAAAGTAAAAATTATTTCGTATCGTATAAATATTAACGCGATCGTGTCACGATTAAGAAGATTAATATATTTTAGGTAATTTAAGTCTGTATGTTTATTTATCTCTGTCTGATTAATTGTGTGAGAATCTAAGAACAGTGGTACAAGCCATTGTCAAATACAAACACCAAACAGTTGAAAGAGTAAAATAATAATCATTTATAAGCAAATCAATCGACAACAACGGTTTGAAGTGATTACCACCGTTGAGCTAAAGAATGATACATTCGTAAGTAAATAGTTCGATTTACATGCGTCTCTCGATCTTCGACAGCTCAAATGACCTTAAAGTTAAGAGTCACGACTTAGATTTTCGCATCGAAATAAAAATTTATGTTGACTAAAAATGCTTTACGTCAAATAATTTATTGGGCCTCAAATTTGGGTGCAAGTGTTCACCATTGTTGTTCACGTATTGGTATGCGACTATAAGGTCTTAAAAGGGTACAAGATAGAAATTATGTATAACAAATAAGTGACCAAAAGAAATTAAGTAAAAGTGGATCACCACTCACCACACACACAGAAATCCGGAGAAAAGAGATAAACTTAACGTAACCATCAGGTTAAGTTTATCTCTTTTCTCCGGATTTCTCATTTTTCTTCAGTTGATTTAATCTAGAGAGAAGTTTTGAGAGAGTTTGGAGTCGAATTTATATATTCTCTACGAATAGAAATATTTTACTTAAAATCATAGATAATAAGGGTGTCGGGTGTCGTGGGTTGGATACTTAAATCCCCTCATGGGACTTTTGAGTCTGGGTGTATTTTTTATCTGTTAAAACATATATGTATGTCTGTAATTTCCCCCGCAACACAGGAATGTTTAACTTAGTGCGGGGCTGCATGGTTACACAAATAACATTTTTTTTTCCTATTTAAATTATAATTTATTTGTCTATATTTCTTTGAAAGCTTTATTAGCCAAATGTGAACGTTACACGCCTCTATCATTTGGACGTGAGTATGAAACATCGACAAAGTTCCTAATGTCAAAAAAAGATGATTTTTCTGCAATCAGGTATGGTTTCACTTCTCTATGTGACAGAGACAATCAAGAAAATAGCATAAGACAAGAAACATAAATGAGTAAACACAAACACAATTCTGAATTCGAATTTGAAGCCTTAGGGGTGGATCCTAGATCATTAGATATGTAGTAATGCCTAGTTAAAGAAACCTTCAAGTGGGTATTGTGAGTAGTGCTTGGAAATGGCAAAAAATAAAGTTTTAATAAATGGTTTAGTAAAATGAATGGAGAATAAGTGGAAAAGTTTTTATTTGTATAGAATATATATATCCTGTTATATTTTGAAATACCCTGGGTTTATCATCCCTGATATACAAGTTTGTACATTCAAGTAATTTATAGTTGATCCATAATTGTTATTGCTAATAAACCCAAGAAGTTTGAATTAGAAATTATTTTTAATCGCAAAATAATTACTGCTTGCGTTTATCTGAGGTTCAAGATAATCGTAAAAAAACTGTCGTTTTGTTTCTGAACATTGATTGAGGTATTTGAGCAAAATTTGATTCAAATTTAAAAGAGTGACAAGTTTTTGTTGCATTATCATAAATTTTGCAGTACAGATATTTAAAACATCTGCAAAGGTATACGTAAGAACATTATTGACAGGCAAGCGACAAGTCTCAACTAGAGCGTGTAATGACGTCACCCATTGATGGTGCTCAATGGATCATCTGCGTTTTATCATTTTATTGAATTTAGATGTTCACGACCATTTTAGAAACTGGAATAAGCAGCACTCCTTATTCCAAACTTTAAAATGGTCTGTATAGCCCTTTTAGTTAATGTAATCAAACCTGACTAAATTACTAATTATGGTATTTGACTACCTATGTATTTTTACTTGTAGATTGGAATACTGTCTGTCATCTCGTTTACAAATTACCGTGACGATATTCAATCAAGCTTTGTTAAAAAATTTATTAATGTATGATGATGATTTATTTTTGCCAATTCTTTTTCAACTCTTATCACAACACAAACACTTACAGGGTAAACAATACACGAAAACAGTCTTCATAAAATGTAAAATACATGATTACAAAAAAAAATATCTCAGAATTGTTTATCAGAATATAATATTTGATATTGTTAAACTATTTTAGAGTTAAATTAAGGTATATCCATTTGCTGATAAGTGCATTGTACAGAATTACCAGACCGACTGGTCTATGGTATAAAGCTTAAGCAAGTAAAAGAACTCGTTTTTATTTGACACGCAGAATCGTAAGCAGCTGATACCATTGTCGTCTATCTTGATCACAATCTACATGAGAAATAATGAAAATAGCACATTAAAAACATTATGTCAAGCCGTCTCTTTGAAACGGCTTTGTTTTCTAGTTTACACTATTATATATCCCTAAGGTTTCTTTTCTCTTATTTATTTTATCGCCTATCTCTTTATGTTCTGTTCTACTTTTAAATATTATTTGCACTACACTTTTGTTTTTTTTCTTTTCGAAACTGGACTCATTTTTCGTGTATCGTTTCATAAACAATATGTGTCAAGGATTTGTTGTGAGAACAACATGTTTTTATGGATCTGTAAATTGTGATGCGAAACTTAAGATATATTAAATATGAGTAACAGTCGAGTATAATTTGTGGCGGGTACAAAGGCTCCGTATCTCTTTCCTAGCCACCTGACCGTTTATGAGGGGTGCATAAATGAGGTTGGCTCTGTAAGTGGCGTGCGTTTAGTACGGCCACGGTACTGCCGACCACTATTCACTATTGAGCCTAAAATGGACTCATAATGGCTACTTGTTCCTACGATACACCTGCTACCATCGCATATTTGTTACCGGTATTTATTTGTGTATTAAATTCTATTC